>PKRV01000306.1:0-45736 GCA_003709505.1 Hyphantria cunea
TAATTTTCGCCCGAATCGGTTCAACCGTTCTTGAGTTATATATAGTGTAACTAACACGACTTTCTTTTATAAATATATTAAGATTACAACAAGCCACAAACACCAGACAATTATATTAACATATTGCTATAAATATTATATATTGCTGCTATGGTGTGAGACACTATGCTGCTTTGTTGCATTGTCTACATGCGCAATGAATATGGTGACCACCACTCTTGAATTCTGCTTCTGCTTTCCATCAAGCAGAGAAGAGTCACTTTGGTAGTGCCACAGATAAAAAAATAATTCGAAGAATAATAAATAAATCCACATTCATTCAATAAATTTACCATAATTATTTCACAAATGATTTAATTCCACGGCGCACGATAATTGACTTCGTGGGAAAGCTCATTTTCTTAAATAATACATAATCGAGACTGTGGTGTTCGATTCTGATAGAAATCGGCACATTACAGCTGAAAGTGGTTCACTGAACTGTTTTATAGCACCAGTAATGAATGTTACTTGGTGTTTAATGGAGAAAGTAGTTCCGGAAATCTGATGGACCCTTACACATTGTCCTGACATGTTTTGAACTGTTTATTTTATGTCTTGCAAAATTATTGTTATCTTTTGTACATTACATGTAAAGTAACTTAATAATATACTGGGTTCTAAGTAAATAAAATAGGCAAGTTTAGCTCAGAGTATATCGTTATATGGATAAGGACTTAATCGGAAAATAGAAACTGTCGAAAAAGGGATGATGTTACTTTCTCTTCTTGTTCAGTTTTCCTTTTAAGTAAAACACTCTATTTTTCATCAAATAATAGGTGTATAGTGAAGTACTGACAGTTCTAAACCAAGAATCCGCACACAATGTTTTAAGTTACTAAGTCGGGAGTGGCTTTAAAACTTCAATGAAATATAAATAACCGATTGTTTCTTTTATTTAAATGTTCTAAGAAGCTTTTAAACAAATACTGCAGATGTTGAATAGTCCCTTTAGCTATCACACATCTACAGTTCAATAATCGTAGACCGGGTATGCATCCCTTGTTATGTGATAAAGTCATCAAGATAAGCCATTCAAAGTTGAGGGCAGGCAAATAAACATCGACTTTATAGTTTGACATTGCGGCACCAAGGTCTTAGACTCAGGTCATGCGATACTTTTACCGGTAAAGTTTTACCTAAGTCTCTTTGTATTGTAATTAGAAATAGATAAGCTTGTAAGATGCAGTGTTGAATGGTGTAAATTTCAAGAACTAATTAATAAAGCGGAAATTTACGACACAGTTCTTGAAAACTGTTATACAAAGCTGGCGTTTTCATAATTTTAATAAGTAGTATTTCACCACTGTTCTTAGAGTTAAACTTGTATTGCCGATTACTCATTAAGTTTAGTGCTCTTGGAACTTTACTACTATAAGAGGGCAAACATAACGTTATTACGAGATTTGGTGGAAATAGATTTAAGCCCCTGACAAATTATCCGTTTTTAGGGACTGGCTCCTATAAAACAACTGTCAACTACCTAATTTTTTTTGTAAATATATACATATCATACATAGAAAACACCCAAACTCCGAAACAAATATTTGTAGATCATACAAACATTTGATCCGACCCGGGAATCGAACCCGAGACCTCAGGAACAGCAGTCGCGTACGCTACCGCTGGGCCACCGAGGCAGTCAAATCATTCGAATCAAATCAGTCAAATCAGTCAAACAATAAAAGTAAAAGTTATAAAAGTAAATAACAACATAGAGTAGTAATAGTAACAATGCTTGTATTAACATTAACTATAAAATATATTAAAGTGGTATAATTGTGTTATATATTCAAGTTTATACGAGTTTGAACAACTAAAACAAATTTATTTGTATAAATTTAAAATACGAGCACGCAGTAAAATGGGTATTTTTTTTTTGATAACTATGTTCTGATATAAAATTTGACGAAGTCGTATTTACACACATATACTGTGTTTACATGTTGAAATAATCATGTTTAGTATACATAGTTCTAATGGGTAGTACAAATATAAGATATTAACTCATTTCAGTTAACATTGATTTATGTATTATATGGATAAATAACCCAAAAGATGGCCTTCCGTCCTTTTTTTCGAAACATTTGCCTTCTATTTTCCCAATTGTATTATGAATTGACACCATCTGTTCTATTAGTCCATTTTACTCTGTTTTACTAAATTTCTGTGCTTTTTTTTTCTACCAATATTCTTTTACGGTATTAACTATTTGGTAACTGGTTAAACTGCATGTTGAAATAAACAAGATTCTATTTAGAAATAACGATGCTGAAGTTTCTATATAAAAATGCCACCTTGTAAAATAGAATTTTGCGAACAAAAAATCTGTTTATTTCTTTCAGAGTTAACAGTAGATAAGCTGTATATGTATCTTTTATAACTGTACTAAACTACTGTGAACTTATCCTCAGTAAAGGTACGCAGTATTTGGCATCCCTCCAAGCCTCAAGGCTAAAGTAACACGCGATATGGTAATACTACCTTATCGGCTTCCGACGGAAAGTGCTGTACGGGCGCGTCAATAGCTATAAGTTATGTATGAAGAGAATTACCAGCCTGAGTCACCAGCCATCACTTATGCCTACAAAAGTTAACTGGAAAAATAAACGTTAAATTTATAATATTTTTCTATTATAATTTCATTTTTCGAAGCAATTAGAACGTTTATGAAGTTAGTCATTGTTTGAGTTTAGGTTCTGGCGCAGTGAATCATGGTTTGTTTGCTATAATAATTTGAAGGTCTTCGATAATCAAAAATTATCAGAACTATTAATAGCAATGTTTTTTTTAATTAATATTAGCTATTACCTCAGCTTCGTCTGCATGTATATTATAGGTTATAGCAGTAAATAATAGCCTGTGTCCTTTCCCAAGAATCAGAGTATCTACACGCCAAACTTCATTCTAATCAGTGCAGCGGTTTAGCCGTAAAAGCGTTACAGACAGACGGACAGACTTACTTTCGAATTTGTAATGTTAGTATGGAAGTGTAGATAAACGTAAAGATTTTTTATGTGTTATATAAATGTAGCAGTAGTAATAGCTACTATGCTTGTCCTCTCATACCCTGATGTTTTGTTTAATAATAATGTGCTTAAAAATAATATCGACATTGCATCAATGAATGTCCCAATAAACAGATATTTCCAAATACCCAAGGAACTTTTACTGCAATAGCTATATATATATATATATATAGCTATATAGTCTTAAATGGATATATATATATATATCCATTTAAGACACTTCATCAATTGGGTTGAGATTCAATATTCAGAGCAATAGCTGCTAGATTACTGAGATCATAAGATTAGTTTACTCCTATTTGTACAGAATTTATTACTTCTGATGAGGTAAAATAATGGAACAAGGATTTAATTTTGTTTAAAGTAATGTATATATAAGTTACTGCGATTTCACATTAACAGTCTTCAATAGTCCACTGCTAGACATAGGCCTTTCTTTAATAAGCTGGCCAGAAGAGTTGGTATAGGGTGTGGAGACTTCCACATACAACGCAAAACAGAAAAAACACTACAGCGCCATCTATCGAAGACAGGCCGAACAAATTATCAATCCTGAAACACACAATAGAAATTCTCGCGCCGATTATCATAGATATAACATCCTAACATCAACCTTTCGCAGTGGCCCACCAGTCATGATCACCTCACCTGGTTGGAGGATCCTAACATTGTGTTAGAGGAACATCACATCCGTTCCTCTCTGCAGTGATGTCGTTCTGCGTAATTTTCTCCCTTAATCCGTCACCACAGTGTAAACGTATATACAAGTAAATGTATATATTAATACGTGTAGCAAAAAATTTTTATATCCCCTTTTACAAATATGATGCGAAGGAGTATGGAATTTGGCATAGTGAAAGTTTATATGAAAGGGGAGTGCAAAAAGATAAAAAAAACAAAGTAATGTATTATTGAAGTACTGGGCGACCTCAAGTAAATACTAAATACGTGTCTACTTATATTGAATTTAATTAATTTACCGGCAATGCCTTAATTAATGATTATCTATAGGGATTCTATTCGATCTTTGCCTACCAAATGAGATTAATATATTAATTACGAAATTTAACTCTCTGAATCCTTGTAAACTTAGTATTGGAACAATAAGATTCATCTATTAAATTATATATATTATATATATGTATAATTAGCACTATTATCATAATAACTATCTAAAATAGGTGACAATTAGTAAAATCCATGTTTATACGTTGCTATTAATTTTAGTATTCTTATTGACTCATTTTAAGGTTGAATTTTCAAAATCCGCTTTACGGACATTCAGTCCCTATTTTATTTATTCTAATGAGTAAAACCACACAATTCTGTGGCAAATAGGAAACGCAATTTTGTGGACCCAACCTTGAATAGCATATAACAATTATGTTTATCATTTTACCTAGCTTTACTATACAACAGTAATGTATTTAAAATATGTAGATTCATTAACGTGGCTTCTAGATAAATTACCAGTACTCAATGACTGTACGGTTGAAACTTAGTAAGTAAACAATTACTAGACGACTTGCTTGCTGAGATTTTGTTACTTTAAAGTAATTGGGATTTCCTTACCACAGAGTCATGTAGGCGTCTGTTGATGGGTAAATTGTTTATTCATTGAATGATGAATTGATTCTGCAAATGGCTTCAATTCACAACAGAAGGGGTAGGGTACGTGGATCTTAAATATCGCAAAAGCTCCAAATACGTATGGACTAATCTCACTAATCAGTATGAGCAATAGAGGAAACACTGTCGAGGTTTTATATAACAGCGTTATTCTTAAAACTATAACATTTCAATATTGAGAAAGCAGAGGTAAGCTTTGTTATAATGCACTTTTAATAGCAGTAGTAATAAAATATATTACAAGTCTTCTTGTTTTCTCTGCAATACCCAATGGTTGATTGCCTCAAGCATTAAGCCCACTAAGACACGAACTTTTACCGTGGGAGAGCCACGCTTCGGCATCAATATGCCGGCTCGACCGGTGATGTGTATATGTATATAATGTAGTGATACCTAGGCCTCATAAAAAACCGTTGTGAAACAGTGCTTGCGCTATGTTTCACCGAGTGAGAGTGTCCATGGGTGGCGGTAATCCCTTTCCATCAGGTGATAGGTCTTCCCCCTCCCTATTCCTTAAAAACAGAAAAAAATAGAACTATGTACGAAGTGTGAAATAAACAAAAAAATAGATAGATAGTTGTCATTCTGTCACGCCAGAACAGCTCAGCGGATCTTGGACATGGAATTTAGAAAAGATATATTTTTAAATTCTAAGGTATTCCAATAGTATTGATTAACGATATCAACGCAAGCGAAGCTCTGGGCAAGAGCTGGTAGAACTTAACAATTCGATACCATTATGATGAAAATAATTACACGGATACGTACACACGCATTGTAAAAAATAACTTAAATAGCTCAGAACGATAATGCTCTATTAACGCCTGGCTATTTCATCTGCATTGATTACTATCGTGTGATGTATTCTCGAAATCTTAGCTCGTTTAAATATTTACTTGAAAACTATTTAAAATGTAAATAAAGCTGGAACGTTGCTTTAAAATATTTATGTTATAATGTTGTATAAATATATTTTAGTCTTTTCAAAATGTAACTACTAAACACCATTAAGCCAGAAGGCCAGGATCGAACCATGTCGCGTGCAATGGAAGGAGCCTAGGTACAGTAGTGGACTGCGATAGGCTAATGATGATGATGAAACACCATTAACTCTTTGTGTCTTTTTCTGTTGATGACGTTGAAAATCCCTTCGGATCTCTTAGTCCTTAAGGATTTAGGAGCGTAGAGTATATGGTGATTCCACTTAATAAAACCCTGTCGACCAGCCTCAGGTGCCTTATCCTGAAAGGACCCGGACCATTATCTTTCCTTGCCTACCCCAATTGACACCACGTCCTCATACTAATAATAAGGTAAGTAGTAGTAAGGTAATCAGGACCTATCATTTGGGAAATTTAGCTTTATATTATTATTACTCATCGATCGATGCCACTTATTCTTAAAAAGGAAAATGGCGACCTTATCCTGGGACAGACACATATTGGAATGAAATAGTACCTACATTACCAATATTGTTATTTTGTTTGGGAATTTGATGTAAGAACTTAAGATCTAGAAGATTAAAAAACTGGTGTGCATTAGCGTGTATTATTTAACACATTATCCGTCGGATTAGAGGACTTCTACAATATAAATTACATATACGAGTATACCTAATAAACTAGACAATCTACATACCAGCGATATTTGATATTAAACTTATACAATTTGAAATTACTAACTTCATAGATCCCAATAAGCTAAATAGTTGGGTTTTCTGTCGAACTAGAACAAGTAAGGAATACCTGACTATATCATAAGTTTCTATTAACATTTGAAATGATTGTTTGAAGGCCGTGACCGTTTGAAGACATGAGTATTGTATTGAAATAGTTGCATGTGGTTTGTAACTCATAGTCTATTTGTTTTCTAATATGAGTGTGACAACAATCATCTTTCAACAATCATCGATAAACCTTATCCATTCAATCTAGAATGTACAGAGGATTTAAGTCGAGAAATATCATGTTTTTGCTTTTATAAAATATTATTACGAAATAATTTTGAACAAGTTTTATTTACATCATTTAAGAATTATGTTTTTTTAAGTTAAATAATTGTCTAATTATTTATAAAGAATTAGATTCATAGAGCATGTATTTTAATTTTTTTTAAATACTAAATAAGGAGACATGTTTTTTACTGTATAACACATCATTCAAGAGGTTCAATAACCATAGTGGTCTACTCACAGACAAGTAATATGGACTATGATAACAATTTTAATACTAAACTAGGTTAATTCTTATTTTGAAAAAGTTGTACTTCATACAAACGTGCACACGCAGCGCCAAAAATAGCCTAGCAGTTTCAACTGCCAGTATTTAATTAGACTTTATCATGAAAGACCTATTTATTACGGCAGTATTTAGTAATTTCAGGACAAAATGGTAGTTTAATATGCGCCAATCATGTTGTTAAACATATTCTAGGAAAATTGCATAACACATACATCAAAATGTTCATATTACCCATTGTTGCACCTGATAAGGTTTTTTTTAATTATGTATAAATTATTAGTGGCACATTAGTACTTAATTTTTTTATACACATTAACGTATAAACTAACTTCATATAGATAACACAAGATAACATTTAAGATATTTTTTGTTATATTAAATATAATCTTGTGAATTCGAAAGTATTATAACACCGGTAAATGGCCGACAGAAATCTCAAAATTCGTTTAACGATATTGTATTTTGATCGTAACTGATGGAACTACGTTAAGAAAAAACCTTGTGAAATTTTAAAGAATACTCAAACAGAAAATACTTATTATTTAATATTATTTAACCTTAGAGAATTGTTGTATGTGTGTTTTGTGTGTAGCTGAAAGTCTAAGAGCTAAAAGAAATCAAGCAAGACACCTAATTGAAGCCATGCATAAAGAACTGTATGTTTACTTATCGCCCATTGTCACCTCAAAGTTAAATAATCCTAATTTTCTATAGGTATGAGTTCTTTGCTTCTCTACTGTGTCATTTAAATTCACACATAGAAGTCTAGGTACCGAACGTTTACTAAAACTTATTATCCATTTATCTTATCAGTCGTCCTTGGTACCTTAACACAAAGGGATATTTGTGTTAAGGTACCAAATGGGCTTCGGTAGCGAATTGAAGATTAAAGGCTTCGATTACGAAGCAGGTTCAATTAGATTCGGTAACCATGGGATTTGACAAGATATGATAGAAGTAAAACATAATATAATAAACTTTCATAAAATATCTTTGAAAAGTGGATTTACGAGAGTCCTGAGAATTGTATCACGAATTACATCTTTTACCGTTTGATCGTAATACAAGACGCGAACTCTGATTTACACTAAGGCTCCTTATTTCAGTGAAAATTTCTACAGCTATAGATATAATACTAAAGTATTTTTTGTCAAATTATCTTAAAATGAAACCTATCCACATCCATTTATCACACCCGAAACCCCCTTTTGTTATGCAATAGCGGGCAAACGAGCAGACGTATTGCCTGACGATAAGAGATTACCGCCGCCCATGGATATCTGCAACACCAGAGGCGTCACAAGTGCATTGCCGGCCTTTGGGGGATGGGGATGAGGGAGGGGTTGGGGTATGGGCTTCCGGTATCCTGTTTCACACCGGTTTTCTGTGAGGCTGTGGTATTACTCCGGTCGAGCCGGCCTATTCATGCCGAAGCGTGGCTCTCCCACTTCAAACCCCTGCATACTGAATTCCATGAAAAACGTTTGAGCCCGAGATATCGATTACATTACAGATATATAATACATAAGAATTGCTCGCGTAAAGGAAAATTAAGCTAGAAGTAAATATTTCGGAAAACTAACACACATCGCCACCTAGTTTCAAACTAAGTATTTTTTATATATTTTGATTTTTGTTTGTCAATAATACATAATATGTATAAAAAACACAAACTTCGAAACAAGTGTTTATATATCATGCAAACATTTTATAAATGAAAGTAATGCAAGAAAAGAAAGTCTCGATCTCTATGAAACTGATATTACTATTAATGTATTTAATTGCTGATGTCTGAACAATTAGACCGTACATTGGTTTACATATGTATATAGCTGTCGCATCGGATTATTTTTTTTTAAATAGGGGAAACGAGCAGACGTATCGCTTGATTGTAAGCGATTACCGCCGCCCATGGACACCCGTAACACCAGAGGCGTCACAAGTGCGTTGCCGGCCTTGGGGGATGGGGAGGGGGATGAGGGAAGGGTTGGATTATGGGCCTCCGGTATCCTCACTCACTCGGTGAAACACAGCGCAGGCGCTGTTTCACACCGGTTTTCTGTGAGGCCGTGGTATAACTCCGGTCGAGCCGGTCCATACATGCCAAAGCGTGGCTCTCCCACGGGCAAAAATGACATTTCTTTCAACATAACACCAGTTAAAGAACTTTCGTTACTGTTAAATTACTTTAAAAGAATACAACACCTTCATGTGATATTATTTATTTTAGACCTGTTTTCAAAGATGTCGTATGTCTAGAGAATTTCAGTCAACTATGTTTATGTTTGAACCAATTCAACCCGGTGATTCATAGCACATTGTGGCACTTGAAAACAAATTCAATTGAAGATACAATCGCTCATTGTCCAGCAAATTGAAACAAATTCTGGAAGTAATTGTTAACATTTGTGGTGCGTGCTACGTGTATAAATAATACATTCAATAATTTAATCCAATTACCATAATAAAACAACAGTTTCAAGGATTTATATCGCCATAAGCCTGATTTAATAATACTGGCAGACCTATTAGAGTTTCGCTCAATGATTCTCGATGTTGTTCCTCGTGACAAAAACCTCGTGAAATTAAAATTTATGAAGCTAAGCAAGATAAAAATCAATGATAATAGTAATGAGCCACGTGAGTGAACACGCCCAGATACTCTGGAAGTTCCAGGAAGTCGTAAGTGTTCAATATTATAATAAACCTACTTCCTCTTTACTAATGAACAAGGGTATACAACTAACTCTCACTTACTCTCACTTTAGAGTAAACCAAGGAACTGGTGCATAATGGAATAACAATGCTTTGGCAAAGTCTTGTAATATTGCAAAAAGCTCGTAACCGCTTGATGTAAAAAGCGGGCAATTTTTTCATAGTTTGTCATCGAGTGGAGCAGCCCAAGATATAAGCGAAGCTGAGTTTGGGTGCCATCAGCAATTACTGTAACATTTTGTGCAAGTATTTGAATAAAGAATTAGAATTTGAAGGCAATCAATAACCAGAGGCTCAACACTTACTTAACGACCACGCACTTGTTGCTCTCTCTCTCTCAACTATAGGTTGACCCGTCAGTTCTTTTGCCCCTATTTAGTAAATACGTGTACCTAATAAAATAAAGCTATGCATTATTCCATTCAGTAGATAACTTTAATACAAGAAAAAACTTGGAAAATTAATTTTGATGTGAGCTGCTTCTTTTCATTTATTTCTAAGTTATAGAGTTTAATGACTTATAGGTTCTTTTAATGATATGCGAAAGGTCGTGAAGGTCAAGTTTATGTATTAGGTTTATTGGGCGTCGCCCGAAGATTGCTAGTGTAATAATAGCAGGAGTTTACAATTGGTTTTAAATACAACTTTATTTTGAAACACGGATAACAAAACATTTATAACAATGAACGAAATAAAATAACAATTTGTTTTACTCAAATATACCAATTGATTCTATATTGACTATAAGAATGTAGTTGTATGGTCTAAACTTTACTGGCGTCGAAAGACGGTCCCCATTTCATATCATCCACATTTTTTATATTTTTATCATTAATTTCATCACGACGAAGACTTCGAATTGAAGGCTTTAAATACTTGACATTGGCAGAAATAGCTGATCCGGCTGGTTGCCATCTCATTAAAAGAAAAAGAATGTTGTTGTATGTATCTTTAGTTGAAAAATATAGTCAACTTTAGTATTTGGTTATCATCATTAACACAAACGCTCCAATACTAGACTGGACCGTTTTTAGATTGGTAGTTTTGGGTTACATTACCACACTGAGCAGATGGATTGATAAACGGGTTGTCCCAAGTTCTTTCGTTCTGTAGTGGTGTTTTCCTACATAATTTGCCCCCTTAGTTTGCTCTAGTCAGGTGCACTCCATATTTTTATTCTTCACCACACTTATATTTTCATGTTAAAACATCTTATTTATCTTTCTAGCAATGGAAGGCAGCGCGTGGTGCGCGCGCGACATCTCACTCCGTGCTCAAAAGAAGTTCCTGTCGCGCGTTGGCGGCGCAGCAAGTGCGCGATCTCTTGTACTTGACGAGCATGCCGCCAAATTACTCGACCAGGTACAGCTCTTATCTTTCCAAACATAATAAAACTGATGATTTTTTCCAATCAGATTTAGAAACCAAGACGATGTCACAAACTCAGGATAAAAGGGAGAAACATCTTGTACAGATACTACATCTTCCAGTTAGTAATTAACGAATTCTTCAGGCAGTGTGTCATAAATGACTTGTAGAATACCTTAATAACTTATTGCCTAAATCGATGAAAAAAATTGTTGTTTCGTGTCTATTTCAAAAACCCAAAATATTCTGCACCGATTACTTAAAGTTGAAAAAAGTTAAAGTTGAAAAAAACCCAAAGTTTTTTTTTTCTTCTTTTTTTTAAACAACTCCCGCATTAGAAATATACATTCCTGTGTCACGGGGATCTTTACAAACATACATGAAACGGACACAAAGTACATCCAGACTTAGAACAACAATTTATGGATCATTGAACCCACAACACTTGGCGCAGTAGGAAGCGGTGTGTCAACCACTAAAACCACTAGGCCAACTGTGTAGTCAAGATAGCTTGAAGCTTTACTATTTTCTTTTTTGCAATTTTTAAATCTGTTATTTGGTTATTTGTTTCTTTTTAATGAAAATAAACGTGCAACATCTTAACTTGACAGAATAAAGCTAATAATTTTCTCATAAAATTTTCAGTTTTTGACAGTACTTCGCCAAAGGGTGGAGAAACGCGAAGCAGAGAAGCTAGTGAAGCACGTTATCAAATCAGCGGTGAAACTAGGTGTGCTGCGGCGTCACAATCAATTGTCTGCAGCGGATGAGCGAGCGTTGGAAGCCTTCCGCTCCAAATTCCATGTAAGTGTTCTGATTGTACCAAGCATAAGATTTTAGATATCGGTCGGTTTCAGTGCTCGACCGACCGTCAGTGCGCACGTCTTCGCGCTTGTATATGTAAGAAACGACTATATGGACGCGCTATGGAAACAAATGGACAAGTTCTGTGCTGCGCCAGGACATTCTGCCAGCGCCGTGTCCAGGGTCAGGCCATCGCAGTGGTGGCACTCAGGCGTAGGCTCCTTGCGGATCACACATAGGTGATCTGCGAAGTATCCTTTTATATTGATCACCTGTGTCAGCTGGTATGAGAGGGTCCCGTGATGCCTCTCGAGCCAATCCTCGGGTCTAACGGGTCTTACCGCCGCAATAATGGCATGCCCAGCACTCAGTTGCCCAAGTCGTTCCTTCCATACCCCCACGAAGACCTGGCGGAGTTGGGATTTCTGATCCTCGTTTTCTCGAGTCTCAGGATTTCTATCCAACTGCCGCGCCTTCTTGCATCACTAGCAAGGGCTCTTGCCTCCTGGGGAAAACGTGTTTTCCCCTAGAAATGCTCTTATAGGGACGATGGGGTGCGTGATATTCACGTCTTCTGTTCCATGGATGTCTGAAAACATAATAAGCAGCAATTAAACTATTCATTTTCTTCAAATATACTTTTTGCCCATTTCGTGAGCGAATGCTCCAGTCCGCTCCGTTTGTTGGTCGAGAAAGCACTGAATGGTACAAACTGACGGTCGGTCCAATGCGTATCGCCCGGACCGGCCGTACGCACCGACTGTCGGTCAAACAGTTAAGCCGGCCTAAGTAGGTAGACATATTTATGTTAAGACAGAAACCGCTGTTACGTCATATATATGACATCGAATTTTATTTCAAATTTCATCAGTTACAAAGTCCATGTAAAGCTCAGACATATTCTTGTCCTTGTATTAGAAGGATTTTACAATAAATAAGTACTTACACAATTCTCTAATATGGTTACAACCTTAAAAAGATACTACACAGAAGTAACACAGATTGATTTATAACTTCAACTGTAATCGATCATCGAAACATCATAAGATATAACCAGGAACGCGCTTTCATGAAATAGCGTTTATCCTCCAAATTATTCTTTCAGACCGTGCTGATGGCCGTAGTATCTTTCTGCGAAGTTGATTTTTCGTACGACCGCGGTTTTCTCCAAGATGCACTCCGCGAAGCACACCAATCTCTTAAGTGAGTTTACAACTTTAAATTAAAATAAATAACTCCATTGCAATTCTCGAATTGAATCAGTTTTCCACCTTCGTGAATTTATTTCCAACTGATCCAAAAAAATAATTCAGTACACTGCGTTTTGATCGATATCTATATCAACAGGTTATAGCATGTTAATAAACTCAAATAAATATTCCAGGTCAGTAGTGGAGCGACACCTTACAGACAAATCAGTGTCACGGCTTGCCGGTGTGTTCGCTTTAGCATCACGAGGTGAGCTCCTAGATTCTCTGTTCGCAGGCCAGGTCGACGAAGACGTTCTCAAACTATCCAGAATGCTACGGAAGGAACTAGACAAAGGTCTTCTATAATCCGACACATCCAAACATCCTGTGCCGTCCTCAAAACTATCAAAGTTAAGCGTACCAACATATTTTGGACGTAATGTCGCCATTTGGCCGTCGAGGCCGAAGTCCTTGGAAGCTCCGACAATGGGATCACTTACAATATTGTTATCTCCATAAATGGAGATTTTATTATTTACAATATTAATATTGAGATTGTAGAAACAATTTTCACAGTCGACATTTCATTTTGCTAAGACAGGCTGGCAATTTAGATATTATAATTTGTAAAATCGTTACGTTTACATCAAAGCTAAATTATAGCCTGTTCAACTGTGTTGGTCATTACAGCTTGAGCACACATTCTTGTATTATATATTATTATTTGTATGTTTATAAAATACGTCATTGGAAAAGCTCTCTTAAGAACTTGCCTGTGATCCCAAACTTTGACATTTAAAATAAGACTATTGCGAATACTCAATGTATTAATGTTTATTGTGTGAAGAGGCCATTTAAACAAATATAACATTAGTAATATCTTTGTTCCTTATATTTCTAGAACTAAAAACGTTTATTAGTCATTCGGTGTTCGGTTAATTTTATAAAAAGCTGTCATCAAATGTTGATAGTCCCGCCTTGGTGACGTAGGTATGTCTGTCTAAATAGCGTAGTGCTTAATTTGAGTCACTTCATATCACCAGTAATACTAATATATAAGTATTAATACTGGTATTTAATAACTTTTACACGGACGATAAAGACCTTGCGTAACTACAAGATAGTGTGATACAGTAGGTATACAGGACCATTTCCTGTATGGCATACACATTTTATTGGAAACTGCTGACTATCAAATTTAATAATATATATATATATTTTCATATTTTTTAATACAAATATTCAAAATCAACCAAACACAATCAAATAATTCATGTCATTATAATAACCCACCCCGGATCGCTCCCGGCGAAAAAGTGCCCATGACACTAGCAGCGTTGTCCCGCTGGATAGCAACGGCCATCCTCTGCACCAGGAACGAACCAGAGCGGGAGTCATCACATTTAAGAGCAATGCGGCGACCAATTTTTTTATATATTTATTTTATTTATTTATTATAAACTATATTAAATTATTAAATATCTAGTTGCAGACATTTAGTTCCCAGAAATTATTGTTCCTGAAAAATCCATGAAATACAATCAAACGATCATTGAACTTCTTTAAATTAGTTCTTTCCAATATAAACTTGCCTGCCGTAAGTTCTGCCAGTATTGTAATTTTGTTATGTAAAAATTATATTGTTTATGTCGAATGCGACACCTTGCCTTAATTTCGAAGTAAATAAACACAGCATTATTATCTTAGTACGCATTTATAACTTGTACTACCATAAACTGTACCAATATTATGTTTTAATTAATTTAAATTTCGCATTGAACTAAGTACTTAGAGGACAGTTACCAGTAAGTCTATAGTTTATGATATTTTTTTTTTAAAACCCCCTGACTTTTGTGACCCTCAAATCAAAGACCAAAAGCAATAATTATTTCTATGTAAGAAAGATGTGTAACATTTTTGCTTTTTTATAAAAACCGTAATTGTTAAACGTGATCTGAGTGAATGCATTCTAATTTATAGGTTTATCAAAATGGAAAAGAAACGAAATAATAGACTAAAGTAAACTTTTAAGCCTACGGTAAGGCCCTATTGCATTACGTATTAAAATAAATAATGAATTAATCAAAGCTCTGTTTTAGTTTTTTATTGCGATCTTCTAATGTCATTTCTACGTTTAGTTATATCATTGTTTTACTTATGATAACAGTTAAGATGAATGGTAAATTATGTTATTTTAAATGATATTATGTAAGTTTCAAGTAACGCATAGGTTAAAACTTTAAATTGTTTAACAGAATAAATACCATTTGAATTATATCAATGTTCAGGGTGTATATTCTATGTACTCGATTATATTTAACTAATCACTTATAATATAACGTTCAAAGTCTTGAAAAATACTTCGGACCAAAAACTTTAATATCTACACAGTTCTAACATATCTGAACTTAAATTCATATCTTAATTATTTTACTAGCAATAAACTAACATGGATAGTCATAGTTTGTAACTGTATTGTTTTGTATAACTATTTGTAGCGTAGTGCGATTTTTCACTATAGTAACGCACATCTCTCTCTTGCCTAATTGTGTCACCGTTTAGGGTTTTGTACTAATTGTGTTGGTGTTCTGGCGTTTTCCAATTAGAGATTCGATAATACTCAAAAAAGTTTACCACCAACTCGAATCCCTCTGTATGTGACACATATTTGCTCTCTCTTTCCTTTTTGCGTTGCATTTCACTCATAGTTTTATGTGTGTATGTCTAGTCGATTGGCACTTTATTAAGGAATGTATGAAGTATAATTAATGTCGTGTGCACGTGTATCTCTAAATGGAAAACACCAAATGTCATAGCTAGATGAAATCAAAGAGACGTCCAAATAGGGATTGTATTAAAAAAGACAATATCATTGTGTAATGTAATAAATGTTAATTCCTAGCCGAGTCTCTAATATATAGCTGTTTTTACAAGAACTGGTGTGATTAATATATTAGAGTATTTGTTAGGCTTCTTCTGAATGTTTACTGTAATTTTCTATGGCGATAAAGTCAGTATAGTTAACTTTTATCGTGTATTGTTCCGGTGCTGTTATTTCCAATATGTTAAAAAAAAATTAAAATATCAAAATGTAAATTAAAGAGTAACATTCAAGTTTATTAAAAAAAAACAAGCTTATGGAATTGGGTTATTGGATGTTTTGAAAACTACATGAGAACTTATACGAAAAATTTTATAATACAACATAATACATTGCGCACCAAATGTAATGTGTTTGGAGACAAAAATCCTGTGTCGACTTGCAATTCACCAAGAATTTGGTTTATTTACACAACAAAAGGTTAATCAAAGGAAATGTAAACCAGTTGATTTAACCGAAACATTTGACCCCTTAATCGAAAGGTTAGGGCTCTTGGCATATCCATATTAACCTTTCAAACTTGGGAGCCGAGAATCTCAAACTGACAAATCGCTTTGTATTTCTATGAAAAAAATATTGAAAAAAGCGAATATTTGGCACTTAGCTTTTCTGTCAAATAAAGTGTAGTTACCTAAGTAGTCACTTATAGGTATTTTTGTTTTGAGTGGAATGGCATTTAAATAATGGAAAAATAGTATACACTATTAAGAGGGTGCCGTGGGCTAATAAAAATTGAATTATTGAATTAATTGAAGTCCAGTCAGCTTCTTCAAGATATAAACTATACAACACAGATTTCCTTCGACTATAGTTCAATATTGTAGATGAAACTTTGTTACTTGTATCGTCTCACTTTGCAACTTTGTTTGCTTGTATAACAGGCGTTTGATGACACAATTACGTATTGAAATTCGTACCTGATAATTAATGTGGATATTCCATCATATTCAATTTAGCAATTTGAGTTAAAGTTTTAAAGAAAATTAAATTTTGCTTTTTTCGTACCGATTTCTACATGACCTCACGTTTGTGTGTTGTTTAAAAAGAAATTGTAGTATGAAATATCACGGAAAAAATAAAAAGTATATTTAGTTAAAAATAATTAAGTCTCTCAAATAAAATAAATGAAAGTTTACAACCAAATAATCTAAATATTCGAACCTAATATTTTTTAAATTGGATGTTAGCAGCCTAATGCCTAAATAATATACTTGTATTAATTGTTAGTTGGTCAGTCATCCCCAACAACTACCAGTACCCAAATAATAATTATTAAACTTGTTTCTATGTTCGAAGGGTTCGTGTTTATTTTCGTGTAAAGCAATTTTGTACCTTAGATTAAGGCTAAAATATCCTCTTAAGGTATCTGGTTCTACTTTCAATACTGTTTATTAAATACTGAGCACAATAAGGCACTCGTGCATGACATTTTAAGGATCGTGGAGCTAATTCACTTGTCGATTGCGTTTCAATAGTGCTTTTGACGAGTGGAGCCGGCCGCGAAAACATATATGTAATATTTTTTTGTTAAGCTGTGTTATATGTAATAAGATTTGATATCAAATATACAATTGATAGGAATTTTCGGTGTTTTCTTTTATTTTTTCTTACAGAACAGAGAGAACTCAAAGAGAGACAAAAACCTTATAGGTACCGACATCTGGCCAGCCCCGTGACATATCTAAACTTTGGTTACATAAATAATAAATAAATATTTCAGACATCTAACACACAATGCCATCTAGTCCCAAACTAAGCAGAGCTTGTATTATGGGTACTAAACAACCGATATAAATACATATATACGTTTTTTTTGTAAATACATATCATACATAGAAAACACCCAAACTCCGAAACAAATATTTGTAGATCATACAAACATTTGACCCGACCCGGGAATTGAACCCGAGACCTCAAGAACAGCAGTCGCATACGCTACCGCTGCGCCACCGAGACAGAATTACTTCAATATGACAATTCATACTTGGACTGTTTTTTAATCCATACTCAATATTATAAATCGAAAGTATCTGTCTGTTTAATACGTTTTTATGGCTAAATCGTTTCGCCAAATCCAATAAAATCTGGCATGGACCTGGAATTCTTTGATTCTGGCAGAGGGACAAAGGCTCTACTACGCTACTGCAATAACTGATATACATAAGGGCAGAGCCGTGGGCAACGGCTATATATATTAAATTTAAATAGGATATTGCAATTTACTGCCAAATCAAAAAAAATTGTGATATAAAATTACTCCACAAACTGTCTAATTTGTTCTAATATTAAGAGCCTTTGTCCACACACAATCCACACACAAGTCAAAATAGAGTTAAGCAAAGTAAAAATTATTTATTATTTATTGTGAATATAATGTAATGTTTGTGTCGTTATTTTATTGTGTGGATCTATTCCTTGTTACGTAAATAGGTCCAGTTATGCAACTGAAGATGAGATACTAAAATCTCAGTTTACGGTAAACTTCAGCAGTAAAATAAAAGTCAGGACTTTTTTGAGAATTACTTTGTAGAAGTTGTTAAACCAAAGAGGGTTAATTCTAACAAGAAATAAAACGAACAATCATTGTGAAAGCACCAGTCAATAAACTTTATTCACTAAATTCCCTTAGTATACAAATCTGATATTGGTGATGTGGATGACCTGATCTATATACTACAAGTGCTTCGCCAAATATTCGGTTGGTTGCGGTCCAAGATATTATGGAACACTATTTGATTAGTATACTTTAATAAAGTCTTGCAGATATCAATCTCTAAGTTCATGCGTAACACTTTTTTCTCTGCGATTGTATTAAAAGAATCTGAAAAGAGTAGGTACCATAAATAGTGTTCCAAAAAAGCAATGTAACTGCAACCTTATTATTAAAAGATCAAGACATAAAATCCATTTCATTACTTTTGGAAAAAACATACAAAGAAATCTTTATTATTACTTACAATCACACCTTGTAATGCAACAGACTCAAGTCCCTTGCGACAATAGCATATGAGTTTCTAATACACAACATGAATAAACATGAAAAGTAAATAATATAAAGGAAAAATATACGAAATAGTTCGAAACAGAAAATTTAGTGTTATTAAAATACCTTACATCTAATTATAATTTCTTATTTTAACAATTAGAGTGAGAAAGCTTCTTGATGACTAAAGCGATGACTATTTACAATTACACTTATGGAATGTTTAAGTATGGAGATCATAACATAATGATGGCACTACGACCACATGAGTTAGGACAATTATACAATACACTTTTAATATTGACGAAGAATAATAAGTTGTGGTGACAATACTTTCGATTTGATCACAAATTTGATGAGAAAAATATTGTCTCTGCCCTAATCCTGACAAAATGTATAACGAATTTATGCAAATATTTGCGTGCATTGGTCAGTTTTAAACAAATGCAAACACAGATAGAAGGTGTTTGGATATATGTCGCAATTATCTGCTCTATTTAAAATGCCAGCATTCTAATTCGATCAATATTTGTACGTAACTGTTTTTCATTTGTCAAACAATATTGTGCTCTCTATGTATGTAATAACCGAACTATTTATAAATGTAGATGGTAATGACCACGATTTGAATACATATTTAGGGCCCTATATTAAAAATATTTACTGCTAATGTTGAGTGCATGCGATGAATAATGCACCCTATTATAGACAAAATAAGTGTCAATGTACCTTATTAGAATCAAATGACACTTTAGTAATGACTTTAATATCTCAAATGTGCTTTTGTGAATGACTGTACACATGAACACTAAGTACATACATTTAGAATATTCGTAAATAAAAGGTATATTGTCCCTACAATATTAATTTGTTCACCACCCAATAGATCAAGAAATTTCTTAATTTAATGACGATCGAATCGAAGATACATAAATGAGATGAGGTCGTAGGTGAAAGCCATCTATGGTGACACGAATTTAAAGTTTGGATACATTCCGCTACAAAAAGCTCGAAGCTTCCTTCTGAGCTTACATAAACAACTATCAAAGTAATTTTAGGTATAAAATAGATTTATTTCTCTAACCTAAAAACTATACATTATCTTCTAGTCGTTTCCAATGAGTATTGTATGTGTATCTTTTCAGCGGCTTTCTGACTTTACTTTGAAATGTTATGAGTTCGCGCGTTATTTCAACGAATGTCTGAAAAACCCCGTGTTTCATCCCATGTTCGTCATTAATAATATTGTGTCTTGCGACTTGCATCAGACAAAGAGGTTTACATGCTAGTTCATAAAACTTAAGTAATAATAACGTGACTATAGTAGTTGCAGCTTAAGATCCATTAACGTTAGATGGTAACTATTGTATTTTTTTAAATTTGAAAAATATTCTTGAAGTATTTATTATTTACTGAACTGAAAGACTGGTAGTAAAATACCTTCAGAAACCAATAGGTGAATTTATTGATTCTTAAAGAGCGATTTGAAACTTTTTTTACATCAAGTGTCTTACATTTAGATATGTAGAGAATTTATAAGTTGAAACGAGAGAGATTATAATAGTTATTTTGAACATGGTTTNACGTCAGAATAGACATATTAATATAATCGGCAATACTGTTTGGTAGACTTCATCGGTATTTTTAGGTTGTATACCGAAATTATCTTTCTTGTTTTAAATCAATGCATTATTAAGGTAGGAGGGTGGCGGTGAGTGCGCGCGGTGGCTCACTCCTTGAGCTTGTGCCAGTCGGCGATCTGGCGGCGCGGCGCGGCCTGCACCTCGCGCCAGTGGTGCCGCGCGCTGCCCGCGCCCGCGCAGCCCAGCTCCAGCCGGCCGATCACCTGCGACAAGCAATGGACACATGTATAGTTCATCATCAATCGTCATCAACAACCCATAATGTCCCACTGCTGGGCTCGGATCTCCTCTCAGGAGAGGGTTAAGGCCATACGTCCCCACGCGGGCCAAGTGCGGGTTGGGGACTGGCAAGACTACGTTGTGGCTACGTAATCTCGCTTGGTTGGATGTTTTTAAGACGCTCAAAGACCTCCAACTAAGCTTCACGACTGTTACCCTATAGTAACAACCGGGACCGACAGCTTAACGTGACCTCCGAATCACGGCGACGCTCATGGCAACATGCCACCAGCGGTCACCAATCCAAGTACTGACCGCGCCATCGTTGCTTACCCTCGGTGATTGCTTTTAATCACCGAGTGCAACTGGGCTATGAGCGTTGTATGTATAGTTCATACTTCTTCTATAAACGACAATGGTCATCGCTCACATTCTTGTTTACAAATATAACATTGAATATATATACTAAAATTTGAGTTATAGGTACAGTATTGTAGTTCACAAAAGACTGAGTTGCCTATGCTATATTTAAAAGAACACATTTCCGTCCGCTCTGCATATTAAATTATCTGTTCTATAACTGTCAAGCGTCCACATCGGTTTTTAGTGACCGAAATAAAGTCTAAATTTAGTTCAACTACATATAAAATGATCTTTGTTACTTTTTCGGAAAGCAACACAAACGAATAAATTTTCAAAGAAAATTAGAAAGTAACCATTTTTTTCTGCAAGTAAAATCACTTAAGTAGCACAACGTCTACTGTAACAAGTAAAAGAACCATTATTTTACGTGTGTTTAAACCTCCACCGGGCCGTCAACCCCATCGGAGTTTAGGTAGGGTGGTGTTTCAGAGTGGAACCGATACAACCACACTGAGTGCCACTCTGCGCCTTAAACGGAAGAGATCCGCGAGCTGCTCGTACTGACAAGGGCACTGTCTGCTATTGAAATTAATCTTCCTCGCGGCTGGCCACTGATGCCGATGATGGAGAAAACACATCCCGTCCATCGTTTTAGTTAAAAAAGATAGTCCATATTCTCACGCATTTTATTTCAAATCAAATTAAACGTTTGGGCAAATATGAGCTAAAGATGTAATCGTTTAGTTTTACAAAATTCTGACGAAATACTGGTTAAATTGTGAAGACCTTACCTCATTCTTGGTAACCCGGTCCCAATCCAAAACCAGCAGTTCGAGAGAGACGTGGTCGAGGGTAGCGTTCGGAGCGGCCGGTACTTCAAACACGAACGACTCGTTGAATACAGGGTTCAAGGTTCGCTTCTTGACGTGTGTCTTCTTCTTGGCGATGCGCTGGCCGTTGTATAGCAAATACATCTTCACATATCTGACAAGTTGTAAAGTTTCAAAATTAACAAACAGTATTTTTTTTAAATATTATTAAAATTGACCTGTTTGATAAGTTGCGAGATCTAAATAAGAGATTTAATTAAAGCAAAGTTACACCTGTGATATTCTAGTACGAGTTTTGAAATTGTGTACTTTTGATTATGAATAAATAACCTATGCCCGCGGCTCCACCCGTGTGTATGTAGGATATCGCAGTAAGTATTTGCTTATGTCCTTTGTCAAATATCAAAGGATCTCCATTGTAAATTCCAATCAAACACACAGACATAATTACTTTCGAATTTATAAAATTAGTATGAAAGTATGGATTGTATTACGACTGTGATATTGGGAGTATTAATTTCGATAATATTCTTTGCGTGTAGACATGAAAAAATACATTATTATATGAAAGAGTAAATTAAAATACTCTAAAGGTTTAAGTTTTTTAATTTTACTGTGACAAAGTTAATTAGTGTTTTATGGTTAACGACTGTATTGAAAAGAAAAGAAGTCGGCCAAGTGCGTGTCGAGTTCGTGCACGAAGGTCTTTTATATCATTAGATACTATATTATATAAAATCTGTCTTTTAGTTTCACCTGTTCCCGTGTCTGTCTGTATACTACAGTATCTATCTGTAACCATATCTTGCAAGTTTAACCTGACCCACTTTGGAGTTTCCAATTCTGATTCCTTCGGGATGATGGGCTGGCAATCCCATACATTTTATTCTTTGCGATCTTCGTTATCGTTTCTGAAATGTTACTTTGGCTAAGGCTCCTGTCGACTGGATATAGATAGGAGCGCATCGAGTTTCGAAAATTTATATGTAAAGGCATAGTAGACAAGATAAGGGTACAATATTTATTTTTTAATTGAATTTATGTCTAAATATTCTGTGCATATTTCAAGCGGCTACCTGTCGCTGTTGCAAATATGTAAAAAAAAATAACGAAAATCACGTTTGTTATATGGGAGCCCCCTTAACTATGTATTAATTTTAATTTAAGTAGCCATTTTTGAAGTGAATACAAAACTAAATATTCTGTAAATATTTCAAGTGTCTAACTGTTACTGTTAATAATATCGAACAAAAAACGGTAAAAAAATCACTTTTGTTGTAACTTGTATAGGAGTCCCCCTAAATAGTTATTTTTAGTGTTTGTTGTTATGCCGGCAAGGGAAATACATCATCTGTGAAAATTTCAAATATTCTAGCTGTCACGGTTCATGAGGTACCAACGAACCTGGACGAAACAGACAGTAAGACGGACAAACGGATAGATAGACGGACAACGGCCTTTTAAAATAGGATCCTTTTTTTACCTTTCCGGTACGGGACCCTTATTAAGTAGATCTGAGTTATTTTCGAAATTTATACAAAACACTAAAAGTGAAGTCCAATCAGGTGAAATTATATAACAACTCGACTCATTAGCTATTATTGTATACGTACGGATCAGCAAGTCCAGTGACGTCCATCTTGGGCAGGTTGCGCGCCTTGAGCAGCACCACGGTGAGGCGCGCGGCAGCGGGCTGCCAGCACAGCGACACCAGCACCTCGCCACGGCCTACGCTACGCATCTGAAAACATTATACAACAACGTATAGTAGTTTAGTAACAACAACCTGGAGAGAAAGCTAAGAAATTGAGTATTTAAACCTTAAAAAAGCTAAGTTGAATCATAAAAGAAGAATTATTCTGAATATTATACTTAGCTAGCTTTGTCCTCAATAGAGTTAAGGGGTAGATTGAACAAAAGAGTGCAGTACTTATATCTAGTGTTCTGAGAAAAAAAATAATCGCGTAATTAATTAGGACCGACGATATATAGCAAGAAAATTATGAAAACATAGTTTAAAAAAGAAATTCTAGCCTATGTTACACGTATATTAATGAGAAATCTGTGCATCTTAGTGAATCTTTTATTTTAACAAATCGGTTAAGTATAATTGTCGGACACTCTCTCTCGGATTTAATGTAGACTTATAGCAATTGAACCAAATAAATAACATAGTTCTCATAGACGTTTCTTAAATTCAAAACGTCTATGAGATAAAGAAGGAAGAAAGAAAAAGAGAGCTTCAAAAAAGGGATGAAACTATCCCTTTTTGAAATAATTTAAAAAAAACAAAAAAGCACCCTTTGTTCGGCTATAATGCACAGAATTTATCAAAAAACATGACCGTTGAATATATTATTTCCGTTATTGTGTGTGAAAATTGGGAAGTTTTTAAGGCAGTTTTTATCTTGTTATTCAAGTAGTTTTACCTTGAGACTACGCGGTTGAATCTCGCGGCAAAGCGCCATTGCTTCTCCACTGTGCAGCTGCAAGTTCGATAGCGGGGACACCACTTCACCGATTATTTCATCACGCGAATATCTGAAGCACGATGAGAACATTTAGTACGTTAAATTAGATTTAAGTTAGTACCTTTAAAAGGTTTTAAATAATTATTTACTTAAATTTACTTTATTACGAACTACCAATGAAAATTTGCTGTTAATCATATTATCGGTAATAACCGATAATATGATTAACTTAGATTATTAAAATTATTCTTTAGAGAATTAAGTATACTATTTCTTATAAAGTAGTAGAGAGAAAATAATTATTTATAGTGCCTGTCTGATAAAAATAATGCCTAAACGTTTTGAGGGTTTACCTGTCGAAGCTGAGTACGACGAAGTGCAGAGTGATGGCGGTGATCTGGTGCGGGGCGATACCGTAGAAAGTGAAGTCTTCATCATATACCGGGCAACGGGTCTTACGCACCACCCTGACAGATAAAATATGATTCAAAGTAGTTTGTTTCAATCTGTATATTTATATGGAAAATTTCAAAAAATGTCACATAAAATCTCACCTGTTTTGACGCTTAATAATAATTTCGAAAGAACTAGAAATATTTTCGGCCATATAACTCCATAACATTCCATGTACTGTATTACTCCTTAATTTACACGTTTACGCAATTCATTTGAATAATCGAATCATTTCAAAATATTAAATACGAATGAACCCTTAGGTATTTGAACAAAGCCCAACTGCAGAAGATCTTCTAAGCGAACAATCAGTTTGAGATAGTTACTAAACAGTAATTTAAGTTCGTACAAATTCTAAATCTTAATGTATCTCTTATGTCATGTACATTAAGAGTACTGGTAAGATACCTGGTTTTCACTTTATGCTGTTTGTCTGGGAGCAGCTGCAGCTTGACGTAAGGGTCAGGTCCGGCTGGCTCGCGTCCCGGCAGACCTTGGCACGATACCACCGACACCACCAGGGCATTCTTCTCATTTTCATAGCTATAAGATAGAACATGAACAAATTAAATTTTATTATTTTCTTCTGCAATCCTACTTGTTTAATAAATGCGAAAGTTTATGAGGATACATATACATATGGATGTTTGTTATGCTTTCATTTATAAACTAATGAACGCATTTAACGGACATTTAACATTAATGAAGCTTATACATCAGAATGTTTATCGTGTGAGAGCTATGCTTCGGCACAAGTGGGCCGGCTCGACCGGAGTGATACCAGGGTCTCATAGAAAATCGGTGTGAAACTGCGCCTGTTTGTGCCATACACAGCCAGCGCTGCGTTCCACCGAGTGAGTGAGGATGCCGGTGGCCCATACCCCAACCCCTTCCCAAACCCCTCCCCGAATCCCATTCCCAATCCCCAAAAGGCCGACAACTCACTTGTAACGCCTCTGGTGGTGCCAGAATAACACGTAGGCTACTATTGTACAACACATAAGCAAGCAGAACCGCGAACAAGAGTTAATATTAGGGAATATTTGATAATTGTAACGCTATAACACAAAAAAGGAAGAACGATTCTGAATAAAAATTTGTTGGTACTACNACAGAGATTATCTAATAGTGTAAAATATCACATAATAATATAGGTACTACTTTTAACAAAGAAATATTTAGTATTCCCGTGGAATTAGCAAGGCATAATAAGCACCGCGGTAGCACCGAGTGACGCAGCTATTAAAATTAATAACACATTTCAACATTATTATGATATTTAGGAATGCAATATTTACAACTAAGTATAATGACGCGATATAATTAATTGTTGGAACAGCACGATTCTGCACAGGAAGGAATTCCTTCGTGCCGTTAATAACAATACGATTTCATGATGACCAAGGTTAATAAGATGTAGAAACCTTATTTGAAGTAGATACAACACCATACTAACGAGATTCAATCGTTTACCTATATCATTTCTATAATTACAAGTAAGACGACAGTTCTTGGATAGTACAGTGTGTAGTAATTCAATTATTCTTCAGAGATGTTATATTGTAATTGTTTTTGATAATACTTATATAACATCTAAGGTTCAGCATATCTGTATAATGACAAGTAAAGCAAAAACTTTGTAAATCTTTTTATTGAACACCTTTTTATGAAAATTATGCAAACCGAGGAGTTGGACTGGAGGAGCATTGTAGAAAGCTATAAAAAAATAAAAAGCTCAAATGAATTATTCGAATTACGACCACTGAGAGACCTCTTGTAGTTTTTTATTATTAATGTACATTCAAGACATAACTGAGACTGATACCCATACTAATATTATAAATTCGAAAATAACTCTGTCTGTCTGTACGCTTTTAAAGCTGAACCACTGAACCTGCAAATTTTGAATGCAATTCGGTGTGTATATCGATAGATTCGATCTTGGAAAAGACATAGGCGATAGCCGATAAACTCTTCTCTCTCATAACTTAGTCTTTCAGCTTTTTTTAAGTCTTAATATAATTAGAAACTGATCCAAGACTCGCAAACTTCCATCAATAATAATTAATCACAGAAGCCGGTATCTCATTCGGGATCATTTGACAATACAGCCCAGTAACACGAACGGAATCTTTCACATAAATTGTTCAGCATTCCGCAAATAATAATGTTCTACGTATGCAAATCTGTCGTGTGCAAAGACAATAAAGCATTGTGTCGATGTTGCCAACACACTCCACTTTGTTCCTTAGAAAACAAAATAAAATATAATAAAAATATATTTTTAAAGTTTACCTACAAAAAAAAAAACAATTAAATAATAGGTGCAGGTAGCGAAAAAAATATCTTAGAATTTTGCGTAACAAGCTGAACCTGAACTAATTCTATCTTACCTAAGGTTAGGCTAAAGTTTTCTCTTTGTCATTGGATTTTCTTTACTTCACCTTGGCCAAACTGGGTCGAATGAAATGAATTTTATGAGGTAGGTAAAGTAGGCTTAACAAATTAGAAATCCCAGTAACTTTGGGAGAAGTTACGCAACTGAACCGACAGCTACTTTTACGGACAGCCCGTTCCTGGCATTAATGGCGTATAGGTTTATACAGGGGGTGTCCATACACAGAGTAAACGATGACCCACGTTATCCTAGATTATACGAAAGTTATGATTCTTTCTGATACAAGTCCGTACTACTTTTTTTTTCATCTCTGTCGCCTCCTCCCACTGAAGCTTTTGTACTTTTAAAAGAGATATGTTAGTTCACCAATCTATCTCCACTTGCATAGCCAAGGGGCTATCATATTATACATGTGTGGATCAATTTCAATATATAGTTCTAACTAATAATAATTAACCACCGAGCCCATGAAGCACTCGTGTGCAATCATTACTCAAGCGCCCTTCAGTAAGCCTAGCGAGCTTCAGTAAGCGCACAGATTCATTTAAAGTGCACGAACGGCGCCCCGTGTGCACCATGCACTATAGGTAAAGATGGCTAAAGATGCCTATGCTCATAAGCAATAAGCAGCAACTTAATAAGTAGTTATCAAATAACATGTGCCAATACGGTGCACAAGCAAAATTTACCTCGAATTCTGGTAAAACTTCTCGAGTGGGGAATACTTTCTTCTGTACATACCTACTTTGAAGACACAAAGTAATATCTCGGCTGGAGATATGCGTAATAACGTAAATTATACTTGGGAGTTGTATGAAGTACGCGGGCTGAATTTGTATTATCTATTTGAAATGTTGTTCCTTTAACTGCGTACAGGTCGTTTATGTCATAAACTAACGGGTGACTGCTTATATTTATTAAAAGTAGAAATTGTCTGGTATCCAATTATAAGCGCTAACATACTGTTTTACATTATTGATCAGTATAATTACTAGAAAAGTTTAAAACCTTCATACTATAACTGATCTTACTGAAACCAGCAGACCTTGTTTGCACCAGCAATAGCACCAGCAACCACCACGTTTGTGGTCTAGTGGCTTAAGCGGTCGCACCCCACTTCCTGTTCTGCCAAGTGTTTTGGGTTCAAATCCTACTTGGGACAACACTTTGTGTTATCCACAAATTGTTGTTCCAAGTCTGGGTGTCGATTTCATGGATGATTGTAAAGTCCCCGCAACACAGGATTTATTCTTAGAGAGTTGTCTTTTAAAAATAAAAAAAATATATATCTTGTTAAAAACAATATTTTTACAATAGGCATAGCTCTACGAAAATTGCGTATTTATCTGATGATATGGGCTTCATAGAGTATAAAAGTCGTATTTATTTTCATATTTAGAGCGAGATTAATAGTTAATTAAAACAAAATTAAACTATAAAATACAGCAATCCGCCATGTTAAGTTGAACACTAAGCGAGTTACGTCACTTATGTATAAAGGCCACTTTGTTCGGATATAATCTATAATTGACACTGGTTGACAAATGGTGACGTCGCGTCTGCAACGTGACGCCACGAATAGACGCCACGACACCACCAAGCGTTTTGACGTGAATTTTACAATTAAATTTAAATTGCAATTTTTTCCTACTAACATTTTATTTTTTGCCTAAATATAATATCACAAAACAATTTTTTTGAATTAGTCATCATGCCCATTTGTTAACACGTAAACTACAACAATAANAGGTACTACTTTTAACAAAGAAATATTTAGTATTCCCGTGGAATTAGCAAGGCATAATAAGCACCGCGGTAGCACCGAGTGACGCAGCTATTAAAATTAATAACACATTTCAACATTATTATGATATTTAGGAATGCAATGTTTACAACTAAGTATAATGACGCGATATAATTAATTGTTGGAACAGCACGATTCTGCACAGGAAGGAATTCCTTCGTGCCGTTAATAACAATACGATTTCATGATGGCCAAGGTTAATAAGATGTAGAAACCTTATTTGAAGTAGATACAACACCATACTAACGAGATTCAATCGTTTACCTATATCATTTCTATAATTACAAGTAAGACGACAGTTCTTGGATAGTACAGTGTGTAGTAATTCAATTATTCTTCAGAGATGTTATATTGTAATTGTTTTTGATAATACTTATATAACATCTAAGGTTCAGCATATCTGTATAATGACAAGTAAAGCAAAAACTTTGTAAATCTTTTTATTGAACACCTTTTTATGAAAATTATGCAATCCGAGGAGTTGGACTGGAGGAGCATTGTAGAAAGCTATAAAAAAATAAAAAGCTCAAATGAATTATTCGAATTACGACCACTGAGAGACCTCTTGTAGTATTTTATTATTAATGTACATTCAAGACATAACTGAGACTGATACCCATACTAATATTATAAATTCGAAAATAACTCTGTCTGTCTGTACGCTTTCAAAGCTTAACCGCTGAACCTGCAAATTTTGAATGCAGCTCGGATAGATTCGATCTTGGAAAAGAGATAGGCGATAGCCAATAAACTCTTCTCACTTTCTTAACTTAGCTATTCAGCTTTATTTTAAGTCTTAAAATAATTAAAAACTGATCCAAGACTCGCAAACTTCCATCAATAATAATTATTCACAGAAGCCGGTATCTCATTCGGGATCATTTGACAATACAGACCAGTGACACGAACGGAATCTTTCACATAAATTGTTCAGCATTCCGCAAATAATAATGTTCTACGTATACAAATCTGTCGTGTGCAAAGACAATAAGGCATTGTGTCGATGTTGCCAACACACTCCACTTTGCTCCTTAGAAAATAAAATAAAATATAATAAAATTATATTTTTAAAGTTTACCCACAAAACAATTAAATAATAGGTGCAGGTAGCGAAAAAAAATATCTTACAATTTTGCGTAACTAGCTGAACCTGAACTAATTCTATCTTACCTAAGGTTAGGCTAAAGCTTTCTCTTTGTTATTGGATTTTCATGACTTCACCTTGGCCAAACTAGGTTGAATGAATTGAATTTTATGAGGCAGGTAAAGTAGGCTTAACAAATTACAAATCCCAATAATTGTGGGTGAAATTACGAAACTGAACAGACAGCTACTTTTACGGGCAGCCCGTTCCTGACATTAATGGCGTATAGGTTTATACAGAGGGTGTCCATATACAAAGTAAACGATGACCCACGTTATCCTAGATTATACGAAAGTTATGATTCTTTCTGATACAAGTCCGTACTACTTTTTTTTCATCTCTGTCGCCTCCTCCCACTGAAGCTTTTGTACTTTTAAAAGAGATATGTTAGTTCACCAATCTATCTCCACTTGCATAGCCAAGGGGCTATCATATTATACATGTGTGGATCAATTTCAATATATAGTTCTAACTAATAATAATTAACCACCGAGCCCATGAAGCACTCTTGTGCAATCATTACTCTAGCGCCCTTCAGTAAGCCTAGCGAGCTTCAGTAAGCGCACAGATTCATTTAAAGTGCACGAACGTCGCCCCGTGTGCACCCTGCACTATAGGTAAAGATTGCTAAAGATGCCAATGCTCATAAGCAATAAGCAGCAACTTAATAAGTTGTTATCAAATAACATGTGCCAATACGGTGCACAAGCAAAATTTACCTCGAATTCTGGCAAAACTTCTCGAGTGGGGAATACTTTCTTCTGTACATACCTACTTTGAAGACACAAAGTAATATCTCGGCTGAAGATATGCGTAAAAACGAAAGTTATACTTGGGAGTTGTATGAAGTACGCGGGCTGAATTTGTATTATCTATTTGAAATGTTGTTAACTGCGTACAGGTCGTTTATGTCATAAACTAACGGGTGACTGCTTATATTTATTAAAAGTAGAAATTGTCTGGTATCCAATTATAAGCGCTAACATACTGTTTTACATTATTGATCAGTATAATTACTAGTAAAGTTTAAAACCTTCATACTATAACTGATCTTACTGAAACCAGCAGAAGGTCTGCTGGTTTCAGTAAGATCAGTTGCACCAGCAACAGCACCAGCAACCACCACGTTTGTGGTCTAGTGGCTTAAGCGGTCGCACCCCACTTCCTATTCCGCCAAGTGTTTTGGGTTCAAATCCTACTTGGGACAACACTTTGTGTTATTCACAAATTGTTGTTCTAAGTCTGGGTGTCGATTTCATGTATGATTGTAAAGTCCCCGCAACACAGGATTTATTCTTAGTGCGAGAGCTGTCTTTTTAAAATAAATAAATATATATCTTGTTAAAAACAATATTTTAACAATAGGCATAGAACCACGAAAATTGCATATTTATCTGAGTATATGGGCTTCATAGAGTATAAAAATCGTATTTATTTTCATATTTAGAGCGAGATTAATAGTTAATTAAAACAAAATTAAACTATAAAATACAGTAATCCGCCATGTTAAGTTGAACACTAAGCGAGTTACGTCACTTATGTATAAAAGCCACTTTGTTCGGATATAATCAACTATCGCTACTGTTTTTAAGACCTATAATTGACACTGGTTGACAAATGGTGATTTCGCGTCTGCAACGTGACTTCACGAACAGACGCCACGACACCACCAAGCGTTTTGACGTGAATTTTACAATTAAATTAAAATTGCAATTTTTTCCCACTAACATTTTATTTTTTGCCTAAATATAATATCACAAAACAATTTTTTTGAATTAGTCATCATGCCCATTTCTTAACACGTAAACTATAACAATAATACACTCAAAAGTACATAATACAGTACATAATATTAATAATTTAATCTGTAATCTAAACAAATGATACAAAAATTAAACACTACATAATGAAAGCATCCGACTGAGGCAAATATAATAAGCTCACATGACATGTGCCACATTTGTGTAAAAAGGAGCAGGTATGCAAAATTTTCTTTAGACTCCAATCATGCTATTATCTACCTTAACACAGGTTTTGATGGCACACGGTTATTGTTTTTAAAAAAACAACTGTTTTATCTTCCTACCTGCCGTTATCTATTGACCTATTATACCCATCTGTAGCTCGTTCACGGGTTTTATTATTAAACCATAGTAAAAAGGCTTAGATATCATTAAAGGCTTTTATGTGTCGTGTTACAAAACACCCCCTGGGGGCTCACACAAATGGATTGCTTTCCACTGCGATGTATATTGTGTTCGCAGCCAAAGTTTTGAATAATGGCTAACAAGGTGTATAAATAATTTTAAGGAGGAATTTTCATAAGTTTTGCCAACGGTCTTGTTGGGAAATGCTCAAATATTTTACATTGAGCTACCATCATGTAAATGCACGAGGTAGACTAACTCATAAGTGTTAATCCTTTGTAGTAGGATTGTGCATAGCAAGCGTTCTGCGAATACACATAGAAATCGTTCAAAAATGGTTAATAAATTTACTAACCGTTTCTAAACGATTTCAGCCAAAATACTTCACTTCACATTTAACACGGCTATTAATGATTTATCCATAAACATTATTTAACTATCAAAAACGTTAAAATCCTCAATGGCGCTGTGAGCTTTTTAAAAGCCCGACCTTTAATGTGATCAAGAGGCCAATGGCTTGTATATCGCATATTCTGTGTAGAATTTTATAAAAAGATTTATATTACAGATAAATAATGTGAGGTACATAAGTCAAACAAACCCAACTTAATTTTATCTGACTCATTTTTTATATAATATCTGTTTTTATACCATACTAGCTGACCTGGCAAACTACGTATATCTTAATTTTCGTGAAAATTTTCTGAATAACCGAAAAATTTTTGTTTAGAAAGTTCTTGCTAATTTCCCGCAGGGCCGCAGTGTATACGACTAAGCGGATTAAGAAAATATAGCACCAACAAACAGAATTATCCAATTTAGTGCAGACGATCGAAAGTTATTCGCGTACATATTTTACATGTTTGTGATTCATTATTATTTATGTAGATTTCTATAAAATAATTCTTGGCAACGATAACGTCACCGAGGCAACACAACGACCGGTCTCGTAGCGACTCGATATCTTTTCAAATACGATTATGAGCTTAGGCTTAAAACTCGATATTGATTTATGGATCAAATGTATTAAAACCTTCGCGACGGTTATCGTTGAATTTTATATTATTCTGAGAGGAAAATGAGCAAATCCTTGAAAGTAATACCTTATGAATATCTGTACCGCAACTAATAGATATAGTCATGAAAACCAAACTTCTGGTCTTCGTCATAGTACGATTATGTTTTAATTCAGAAAATTGTATACATTTCCTACAACTTATTGGCAGTATTAACTTGACAATACAATCTTAATTAAACTCATAAATTCTTGTGTACTTAAATATGAACGCTTTGTGTGCGTCGTAAACATATCGTTGGTAAACAAATTATAAATTAAATTACATAATATAAAACTTAAGACGAAAACAACATATGGCGCGATGCCTACCTCATTAAAACATTCTGGTAAAACAAACGCTATACTGGTAAAATAACGTTATATGTACATATATGACTGTTTTTTTATGTATGATCCTGCCAAAGTGACTTTACTATGCCTGGTGGAAAGCACAAGAAGTATCCAAGAGTAATGGTAACCATACCGATTGTGAATGCAGACAATGCAAAGCAATGTGGTAACCGACAATATGACAGTCTCTTGAGATGCTTCTGCATCTTTGCGTCTCCGGTCTTGCACTCATCAACAAAACAAGACAACACAAATGCTGTTATATTAGGTTGATATGTGAGAGGGTAGGTTGAGCCAGCCCGTTCTACCTCCGGATGGCGTAAGAAAGCGGTTACTGGATCTCTCCCGTGTCAGGCGCAGAGTGGCACACCGTGGTGGTTTAGTGGGTAGTCTGGCGAGTCAGTCAGGAGTCACACACAAAGCGAACCCTCTGTCCCCCCGGGGGGGTGCGAAGTGCGTAAATGCATTCAACCACAAAAAAAACCCGTTCTACCTGGTCCGGATGGCGTACGAAAGCGGTTCCCGGATCTCTCCCGTCTCAGGCGCAGAGTGGCACACCGTATGGTTTTAGTCGTTTCGATTCCGATTCACCGTTCCGCCGCAAACCCCGGTGGGGTGATACCCAGAATAAATAAATGCAACCATTTCTGGAGTAAATATAAAATACCATTTCAGGAATTCTGAACCTTTAATGAAAACATGTTTGTATTTATGTAGGGTGACCTAAAAGAAGGTTATTCGTTCAGATGTAAGAAACAGTTTTCTATTTTAGTTCTCTTTTTTATCTCATTATTTTTTGGTATTATAGTGATATGCCTTTGTTCCTTGTTCGCGTGGAAACTCCCTTGGGTCATTATTTAACCGCGATTTTCGGGGGCATGCAGTGCATATTAGTGATATCACAGATAACAAAAACTATATAAAATAATCTAATAATCGCATCTCAATCGATTATGCACATCAATCGAAAAATTGCAAAGCCTAATATACAACGGAAAATAGCGGCTCAAGCGTGTTAAGTTACGAAATCTCTGCAATTTGGACGGTTTGGGTTCAACCACTTGGCAAATAGCCCCACAATTTGTGTACTACGTATGTATCTGTCTTAATATCTTCAATATTTGAGAACATTGGTGGTACAGGATTGATGTTGATCGATTGAATAAGTTTTGTGATCTTACAGTTTCTAACTTTTATGAGTAATCGGTAAACAAACGAAATATCAAACCCTTTTTGATGTGAGTGAAATCGGAAAATTAATATGATGTCTACCCCCTGTTTACGCAGAAATATGGAGTAAAATCGTATTAGATTCTCTTATTATTAAGCTTTTTTCTATAAGTCATAAAAAATGTTGATTTATTGTTTTCATTGAGTGGTTTCTCTCTTCTCTGTGCCCAATGGGACATACGATGTAGAGACAATTGAGTATGGGGTTAGGAAAACAAAACAATGAAATGGTTTGTTATTATATTACATAATAGAACCCAATCAGAAAGAAAATAATCGGTGAAAATAATGTTTTCATAGATACAAAATATTATGATGTATTTTGTCTACTTAATGAATATATTATGCTGTAGGTACAATGAATAATTTAGATAGAGATATTGGATGGTACTTATAGTTGTTTTTTTATTTATAAATTTTTCTCTGACCGCTGTCTGTGAATTCTGTACACAATTTTTTTGTTCCGAAAACAAAAATTTAGGGGTTGGAAGGAGGCCAAACTAGAGATACGCTTTAGATTTAACTTTAATATAAACGAATAAAAAATGTTTAAAAAACTATAACCCACCTACGTAAAGTAAATAACTTTAAATTATTACGAAATTATTAACACCTCATTCATTAAAATGGGTTCAATAGTTTAGGCGCTACGGAGAAAATACAAACATACATACTTTGCCAAACTATTAGCTTTCCTTTAAACTTCGTCGTAGTAGGGTAAAAATAAAAAAAAACACGCTTACAAAAGTCGATTAAAAATAAACATACAAGTGAAGCTAATGAAAACATGTTAAAAATGAAAATAAAAACCATTTCTTTTTCAATAATAATATATAAAGCCACTGAAGTATTACAGAAACTCCTATATCATCTTCAAAACAAGGTTTATAATACAATCTTAAGGTCGAGAAGGTTAATCTACATTGAAACGGACGCAGTCGCCAGATTTAGAAATATCTCGACCCTCCCGGCGATGTATGTCTACATATTCTGTCCGACCTTCTGATTAAAATATAACGTTTTCATATTTTCTTTGTATTCTTCAATAAACTTAATAATTTAAGTTACAATCCATATAATGTTCTCTCTTAAAGTGCAGTGAAGTTAAAACTACATTCGCTACATGGATGCTTCACCACTTTCTACTGTGCGGAGTCTTGTAGGTTTAAACACAAAACGGAATAACAATGCACAAATTGTTGTTTTAAATCTGGGTGTTCATTGTGTCCATTAAAAGTGTGTTTGTAATGTGCCCCGCGACGCAAGAATGTTCCTAAAGCAGGAGTTATCTTTGAACAAAAACAAATCCAGTTGGTTATTCTTTCTCACATAGGTCTTTTATTTCATAAGAAAAAAAACATATATTTTTATTGTTTCTTTCTGCTATTTCTACTGTCATATAGTCAGATGTCCACAAAGAAAATTGAGTAGATGCTCTATTCAATTTTCTTTTCCATCGGAAGGAAAAGTTTTACTTTAAATATTAAACAGAAAAGAGTTTGCAAAAAAAATGAAGAGCTCTCACGAATATTTTCATACGTTAACGCGTGTTTAGATACTCAAGTATTCGAACAATCGGGGGTGCCAGCTCACAATATTTACAGTTATTTAGGTACCAAAGAGTAAATTGGATTTGATGAAATTACTTTCCAAGTATAAATTCGAAAGTATGTATATCGGATGTGTTCAGAGTGTGCGAGTGTGTGTGTACAGTGTTTGAGTCTCTATGCACAGTGTTTGAATCTGTGTGTACAGTGTTTGAGTCTGTATGCACAGTGTTTGAATCTGTGTGTACAGTGTTTGAGGCTGTTTGTATAATTCAGAAATCCTTGGAAGAGAGGGATGATCCTTGGGGATGAGAGCGTATGGGATACCGTTTCATTTCCCATCAGAAGACCCGAGTGCTAGTTTGTCCTTAGGGACAAACTAGCACTCGACCCGAGTGCTAGTTCTTCAATACTAATACTACATTTTACAGCCTTCGTCACTAAATTCATAGTTATACATCTTTACAAAGAAAAAATATTAAAGTGTATGTTTATAATTTCAAATTAAATTTTTCGTTGTTCGAGACAACCACAACCGCAGATAACACCACGGGGCAAAAATAGTACCTGAATTAAACTGGCGCTTCAACATTCAAATATTTTAATTTATAACGATTATGGGTGAGCCAGCCCTTTAAATCCATGAAAACATTACACCTACGTAATTCCGTCCACAAACAGTAGGTTCCGTTGAACTCGACAGACATTTAGCATTTGTAAAGCAAACACCACACTCGGTACATAATAGATGTACGTCAGCATTCGCCGTAATGACGAAGGAATCAATAAATGTCTGCGGAAGTTCGTTTGTCGCCAGCTTTTATTCGTGCGAAGGATATCATGTACTTTATGGTTTTGTTTATCTTTGTTAGTCTATGGTACAGCGATCTTTTTTTTCACAATATAGTATTACCGGATGCCGTTGTGTTAGATGGAATTCAAATCGAGTTTTTCTTACTCCCAAGAGATTGGCGAAAAAGTTGTAACTTGTTTGTTGACAAACACTATTATTTGTTATATTGGGGTTTATGAACTCTCTTGCCCCTTCTATATTAGTCTAAGGCGCACGTGTAAATAATAGCATATAAAAAGTTTCTAATTTTAGTGTTAGGACAAGCAATATTTACGATGAAAAGGAGTCAAGTCTCAGTTATCTGAGCACAAGTTCCGGACAAATACAAGGTTATTTGTGCCTAAGATAAGATATTAACGGCATTGAAATATATCAAAAGCTTCTTACCCCGCGGAAAACGCGTCCGAAGAAAGTCGGTTTTTAAGATTAATGGATAAAATATTATTATGTTTTCTGTTCGAGACAGCCCAACTTTGCCTTTAGTCCTAATAAGATAATAATGAGGAAATTAACGTAACAAAAGATAGCACTAGCTACAAATCTATGTAGGAAATCTACTAACAATCATCCATATCCTACTAATATTGTAAATGCTTAATGCTTTGTTACTCTTTCACGCAAAAACTACTAAACGGATTCAGATGAAAGTTATATAGTAAGATTAGCTTAATACACGTGGGCGTAGCCGTGGATAAAAGCTAGTAGTGTATCAATGCGCATAGACTCAGAAACTTTGCTCGTGGTTTAAGAGATCGCCAAACCGCTTTCTACTGCGCCGAGTTTTGTGGGTTCAAATACCACGTGAGACAACACTTTTTATGATCCACAAATTGTAGTTCTGAGTCTAGGTGTTCTTTTTGTCCGTTTCATGTATGTCTGTAAAGTCCTCCGTGTCACAGAATGTATATACCTAATGCGGGAGTTGTAAAAAAATTTAAATAGTACTTAAAAAAAGACCAATTTATTACATTAGCTGCTTTATAAAATGTAACTCTAACTAATTAATAAATATGTTAACCTTGTGACATATATATTTTAAAACCTCGAGGTGTTTACTTCAATGTATTGGTAGTAAATTTAAAATGAAAATGTACACCAAAGGTACATGTAAAAGAATAACAAAGCTGTCGACGCGACGAAATAGTTTACCTGACTTTAATCATAATTAGAAGTATTACCCTGACCTTCATTATTTATTGGCGTAACAAAGCATAAATAATATATATTGTGTCTTTATTTATAATCTCATATCAATTATACATACAATAAAACCATAACTTGTCGCTATCTGTTCATGGAAGATATATAAAAAAATTGTTATAAGGTGATTTTATAAACCATGTTACGTTTAAGATCCCCTTATAACAGTTTTTTACCAATCCATAAAATAATTATTTTTCAAAATTTGGTCCGTATGTCTGTTTTTCTGTAAGTTTGTGCGCGCCAATTTCAGAAACGGCTTAGCCGATTTGAATGCCATTTTCACTAAATGTTGTGTAGAGCAAACTGCATCGATTTATTCTTACATTTCAATAGGGGTATAAATAAAAGTTTATTAGTTTGAAAAACCACGATAACCGACCTTTAAGCTAGTGTATATCTACAGGGGCCGATTGCTTTAAAATTTTCGGGTTTCCAATATTTTAAAGCTTAATTCTTAAGACAATCATCTGCTTTTCAATACATTTGCATTTGTCTTTACAATACATATTGCGAGTGCTATAACAAAAAAGTCATAGTTTATTATCGGACAAGCAATGTCCCCGTTGCGTAGCTTAGATAAAATTAATCTGGTACATACATATGTGCTGTTATACCGCTAAAGGTCAGAGGTCCACGACCTGGAATCGTATTCGAGTCGTCGCGACTCGCGACTGGTCTACGTACGTACGGTCTCTCAATACGCACAGCCTTAGGGAGGCTGCACACCAGAAATACATTTGTATTACAATAATTGTGTCGCTACATTTGAAACTCGACACATTTATCACTCCGTGTATCTGTGTGGCAACAGGAACATCAAGGACACTTTTGTAGTAGGCGCAATTTGTTTCGAGACGTTTTCCGCGCCACACGAATTCAAGATCGACCATTGGTTCAGTGTGGCACCATTCTTTAAAAAAAATTGATACAATATTGAATTCGCTATTCTGTTCCTGGTGCTATGCTTTCGATGTGCGCATACACGATACGTTTGCTGCAAGCTGAATTGTAGGGGCGCAAATATATGTTGCGTCTAGCGTGTGGCGCCGGTGTGTGGCCTGACCAAATTGATATCAAATTTGTTAGTAAATTTGAAAATATTTTATGCCACGATTACTGCTTCCAAAGATAATAAAATAGAGAGACGTTTTCTAGAAATATAAAAATTTAATAAAATTTAAGAAGAATTTGAGAAGCTGAAATTGGCTGGAGAGGCCAATGTCCAGCAGTGGACTGCGGTAGGCTGATGATGATGAATTAAATCTCTTAAAAAACTAAACAATGCTTGGAAAAAACTTACGTCCCGCTAAACTACACATTGCTATAATTTATGATTTTTTATTTTTAAACTTTATGTTGCCACATGAACTACAATTTTCTTACTTCGAAAAATAATTCTCTTATTCCCGACTTTTGGTCCGATCGGCTTATTTAATTACAAAATTAAGGCGTTAATAATGATATTGTGAATACCATTAAGGCCGTCTTTGCGTCATGGAGTAAGATAATTAGAAAAAATGTTCCGAGAATGTATTGATTTCCTCTGGGAGAGCCTAGGAATAGACGTCCCGCTGCTTTCAGGCCGAGGACAAAAAAGCTAGAAGAGGACACTTGAATTATAGCTTCTAGTGAAGGTTATTAATTTTATTGTATTATTTCTTGGAATAAGAGAAATTACAATTGGATTTGATTTTGATTTCTATCTTTAATACGGCCGATCGAGTAAAATCGTTGGCTATTTATATATCAAACCAGTTATGATGTACTGGATTTTGACCGCATCTTTGTCCGTGTGTACATACGATTACCTAAAGGAGTAAAAACAGCCCATTTCATTTGCTATTAATATTAATAGATAGATTCAGTCCCCAACCCGCACTTGGCCAGCGTGGGGACATATGGCCTTAACCCTCTCCTTAGAGGAGACCCGCGCCCAGCAGTGGGACATTATGGGTTGTAGTAAATTAATAGATGATCTTTAAAAAACAAAATTCATAATTATACTAAATGGAAGTTGCCCCTATTGAAATTTCACAAAAAAATATTAGCAATCGTGCCTGCTTGTCTCTACACATAAGTTGATATTTATTTCATCTATTACTTTTGCCTTTTATAAGTAAGAAGTTAAACATTATATTTTTCAACAAAATCAATTTCCTTCGAGTAGTGTGTATATTAAGCAGTGACACACACAATTTGCAACTGTGAGTCATCAGCGGAATGAACGGCATTTCCCCTTTCGAGGTAATTTAATACTGAGCGCGCGTGTCGTATGTGATTAACATTGCACTTAAACTGTTTTTGTTCTGTTGTTGTAAATTTATATTGATGATTTCAGTTATGAGCTATGGTATAGCTAATTAATTATTAACCTAACACTTGCAAACTGTGGTTAATGAGCACGTGGAACGAAACGTGGATTGTCCAAATTTGATCTTGTTTCATGTAGATAATTTATCTATCTATATAAAGGTAGGTTTAATTAAACATGAAAAACTTGTATTCTAATTTTAAATTTAGAGATTTTGTAGTTTTTATTTATTGAAATAGTCACGCTTTTGTGCTATAATTACGTAATTATTGTTTAACTTACTAAAATAATCTCAAAACAAAAACTGTATAACCAGAATAAGATGAGCTAAAACAGTGATAAATTTTAAAAAAAACCATCAACCTATTCACAAACTTAATAACCATTAAAAAATTAAAGTAGAAAAGTCATGACAGAGACTTTCCAAAGAGTTCGATATTCTATCCCTAGAATGAATATTCATTTTTATTCCAATTAGTCTGGAATCCATTGAGTGAAATGAACTCGATGAAGACTTTACAAAAGAGTAGTTTTTTTATTTCATCTGAGGTTGGGAGGAAAGTTATTTTAATTGAAGGTGAAATATCGTAGTTGAAAACGGAAGTTCGAATAAAGAACTTAATTAAAACCTTATCTTATATAAAATAGTTTTTAAAGGAATAAATTAGCTGAAATTTTGTACATTCACTTCTTTAGCCCGTACAAAATTTATTGTAATTTATAATTTTATAATTTACCTGATTCTAACTGTCCCTATTTTTTACACAGAATAGTTTATGTATGTAATGTACGTAAAAACTGTCCTGTTCTTAAAAATATTTTTTGTCTTTTTCTTTCCTTAAAAACTGGAACTGGACTTTATTTAAAGAATATTATATTCCTATCCTTCCTAAGTAAAGTTCTTTATTTATGTTTTATTCATTAAAAGCCCTTAAACAATGGTTAATAGAGTCACGTGTAAATCAACACAACAGTTTATACATTTATTTTAGAATAGAATAGATTTTATAGTGCTCTAAAACAAATTTTAGGCATATAATTAATAGTCTTGTATTGTGTTCATCAAACTCAAATCAAATTTTCAAACACGGCTATAAATTCGGGGATTTTACAATTCGAAGGGTCCGCTCGTAATCACAGTAATCACAGTAATCAAACTGACCTATTGAAAAGTAAATATACACCGACATCGAATATTATCGTATTTGATTTGTAACTTACCGCAACTTGAAATGCAGATCGCCTAGTCGTCCTTCAGTATTCTCAGGTTCAGCGACCTTAGTTTTCTCAGTAGCATTAGCATCGGCAAGCTCCTTGCTGAGCGGGGTTGGTTCGGTCGGCGCGATCGGTGAGTGTGGGCTGTTGCCTCCAGTTGGCTAAATGAAAGCCAAAGATAAGTCAATCTGACATTTACTTCTATTACCGTACAAGGTATCATTAAAAGCTGCTTCTTGGATTAACTAATCATCTGATTCTAGTGCAAATTATAAACATTGGACAGTGATATACCCCACACTTATAACGCTAGTAGAAAATTCCCTAGACAGTTTGATTGCTTTCACAATTGAAATTATGATTTAATTATTTTGAAATCATATCGTCTTTACTTTAATAACATTTGCTAATAATGTATTTTTAATCTTTGTGTTGAATTAAAGATATTTATTACTTACGTTTATATTGCATTTTGAATTTAAACGAATTACGTGAATAGATATTAAACTTAAGCCAGAGATTGAGGTTGCATCGTGATTCATTTGAAGGAATTGAAAATTATGGAAAAAAAGGATTCTTTATTTTTTTATATTTTAGCATACTAGAGGACAGATACTGAGAGAGAGGAAAAAGTAAATACCTATTTTTCTTTAGATATTTGTGTTGATTTTCAAACCAAAATGTTAAAATTGCTTTTTTTAAGATTTATTTTATACTTACGGTGGTTGCAGAATTAGTCAGTGTTGGTTGTGCAGGCGGTGTGTTCGCCTGGGCAGGGGGCGCTGGTGGAGCGGGGGCTGTTGGCGATGGGGACTTGCGTAGGTAGTGTGTTGCCGAGCCGGGGGATCGCACCGCAGTAGCCCGACGAGGTGGCTGGAACACCAGGGCCTTGTCTGGGCCGCGTTTGCCGCCTTAGTACCGACATAAGAAGAAATGTACACTCGGAGTTCTTTTTTATTGTAAAGCCTTGGTTCTTTACAATATAAATTAGGGAAATAACAATTAGATGTCCAAATATTTTTCCTATTTTGAGAATGCACTCATTAATCAAAATTATTTTCTTAGTTACATATGGAACTTTCGTTATTAGAAACTAAACAGGACGATATCCTAAAATGCTTAGTTCTGAATAATTTCCTTTAAATCTTTTTTTAAAAATTCATTTGTAAAAAAAGCAATTCTTAACGTATATCCTATATTTTAAAGTTTTAGAAATACTTACCAAGTTTGTGAGCAAGCGAGTTCCTACGGCGCGCTATCCAGCAGGCGAGGGTGACCAGTGCAGCCACTATCAGCGCTGCGGCACCACACACCACCAGCCATAGTGTAGTGCCATGTATTTCGCCACCTACAGAACAATGTTTAAGAATCATTAAATGATGTTCAGTTCCAACAGCATACTGAACATGACATATTACACAAGGCAATATAGTCGACTTACTGTAGACTATATTGTCTATATACTTATGACCCCTTGCATCTGTCGCGCCTGTCATTGCGAGGCTATGAAACTAATAACTTAAGTATAAGATATTCTAATTTTGTATCGCTTCTAAATTTTTCATCTCCAAGCTCCTTCAAGCTTTGATGAATTTTATCCACTGCAATAACATCAAACTTTGGCCTGTGTTCCTATGAATGTTGAAATGTTGATTTGTGTTAGTTTGTCAATTACCTATTTATATTATTAATACGTATTCTATATGGTAAAGTTGTAAGACAGGATAATGTGAATATGTACTAGTGCCTAGTACTTTGTACCGTGGGAGAGCCACGCTTCGGCATGAATGGGCCGGCTCGACCGGAGTGATACCACGGCCTCACAGAAAACCGGTGTGAAACAGCGCTTACGCTGTGTTTCATCGAGTGAGTGAGGATACCGGAGGCCTATACCCCAACCCAACGCCCCCTATCCCCCTCACCATCCCCCTTCCCCCCAGGCCGCCATAGTGTGGGTCACCATGCTGCATTGTTCTTTTTCGCATTGAGGATGGTGACCACCACTCTTGGATTCTGCTCATGCTTTCCATCAGGCAGGGCAGAGTCATTTTGGCAGCTTAAACATAAAAAAAAGTGCTTCCTAGTTAACAAGTTTAAATAAAAATACCATTGAGCTCTACTGTGTAAATCTTGTTTTTTGTTAAATGTTTCTCATGATGTGAAATTTGTTGTTTAGTTCTTTTGAGAAAAATAAAGTTCTATATAACCATATACACTGGCACTTGTCGTTTGTTTCAGTGTTTTATCCACAACAAAAACCCCACATTCAGTTCACTACTAATTCTAGGAAAATTTGGATGGTTGCAAAAATACATTTTTTCTTTTCCTCTTTTTTTCCATTAAACACACGTATCTCAATTTCAATTCACATTGTCAGAATTGTCGATTTCGGCACAGATTGCCATTTGTCAAGAAAAAGAAAGATATCCCTCTTGTTATTAAAATTTTAGAAACGAGCTAGTATATCTGTAAATACAAATTGATAACGACATTTCTTAATCTTATATACTTTCATAAATTATTCATATATCCCGTTAAACATACGTCTATGTTAGTACTGGTATGATTAGACTAAAGTCAATTATTTCTTCTATTAAACCTATCCTTATTTCGAGGGAACCAACTATTTGTTCTTAACCCAAAAATACTGGTGACATTATATCGAAAACACAAATAAATAAATTGTAATTTAAAAACTAGTCAAATAACGAGATACTGTGTAAGACGTCGGCGACCTACTCACAAATGTACATTTTTTATGACACTTTATTTACAAGTCTGCTACATGTTGAGAAAATGTTTAGCAATAAAAATGTTCAGGGATATCGAAAAGTGAAATGGGGTAATTTATACCACATCTCTTTATATTAGTTTACATAGGCATTACATATTATTCAAATTACATAGGCAGAGTTTAAAGCTGATAATGTAACGTTTAACTTTTTACTATTTCCCTTATTTGTGCACGTAATAAAGCAAGTCATAAAAACAACAGAAAATAAAAAAAACTATAGAATGAAAATATTTTTAAGTATTTTCATTACATATAAAAATTAGTTTTGTCTTGCCACGTTCTGTTATGTCTATAATATATTATGATTTGATTTTTGATGTTTTCAGACTTGTCGCTTCTTTTACAGTTTACATGTATTCAGTTTAAAATATAGCTATGGATATTTTAGGTTTATAACGAGGAAATCATCTTATTTATATAGCATTTTACTTCGATTCATATACTAGTTATAACAGAAAAATATATTTTTATGAAATATCCGAATTTAATAGTTTATTAGAAATGTGGAAAATATTACACCATATACCATACACAGAAGGAAAACAATACGTCTTCAGGTAAACGATAAATAGGCAATTTATTCACAACATCAACAAAACACATCACGACTTATCCAACATAATATCAAGTAATCATAGAAAGTAATTTGCATATAGACTACAAAAAGGGAACGTGTCTGACATAAGTTAATTCAAGAATCAAATTGCATTACCGTTGACGCACGCCCCACAGTCTAGCCTAATGTCAAGACCGTGGGTCGAAGAGATTTCCAGTAAACCCCATTCGACCTTGTTCAGTAAACATCATCTGTCGCGAAAAGCCTCG
>PKRV01002622.1:0-10033 GCA_003709505.1 Hyphantria cunea
ATACGTAGCCACAATGTATTCTTGCCAGCCCGCAATCCGCACTCGGCCAGGGTGGGGGCGTATGGCCTTAACCCTCTCCTGAGAGGAGACCCGTGCCCAGCAGTGGGATGTTATAGGTTGTTGATGATGATGATGACTTATTTTGATGTTTTAATAATATTTTTGACGAAATATTGAGCATGAAAAAGGAATAAAGCATAATACCACATAATACTCAACGGAGACTAGCCAACTACGCAGGAAATATTATAGTGCACTATTGTGTGCGCAAACACAGTTGCACTCTTTATTTCCTTGTCCTTTCCAAGTCTTGGAAATCTAAAGTTTGGCAATTCTAGGGTTTAATTTATTAGAGGTTTGACCTGCACCAAATTCGGGGGCAAGTAACTACCGTCACCGGGAAATAGAGAGAAATAATACGTCAACACTATTTCAGAAGTCTTCTTCACAGAATCGAGTAGAGACTTGGGCCGGTTTTTGTCACTCAGCCGGAAACATGCAATGAAAAGTGTTGTAAATATATACATGTTATTATATGAACTGAAGTGTGGGTGAACTGTGAAGTGAAGACACTGAAGATAGAAAACACACAAACTCCGAAAAAAATATTTGCAGATCACACAAACATTTGGGCCGACCCGGAAATCGAACCAGAGACCTTAATCTCATCAATCGCAAATGCTACCACTGCGCGACGACGCAGACAAATGAATGTGTAGATTATGTTTTGAAAGATATTGTTCATATGATACTATCAGAATGAAGGCATATCCAAATACGCAAAAATCATAAAAATTGGTCCAGCCATTCTTAAGTTAAATGTAGTATAACTAATAAGACTTTGTTTTATTTGGTATTCATATTTTATCAATTATGGTGTTTGTAAATTTCCTTAGCTAATACTTAATTCTTCTCTAGCCTATGCCAATACTCTTGATAGCTAACATAGTGATAAATAAACAAGATAAATAATTTAATAGACACATATTAACTTGATACCTTGAAACAATATGCAAATAGACTTAGGATAAACAATTATTGTCAAACACTGACTATATGAGTTTACCTCAATAATTTACTTAGAGACGACACAAAATGGAGCTTAGATGTGTTGTCTCATTAATTTTAAGTTTGTAATATGTATCCTGCATCATCACTTTTCTACTTGGATCTCAGTTTTATTTACAGTGAGAAAGCCACGCTTCGATATGTATTGGCCGGTTCGACCGGAATGATACCACGGTCTCACAGAAAACCGGTGTGAAACAGCGCTTGCGGTGTGAACAGCGATTGCGGTGTGTTTCACCGAGTGAACGAGGATGCCAGAGACGTATACCATAACCCCTCCCCCACTTGTGATACCTTTGGTGTTACGGGTGCGGGCGGCGGTAATCGCTTACTATCACTATACATACATCTACTCGTGGAGCGTAACTTAGTGAGATCTTTGGCTATTTTCTTTAGATTTCTTTCGAAATGAAATCGTTTTCAAATATGAGAATGAAAATGAATGGATAAAGTAAGGTTGTCTCGTTGGGGATATCTAAAAACTTGGACTGTAAACTCGATGGAGACAGAAGAGGTAATAGAGAAGAGCGAAATTGCACGGCACATTTTAATAGCCGCAACACTGAAACATTTTCTGTGTGGAATTATCTTTTACAAAAAAAAACTAGCCAAGTACTAATTTTTAAATTAGACAGAGACAGACAAAGTAAAAATTTAAATAATTTTTACTTTGTCTGTGCTATAAAACGTTGCTTCGTACCAAAATTCAAGATACTGAGTTCACGGGACTTCCCGTACTTAGAATACAGGGTACTAACCCTATAAGTTTTGATTCATTGGCATTGGCATTGCATTGGATTAAAAATTCGATTTTTTCACAGTTCCAAAGGACAGTAGACTTAAATATTCTATTTTAATTTCAGCTTAATACTTCCACGCGTTCTTGAGAGAAAGAGTCTTGATAGTCAGACGGATAACAAAGTGATCCTATAAGGATTCCGTTTAATCCTTTCCAAGAATGGAACCCTAAAAAAACAGGTAGTGAAGTCTTAGACTACCCAGTCTATATGCCAATATTATTATGTTTGAAACTCTGCCCTATATTTAAACCCGCACTTAGCCAGCGTGGTGACGCACGCCCTAAGCCATCTCCTGAGAGAAGACCCAAGTGCAGCAGTAGGACATTATGGGTTATTGATGAATCAAAAGCAACTCTCATTGACTTTTACTATCTTGGAAAGTCAGCAGTTTGATTGATTGTATTTAAATTGTATGACATTACCACTGAAAATTGCACTGCTTTTTTCATTTTATTGCTACAGAATCTTTCGTGTGATGAGAAATTTGGTATTCAGAGTGTCACCACCTCTGTTCATCCCGTGGATGTTGCAAGAGCCGACTAAGCGAGTAAAATCCCATGAACAACACTGCATCCTATCTGCAACGTTGCATAGTAGACTAAAAACCCCCTTTCCAAGAGACATGGGTACAGCAGTTGTGCTTTCCAGTTTGTGTCAAGTTGCCCTCAGCAGTGTTTTTGTCTTATTGCTCACATAATGAGCTCTTACGACACCCACCGGATGATGTTGGAGACGGAGACAATCTGCATCCTTAAGTTGTCACTACGCGTATGAGACAGAAGTATTTTCACTATAAATAAAAGGGAAGGTTGTCTAGATCAAACATTCATATTTATTTCAAATTTATCTATTTTAAATTGTTTTTACTACATTGGATCACGTCGGGGTCACCAGTATAGTCGCAGGGCTCTTAGCTACGATAGCGCGCTGACCGGCTGATAACAAGTTAACAACTATATACAAACGAAATCTGTTTGTACGTTTAACAATTTTTAATATATATATGTAATTTATTTCAAATAGTTTCAGGTGATATTAAATTTTATATAATATTGACGATGAAAGTTTTTACAAATAATAAAAATTAATGAAACAGTAATTAAGTGTTCTAAGTCACTGCAGTATATTTTTTTTTCTCATCTCCATTTATCCAAGGTCTCGCATTTATTCCTTGCAGTACAACAGGCACAATAATCAAATATATGAGTGTACTGAATTCTGGATTTTGGTTTTTTACATGTTGGCTCCAAATTCTAGAGTTCTGTGTGCTTTGGAGTATAGGAGGGCGTTCTTTCTGGACATTCCTCGTAACCTACAAAGAACAGGAATATTTGTTCAAAATTTGTATCGGTAAAAGTAGCGGAAAGTTAATAAGGTTTTATCTTTTTGAATAACCAAGTATTTTATTACGCCCATTTTGGTAAAAAAGTAAACATCTGTCTGTCTGTCTGTTACACTTTCAAGGCTAAACTACGCAACAACTTCAATGAAACTTATCATCTTCACTCATTTCTGCTCACAAATTAGGCAGAATCAATATTTTGGTTTACAAATTGCTGGTAAACATATTTAAAGCTTCATAAAAAATAGATATACATTTATATTAAAATATATCACTGAAATGTATGTTTTTTATACATATTTTACTTAAAAGAATCTTAAAAACTCGCCATACGAAAATGTTTTGTGGCGAGATGGGCTCTTATTTGACCTGTTTAACATTTACGCACATAGCTTCCGATTACCTGCACGTAACTGGATGATTCTTTATTTGATGTGTATTTTATTGTTAGAATAAGGTTTGTCTAGAAGAATTTTAAAAGAAAATAAAAAAAAATGTACTTTCAATTTCTTTATCTATACATACACGTACTCGGTACCTACCCGTGGCTACTATCACTGTACCGAAACGAAGGCGACTGAACACACTATAGCAATTTTTTACGGGAATTTAGTATGACGGTCCGTCTTTTGCCGGGTCACGATATTATAAGAAACCAACGTACGTATCATTCAATTATTCCCCCTTTAATATCCCAAAAAGGTAATCTATTAGATATTTATTAACAACTAGCTGACATGGCAAACTTCGAACCGCTGTGTTCACATATCTGTCTCAGCTTCCCTCAGGCGGGCGAACAAAACAATACTTTTCCCGTTTCCTTTTAATTTTTCTTGTATACAAATCTTGTCCTAACAAAAAAAAATATTTAGTTTGGTGCAACCGATCGGAAGTCTTACATACATACATACATTTCGGCAATTCATTTCAATTTTTATAGATTAAGAATAGTATCAAGAATTACCGTCAAAACATATTTTGTTATACCTTCAGAAATTCAGCTTATCTTTTTAAGAAATAAATCGAATTTTCCTAAAGATTTTGTGTAATACTAGTTTAAGCTTTGATCGTATTCAGATTATTTTGACAGATAAATAGCATTAGGTTTTATGTCGTGTTCCGTCTGCTGCTGAAATGCTGTCATGATATACCTTTAAAGATAACAGTCTTATACTCTATAATAGAGTACAAGTATAAAAATTCATCCAATTCCATTCAGCCGTTCTATCATAGTTTCATAAGAAAGATTCATCTATCAAAACTTTTCATCTTAAATTATTATTAAAAACGTGAATGTGAGTTTGTTTATTAGGCTTTGACGCCTAAACCACCAGGACCGCATTAAATAAATTTTCCCAATAGCAAGCTACATTATTAGCAATAAAAACGTAGGTTACTTTCTAAAACCGACATACACATGGGAGTAGCAACGAGCAAAAATTTGTTTATAATTATACCTTAGATGAGATGAGTGATGCACGATGATGTGATGCGTAGATGAGCAAAATGTAGTTAAGAAAGTTTTAAGATTGGAAATTGATGGATATAAGAGTAGAGGACGACAAAGAAGTAATGGATGGACTGCGTAAAAGAGAATATAGCCAGGGTCGGAGTAAACAGCGAAATGACGCGAGATAGAGGAGAATGGAGGAAGAAAACTCATTCCACCGAACCCAAATAAAGTTGGGAAAAGGGTAGGGAGATGATGATGAGATGAGAACTAACATTTACCAAACACTTGAAAACAACCGCAGTCACGAGTCTTCGCAGCCACAAAATAAACTAAAACCGAAAAGTAAACAAACATTGAATGCTTCATTGTTCAATTTTCGTTTCAAAATATCTTCCCACCAAATAATGTCCACGGAGCTACATTTAGTACAATTGTACCTTTTAAACAAATGTACCTCAAACCAAAACTCGTCACAATACCAGTTTGCAGGTTATTGACTATTAAATCTTCACAATAAGGCGATTGAAAACCTCGGATAGTGGAGTCAAACGCATCGAGACTATTGAATGAAAATAAAATTTGGCTGTTACTTCGTCCATTTTAGTAATAATTCATCATTTAAGATTACTTATATTTACGTTTGCTTAAAAAAACAGTGTATAGCTTCTGTTTCTTCACTAGCCTTATGACCACAACTCTAAACGAAAGGAGAAAAACCATCCCGGTCTTGGCCAGTACGCATCTATCCGCTGCCAGCCAAATTCTTTAAGTCGTCGGTCCCTCGTGCCTTAGGGCATCCTATATTACGTTTGCTTATCGCTGTCTCCACTCTAAGGCGGCCTCTAGACGATCAGTTCCATTGCCCAATATTACGTATTGTGCAATATTATTGACCGGCTAGGGCTAATATTGAACATTTCGTAATAATTATACAAAAGTCTGAACGAGGCTATTTTTTATATTGCGTTGTGTAGAGTCAATATTGCGCAATAATTTTTAAGCTTTGATGCTTTATTACGTAGAACATATGCGAGAGGTGCAAAAATGGTGAACGAAGTAATTAATCAAAAACTTAAGGAAGGAGAGTTTATCGTCGAATGTACTCAATCGTACAGAGGATAACCATCTATGTGGAATGTCAACAACAACGTACGCGTATACCATGACCATGATAAAACAATAAAACTGTTCTAAAATATTCAGAAGTCTCTCCTCTTGTCAAAAACAGTTATATTTCTACAAAAAATAAAGTTTTAGTAGGGAAAATTACAATTGAAATTGTAATTTTGAAATTAACGAGAAAACGCTCGGTGGTGTCATGGCGTCTGTTTGTGTAAGACGCGATATCACTATACATATGTTACTACAATTACAGCCCTTAGAAACAATAATAATCGATTAAATCCGTATAAAGTGAACTTTATACATAAGTGACGTAACTCACTCTGATTGATGTTCCATTTAACTGTATTCTGAAGTTTTATTTTTGTTAATTAACTATTAGTCTCGCTCTAATTATGAAAATAAATACGAAATAATTTTTACACTCTATGAACAGTTCTCAGGCAATATGTTTCGTTACGGATTCTATCGACTAGAGAAACACCCAAGATGTTTTTTTTATTGTTAATTGTATATTTTCCACTGCAAAACGTGGCAGGGTCCAGTATAAAAGTTTTATTATTATATTTGTAAAAGAGTTTCATCTATATGCCTGTAAGACACTGGTTATTCATAGCCAAATTAGCTTAAAGAAAATAAACACAAGGAGCATAAAAGTTACCATAACATATCAGTGAACAAAAGGTTTGTTTTGTTTATCAAATAAGTATATTTCTTTGTCATTTTTGTAAAAAAGAAAGTGCAGAAATAAAAAAAGATTACAGAACTTAAAAATTGGTATTAGACTGACAAAACTTCAAGTTATTTTATAATCAAAATTTAAAAAAAAAGCAATAAGTTGAATGTTTTATAAAATATTAAAATGATGTTCATTGACTTAGTCACGCGGGTGTTATTAAAACAAATTTAATTGATAATGCAAAAATAGATTTATTTCGTTCGAAAATCATCTAAAAAGGCGTTCAGATGTTTTTACTTGGGGCATTTGTCGAGGGTAACACATTTTCCACTAGCCGTATCCCTTACAGTTGGAGCATCGCAGTAGCAAGCAGAGAAGTCACAGACGACAACTAATTCGGGTTTTGGGTTTGGTTCATCGCAGGTAGCTTCAGGGATTTTGGGGCTGCAGCCTGTCGCGTAAGAATGGGTTCCTTCTTCACATTCTTTTTGGCCTGGAAATAGAAATATTTTTTTAGAAAGAAGAAAGACATTCGATCACTTGTAATGACTACTTTTATTTAGTATTTTTATTTGAAGTATTAATGTAAGAATTTAATTATCTACTAGATATTAATTCGCAAAACATCCTTGAATATAATTAAATAAATTGACATTTCGGACACCCGACACCTTACGCTGTATAGTTCCGAACTAAACAGAGCTTGTAATACTTACATGACACGTGATATAAATACTTACAATACAATTTCTGTATATACATAGATAGATAGAAAACTAAAAAAAAACTAAAGTAATACATAAGGTAATAAATATAATACCATTTAAGTTATATTCTATTATAGATTGATACATACCAATTTTTTAAAAAAATTAGTTAGATTTTTTTATTGGCTTAAAATCCCTAATTATATATACAGTGGACCTAGGCCTGTCCCTTTGCTCACTACTGTATTATAGTATACAAACCGACCCGGCTCATATCGTTGGACGTTCACCGAGTTTCTTCGACTTAATTAAAAAAAAGGTTTATTTCATATAGTTCTGTCTACTCTATCGGTATATATTTATTAAATTATTATTTTTTAGGAACTCCCGCATTAGGCGTATACATCCTACAATTTGTTGATCAGACAAGTGCTGCCCATGTTGGATCGTATCCACAATATTCAGCACGGTGAGAAGACGTCATGTGGTGTACCCCCGTAAACCCCTCGGGCCGTCACCCCACCAGGGTTTGTGGCGGGGTGTGTGGGAATCGGACCGACTAAAACCAAACGGTGTACCACTCTGCGCCTAAGAAGGGTCGGATCCAGGAACCGCTGTTATTACCACCTCTAGGAACGCTTGAACCACTAGGCTAACTAACAGTCATTATATTTTATAAGCAGTATATATATAGTATGTACATTTTAGGAACTAAAACACTTACATTTGCCCATTACATAAATACAGCCACGTGGGTGTTTATCAGGCGCAGCACACGACATAGCGATGACGCCCAAAAGACATAAAGCGATGACAACCTTCATTTTCAAACGTAACTTTGAACCTTATCACGATTTACACGGAGAAGTTGTTCTCTGTATTGACGTGATCGTACTAGGAAAATCGTCTTATATATAGCTGGCATGTGTGTATGTATGCGAGTATTACATAGTCACATAGACAAGTCTTATCAATCACTATTTATCTATTGTACAATATATATTATTTTTACCTACAAATACATACGTTCCATAAATTGTAGAGACTTTTGAGATCTATGTGACTTTAGTTTAATGTTTAAATTTAATGTTTAGTATGTGAATACTTCTCGAAATTAGTGCGTTTAAACAAACAAACTTTTAAGCTCCCTAATATGTGTGACATAAATATAGATATTCAAAAATTATAGTATCTACTGCATAGAATTGTAGACGTGTTAGAGCCACGCTTCGGCATTCGAGCCGGGTCGACTGGAGTAATACCACGGTCTCTCAGAAAACCGGTGTGAGACAGCGCTAGCGCTGTGTTTCACCGAGTGTGTGATGATACCAGAGGCCCATACCCCGACCTTTCCCCATCCCTCTCTCCATCCCCAAAGACCAGCGACTTACTTTTGATGCCCATGGTGTTGCCCGTCCATGGGTGGCGATAATCGCTAACCATCAGACGATACGCCTGCTCATTTACTCCATTCCATAAAAATACATTCAAATATCCCATTTAACACTGCTAGAGGTGTGACTATTCTTGGAAAATAGGTTTTAGCTTTCTGAACCACGCTGCCTGGATGGTTTCGTAAGGAGTATTTTCCATGTTTGCCTTCTAAATACTGTGTTCTAGAATCGCAAATATTGCTCTCTTGCTCGGCTTTTTTAACAATCAGGGGATAAAATAGGAGTAATGAAGAAACTAATTGATCTTAAATACTCTGTTTGCGTCTCTTTTCGGTGATGTTCAGCTCCTGTCAGGTCTAAGCGTAATGTCTACTATCCCATCTCAGGCATGCCAACAAAACATACATTAAAAAAATATTAAAATTGGTTACATAGTTACGAAGTTTATGTTGAGCAACAACGTGACACGAGAATCATAAATAATAAATAAATAATAAATATTTCAGACATTTTAACACACAACGCCAACTAGCCCAAACTAAGCAGAGCTTTTACTATGGGTACTAGACAACTGATATTAATACTTATATACTTTTTTTTGTAAATACAAACATATTATACATAGAAAACAACCAAACTCCGAAAGAAATATTTGTAGATCATACAATGAAAAGAAATAAAAGATAAGATCATACAAAAAAAATTAATGATAGATATGTAAGGATGTTTGCCAGTATTCTCTGCTCTGCCTAATTTAGGATACACCTACGTAAGTAATTATTGAGGCTAAGTGTGCATAAAACCATGAACCAGTGCTGCTCTAAGAAAATAATGGCAGACTTCCACGAAATTCGAGGAAATGTGTAACTAGACAATTGACCTATGATTTACAAAAACACAGTCAGCTAGCTTATAAGCGGACGAGATAGGCTCTCACAGATTCTGATTCTGATTGTGATTTAATAAATTATGAGTGAGTAATTATTTTGAGTGCTTATAATTATAATATCTATAGCATGTACTTCGCAGTGATTAGAAACAATCACCGAGGGTAAGCAAAGACGGCGCGGTCAGTACCTGGATGGGTGACCGTTGGTGGTACGTTACCAAGAGTGTCTCCGTGATTCGGAGATCAAGTTAAGTACTCGGTCCTGGTTGTTATCATACGATAACAGTCGTGAAGCTTAGTTGGATGCCTTCGGGCGACTTAAAACTATCCAACGGCAAAATACGTAGCCACAACGTATTCTTGCCAGTCCGCAACCCGCACTTGGCCAGCGTGGTATGGCCTTAACCCTCTCCTGAGAGGAGACCCGTGACCAGCAGTGGGACGTTATAGGTTGTTGATGATGATGATGATGACTTATTTTGATGTTTTAATAATATTTTTAACGAAATATTGAGCATGAAAAAGGAATAAAGCATAATACCACATAATACTCTACGGAGACCAGCCAACTACGCAGAA
>PKRV01000307.1:0-11138 GCA_003709505.1 Hyphantria cunea
ATAATCTACTAACTACATTTTTTAACTCCAAATCAAAATTCGTGTTTAGTAATAGTTTATTTAATACAGAAATGTGAAAAAAATCCATGTTCCAAACACATTGAATTGCACATGAACATATTTATGTTTTTTAGGAACTCCCACTTTAGGAGTATATCCTCTATCGCAGGAATTCAACAAACAGCCATGAAACGGACATAATGAATATCCAGACTTAGATTTAAAATTTTTAGACCACATAAAGTGTTTGAGGTTTGAACACACGACACTTAGTGTAGCATCTAAAATAGTACTGGCCTTGAATTGTCATTTTGCAATTAAATAAAAAATTTCATCTTTGTAACTTGATTTATTTCAAGAAATACTGGAAAAAATAGTTCAGATTTATCTCTCAACATTATTTTCATAGCTTTTATATCATCGTGGTCACATTTCTATTGAATAAACACAAATGCCCGCAGCATTATGACAATTTTCCACTTTGCTGGTCACATTCAAAAGGATAGGAAAGGTTTTTTTCCCAATTAACCGGCGGCTAAGGGCAATTAGTGGTAAGGACAAGTCAATCATGCGGTTAATTTGATGTCTGTTTATTATACACATGTGTGAGTAGGCTTACCCTCTTTGTGATATAATTGGTTGTAACAAACATATGTGTGTGAAGATATATTGATTGATATTACGAATTATTGTCAACTTTGACTGATTGGGAATAAGTGAAGATGTTTATGAGTTTAATGTAATTAACTAACTTCAAAAATTTCAGACAATATCAAAGTGATTTTTTAACCGTAGTCCGCAGGCAAGTGGTTATTTTTCTCTATTTGAGAGATTGAGTGCTGACCAGTAGCCAGCAGTAGGAGAAAGTAGCAGATTCCTAATATTTTAAGGTTAATTTAATTTACACTTGCGGTTTGACTATTGAGACAGACTCTCTTGAAATCAAATTTCTAAATATTAGCAAGTCGTATTTAAAAACTTTCGTTTACTGAGTCAATTAAAACAGTTACTAAAGAATGAGCTATCACAAGGCAGTTAGACAATAAAAGTTTTGGAAATTTATCACTGCAATTTGCAGAAGTATCTAACAAATAAATTTAGCACAGATTTACACAATTAGGTTTAAACTCTAAGCACTGAAGTAAACCAACCTAGCTCTGTACATATTCAAATATTTCCATAAGCCAGACATTCATATTATTTTCCCCGAAGCACAAACTGCACGAGTAACTAAATATCGTTGACAAATCCTGCACAATATATCAGGCTGTGTACGGCTATTCGTGTAGTAATTGCGCATCAAACAAAAGGCCTATGTTAATATAGTGTTGTGTAGACAGACGTATGTGAAAATTATACGATAGTATTGAAGTATGCACTCTTGTTACGTGCCGTGTGATTAGACACAATTTCTAAAAAACTAAATCCTATTAATTATTCATTTCGTAGAAAGAGCCATTTGTATTCTGAATTTCAAGAAAAAATACATATATTATATTTATAACTTTTACATATATAGTCAGCGATAAAATCATGAGAAGTCTTTAAGGTTAAGTGATTATTTTTGGTCAGTTTCAAAATTTTTGTATGAATTTATTGTGCTACGGGTGTAGCATTTTACAATAACTATTTTGTATTTTCATGATTGACTTTGTAATTAGACCCACATCGCTGTTTTTCGATTAAAATAGCACGTTTTTCAATTGTAAAAGATATTGTACCTGGGTTACTGACATTTAGTGTTGCAACAAAAGATCCCAATTTACACATCTGCAATATATTCCCTGTTTTCTTTATTAAATACTAGCTGAACTCCGCGGTGGTACCCGCGGTATGACAATAATTGCGGGTAACGCCGCGGGCCGAAGCTAGTCTAAAAAAGTAGCCTAGCTACCTATCAGTGAAAATTCCATCAAAATGGGTCCAGCCGTTCCAGAAATTAGCCGTAACAAACAAACAGACAGACTGACCGACAGACAGGCAAAACTAGAAAAATAAAATACCTTGGTATATTTGCATAAATATGCATTAATACATACATATACCTTATTTTTTATACATACGGTTATTTTAATATTAAAAACAGACACTTTAATTTTATTAATTTTTATGAATGTATAGATGAACTGAACTATCGGTTTGAACACTTTTAAATAAATAATTTATTCCTAACATATTTCTGTAAAATCAATTTAATAACAACATAATATTCAAAGCGGTGTCTTTAACGCGAACACACTTCTAAAGGCTGGTCATTAAAGAGGGATTTGAAGGGTCGAATGGTCCGAAATAAAGTTAGTCTCGGCTCAGTCAGTATTGAGGAGTGCACAGGTAATAAACTCTAAGGGTTAATAATCCTTAGTGATGCGGGGATTAGAAACGTTTACTTAATGGAGCGGTAGTTACGTGTTAGCTGTCGTAAGTACGTGTGATATGGCCAATGAGCCTCTATTCCATCTTGCAATGTCATTGCAGGAGATCATTTCTCATGGTTTTGGCAAATTTAAAGTCTGATTTGAATTTCTGAGTGGGTTTTAAGTCAAACTACGGCCTTCAACGTTTATTTAAGTTTAGAAATCGAAAAGAAAGAGTAACAGTTTTTACGTTGTCGGGTAATAGTTTTTTAATTTTTCTTGTAATACTTGTACCGCCATGAATATTGAACTGTGTGTATAATGGGAACTTTTGTAATGTAAATTCTGACAAATTATAATATTTACCTACTTTAAAACTCACTGTAAATGAATACTGAATGAAAAATAACTATAGTAGTAGCTGTACAAAGCTAAAGTTAAATATTTTGTGAATATGGTACGTGGACACAACTTGGTATTAACTACATTATTGCATAAATAGTGTATAAAAAATATGCGAAAGATTCTCCCTTTTTTTAAAATTTCTTGGCCGCGGGAGAACCGCACCTCGGCATGAATGAGCTGGCTCGATCGGAATTACACCGCGGCCTCACAAAAAATTTTTGCGTTGTGCGTTTGCGTTGCTTTTTGCTGCTTTTTAGTGTTTCACCGAGCGAGTGAGGATATACCTCCGTAGCCCCCAGGCCCATACCCCATCCCTCCTCCCTATCCCCAAAGGCCGGCAACGCATTTATGACGCCACTGGTGTCCATGAGCAGCGGTATTTGCTTATCATCAGGCGATACTTCTGCTAGTTTGCCTCCTATTCCATAAAAAGTTAGTTAAAAAGATTTATCAAAGTCTACTTTGTTAGCGCTAACCGATAAGTAGTACGGAGAACTTTAAAATGAAAGTTGAAAATTTAATATCTAATTCATAATGCGAGCACAACTATCATATTGTTAATTCTATCAAACTTCGTTATTCAAAATTATTGGAACATAAAATATAACTGCTTGAATATTCACCTGGTATTATATTTATCTGGAATCTCAATTTATGTTGTCGTCTCTCGCTCTGTGATAACTGTATAGGAATATAACTGCTGTGGCAGTAGTTAAACTAAAAATAACCCAATATTCCGCATGTTTATGAGTTCACCTGTGGTTATATCACTGCAGGATGCATTTAAATAGTACCTTCTATATGTTACCTCAACATGTCTACGGGTATATCAATCATTTTTAGTTATAGTGTGAAGATACCAAGAGTTATAGTTGCGTATCGTTAATGCTATCCCAGTTGAGTGATACTACGGCCTCACAGAAAACCGGTGTGAAATAGTGCTTTGTGTTGAGATACCGGAGGCCCATATCCCAACCCTTTCCCTAATCCCCTTTGCCGTCCCCTAAAGATTAGCAACGCTCTTGTGACGCCTTTGGTGTTGCGGATGTCCATGGGCGGCAATAATAACTTACCATCAGGCGATACGTTTGCTTGTTTGCCCCATACTCCATGAAAAAAATACAAAATAAATACAGCTCATGAATGAAGATGCGATTAAAATTATATTCGATCAAGTTTTTACACGAAAAGTACCAAGAACTTAAATTAGTAATGTGCAACTAAAGTATGATTTCATTATTTATTTTCCTCTCAGAGTATAAAGGGCATTAGCACAGAACAACGCCAGTGCGGCATAAATCATATGAAGTGACAGCTTCCACGCCCTAGAGTGGCTGTATCGGAGTAGCGCCAGAGGTGGAGAGTTCGGTAATGTCTGCCTGCCTATACTTTCGCTTATGTTTTATGATATGAGCTTGTTATTTGATGCCAGAAATAGTTATTGACATTGATGACAGATTATTTTTGGAATATTTATCAAGGTATATCTCTTCAGAAGCCGGACAAAGATAGCTGACCCGGCGAACTTCGTGAATTTCGAACTGCCATATTTATCCTTCGTAAATGTTTTCTTAATTTCTGAAAAACTCGTAGTAATTATTATATTATAATTTTCGTAGTTTGTATAATAAGTATTATTCAAAACGAAATTTTTAATTGGGACAACAGTTCCCTATTTGTAAAAAAAAACTGATTGGAGTTTATAAACATTTTATCAATGCCAAGCGGAGCGACTAAAAACTAAAAAAATCTAAATTAATTAACTTTTCCTTTGTATTTTCAACAATAGGTTCCGTACAGTTCATTAATTTAAAATCTTAGCAACAATACTAGACGAAAAGGGTTCTGTCGCAAAGATTCTTAGTGCAGATAGTGGAGAAACATTAATCACTGTATTTCGTCGCCAAAATAGATAAAACATTGTATTTTGCAAAGGTTTTCTGTTATAATGATTGATGGCGCTTTCATCTCAACTTAACGATTTAGCAGATCCGTGTATTTATGCTTGCTGTGTACTGGACTTCATTTTTAAAGCGCTTTATTTTATTTTGTTTCTAATTAACTAGCTATGTCAACTAATTGTACTGCTTTTAATCGAATAATATCATAATAAAAAACTGCAAATAAAAATTAATCATAAAATAACAACACGGAAAATATCTCACTAAAAATTAGAAGTACCCAGGATTACTAATTATTAAGAATAAACACATATTTAATATCAACTTTAATAAAAGTTGATATTAAAGTGACTGACTCGTTTATGACGTATAAAATTCCTGAATCATTTTCTCAAATCTATTTAAACAGTAAATAGATTTAAGAAAAGGATTCAGGAATTTTAGGCGCTTTCCTAATGTTTATCGGCAATGCATTCCACAAACATATAGCTTCAACCGTAAAGGATTGGTTATAGAATTTTGTAGAATGCAGAGGCATCTACATCTTCAGATGACCTTAGACATTTGTCATGTGTGTCATTGAACTGGAACTTGTAATCGTTCTTTGAGTTAGAATGGGGCTCTGGGATTAAACACGATGTTATTATTATAAGCATAGTGTTATTGTTCATAAAATAATTGTAGTCCAGTTAACTCTCGTAAATTACTCCTAGAAACATTAATCATACTTACCAAGGACGTGGACACAACGGCCGCAGTGCCCAAAACGCGGTTAATTTTCATCTGATTAATTCGTTGAATGCTTGATTTATGGTCACCGTTTAATTGACATTCACTTTGTTGTAATAGGTGGATGGTGATTTATTTTCGAGGGAAATTTTAATCTTATTAATATGTTCGGTTTCGTCTATGTATGTTGCTTTAAGTTTTTTTTATTGTATGCCTACCAAAGCATCATAATTTGTGCCATAATAAAATAACTATACTTAATATCTGAAAAGCTTGTTTCATAATTTATGTTCCCGTCAGTATCCCACGGGATCCAGAATCACATTTCAAAAAAAATAACAGTCCCGTTTTTTAGAAATTTTCAAATCAAATACATTCGAACAGCAGCCATTCGCTTATATACAATTGACGAGCCATGATCCTCTATATTTATATAGATAGATGTTAAATAATAATGGACGTGTTCTAAAACTAAACTAATACAATAAAGCATTAAGTATTCAGAAAACGAGTTTTGAGAATTTAAAAACCTTATGATCTAGAAGCATCTCATTGGGTCGACATAATGTAGATCACCCATTCATCATGCTGCATTAATGAATTTTCTGCATTCGCAATAAGTATGGTGACCACTATCCTCGGGTTCATATAACTATGTCTATATAAAAAAAGTGTTTGCTAAGTACCGTGGGACAGACATTCTTCGGCATGAATGGACTGGCTCGACCGGAGTGATATCACGACCTCATAGAAAATCGGTGTGAAACAGAGCTTGCGCTTTGTTTGGAGGATACCGGAGGCCCATACACCAATATTCTGTTAGACTCGTTTCTGTGAAACTACAAGCACTATGAACCTTACAATTATGTGCAGAAAAAGCAATCCAGTATATGAATACTAACATACAATACATATATGGAAATTAAGACGCTTCGTCGTCGGTTGGTTTCGTCCTAAGATTTACAATACTTATCTTACTAACATTAAGTAGAAAATGAAAATTATACGCCACGATACGAATTTAAAACAATTAAAGTATTTTGGTGATGGTTTCATTGATTATGTTAGAAAAAATAGACAAGTGTTAGTCGGAGTCGCCCAACGAAGGTTCCGTACTAGCTTATAGGTATATTGTATGATGTAACTAAAAATGTATACTATTCGTAATTTTTCCTTTATCTGTGCTATTCGATGTTGGAAGCAACAGGAAAACGAGGTACCAAATTTCAAGATTCGAGTTCACGGGAAGTACCTTGTAGTTTTTGATTCCCTTTCAAGTGTCGAAATTTTGCAGCATAAAAATACGGCACCTCAAAAAATTGAATGATTTCACTTAGAGATAAATACTATTCAACTTTAGCTCTTAATATTTATGGATGCATCATAGCGGCACCGTGCAGTGTAATATTTTAATACATATTCGTAAATTAGCATGCGAAATTAACCTGTCACCGCGCCCAGCTGACGCACTAGGTCTGAGTGACCACTCTGTTGATTGAAACTGTTATGTAGTTGTTATTCATCAGGGTTATATTTCTATGTTATATAAATGTAAGACTGAAGAGTACATAGTTCTTTTCATTGGTAACTTACTAAAGTTAACACTTCGCCTGCAAAATGCATCTTGCGGAAGTTTTCTTTCGAAGAAACGACAATATGACATTTTGCCTAAAATATGTTTTTTTGAAAAAAGTTTAAGTGTTAAAAAGTAAGGATAGAATATAAGTTACATTCATATTAACAACAGAATATTCTTTTTAAAATAAATTACCCTTACATCAGTTTTTGGAGTCTAAGTTTTTTATCATCTACTCGTATCACACACATATACTTTACATCTTTTAATAAAGAACAAGTATTTGTACTGCATCGCCATTTGTTCTGCTATATAGCAGGCCATTGGGATTCACACGAGCTATCAACTGCGTCCAGTCACGGAGGTTCACTTAAATAACGTCGAGAACCAGCCACAACCCACGTATAAACTACAAGAGCCGTTTCTGCAAAATTAACAGCTGGATACCAACTGTAGACCAGTGAGGTACGGTTAGTGCGTACAGTGACAAAATTTGTGCGAGTTGCTGATGTCACAAGTTAAACGCGAATAGACAAATATAAGAATATGAAATATTGCTCATTTGTGATTTGCATATCTACTGCTTACTCCTTGCTTTTAAATATTTCTCAATGTGTCGTTTCGATAGTGGTTAAATTAGCAATATGTATCATTTTGAACATTATCGTCCACAACACTAGATTTCTTCTATATTTGGTCAATGGCTAGTAATTATCAGTAAGTAAGTCAGTAGATTTTTTACCCAACAGACAGATAATAATATGACAAAATACAATGATGGCTAGCAGGAGCTGGATGCGAGAAACTCAAAATCGATGAAACTGGCATGCAGTGGGAGCGACCTTTGTTCAGAACTGGATTGCAATAACATAATGATATTAACAAAATAATTTTTATGTACAAATAAAAATCCTTATGTTTCATTGCAGTTTAGCACAGAAACATAGCACAATGTAAAGTTGTATGTAAATATTCCCAATTACGTTTTGCTATTGAAAAACCGAATTTAGAAAGTTCATTCTTGCTTGGTTATTACGCGAAAGTCAAACTACATTCTTGCAGAATCTCTGAAGATATATTTTCTGTGGGAATTGCGAGACGATACGAAAGTCTTGACTGAAAGCATAAAAGTCAATATAAAAATTTGTGGGCAATATGTTGTTTCCTAAACAAATACAAACATATTTATCATAAAATTTACGATTATTCATGGTGGATGACCATGATTGAAATGACAATAATCGACCATTTGTATCAAGGCATTGAAAGATTAGATCTATTTCACTATGGCAGAAGGAAATTAATATCTATAGTAAAATAACAGTGAAAATAAACTACGGTAATATTTTGTTTTTATCTATATTTATAATCAATTGAATATTAATTTGAGTAATATTGATCAGGATGTACCAAGTTGAGACATATATTATTCGGATGTTATATATATTGTTCAATAGTTTTAGAATATTCTGCGATGTTCAAGATCACAGGACACAGTCCGATCATTCAGGTCATTGGTGTAGAATCTTTCTAGAAATGCGATGAAACAAGTAAACAAATCTAAAGAAAAACAATCAATATAACCATATATTATCCAAAATTCTTGTTTTGTGAAGGAACGGTTGTCATTTCCGCGCGCGTTAATCAATCTATATTCAACGCTATATATATTGACGTGATGTTCATTGTTATGTGCTTCAAAAAAAAGAACAATCGCGTGTTCAGCCGCGTTAACGAGAACATTCGCGTGTTTAGCCGTGTTAAGTCGTGTTTTGGAATGATCTACCTTTATAACAATATGTATATTATGTAAAATATCTTTATAAGCGTGTTATAAGGCAATCTATTACACTTTTTCTATACTACTGAGATCAGTTCATTTTTCATAAACAAACTCTAAAAGTACAGATGCGCCTAAGGTATATCAATAACACATAGAAGACTCCACCATATTCCGTTACAAAAATACGAGTAGTTTCCATATTTGTTTACGTTTCTTCCTTTTTCCTTTGAAAAGATTATTTGCAATAGAAATCAAATGGGGTACCTTATCTAAACATTGTCATGTTTGAATAGAAAGTAGTACACAATAAAATGTTGCTCTGCTTTCCCCAAATTGGATATACGCTTTTATGGTGTACTCGGTCCTAGTGATATTTATGCTAATGATGTTTTGTGGTTTTCGTTACCTAAGTGTTTTGGTCAAAGTTCAGTTTTGAAATTCAAATTATTTGTGTCATGAATATTTAATTCAATTTATAATAAATATAGTCAAGTAAGTAAGTAAGTAAGTAACATGAAAATTGTAAAGCTTTTAAAATTTTTAATTTTTTTTTTCATTGGTCTAGCGGTTAGCACAAACCAATGGCCAATAAATAGCTCGATTCTCGGGTCATTTCTTTTAGATTTTTCTTACAATTTTTTGTTAACAGCAGTCCTTAGTATGGAATATAGCAGTGTTCCTCGCCCATGCCTCGGAGAGTTCGTTAAACCATTGGTCCCAGTTGTCATGAACACCTATGACAGTTGGTAGTAGAGCCACGCTGATCTCAGCACGAACGGACCGGCTCGACCGGGGCGGTATTACCCTCGCACAGAAGACCAACCTAAAATGACAGCTTTGATGCCGTCGTATTTCGTTGGTGAGTGCGAGACCGGTGGCCCATGATGCAGGGGTGACAGTTATCGGGGTAAGTGTGTGAGCAGTGGAATGCTCGCAGAGTCTTGTTGAGGGTGACGAGGTTCGAACCGTAGGCCAGGGAGACCCGTAGAAACGGTTTTGCCGCTGGCCGCCCGCGGTATAGAGAGGGGCCCAACCACGGTTAACCACCCTGGGAGGCTGCCCCATCAGGTCACGCATAATCTGCGGAGTGGCTCGTCGTGCCGGTTGGTGACCGGACGGTGGGGCCAGGCAACCACTTCCGGGAGGGTACGGGGGCCCTTCCGTCCAAGGGTTCGGTCAGCGTCATACCTCACCGTTGTATGGCGATGCAGCATTCCGAGTCTCAGTTTTACACTGCCACGATGACTGTCATGCCTTTTACGTTCCCACTCCCCTCTCCATCTTACTAAATCATGGCAGCAAGGAAAAAGCACAAACATTTAACAGCGGCACTCCATTCTCCCACCAACTCGCTTTTTGAGGTGGAGTTCACTAACATCCATGGACTTCATGCAAACCTCAACGCCGTCCACCAACATCTTGAGACGGCACGGCCGGCCATGCTATTCCTAACGAAGACACAAATACGCCACCCTGCCGACACGACTTATCTCCCGGCTACGTGCTCGAGGAGTGCTTCCTCGCGAAGGCTGGAGTTTGTCTTTTTGTTAGGGCGGATGTTTGTTGTCTCCGATTACGCTGCCTTGAGGACCCATCCTTCTCCATCCTTTGGCTCCACATAGATACTGGCTCTATGAGCCGAATCTACGTATGCCTATACCGATCCCACTCTGAAGACTCCGCAACAACTCGACTCTTTGAGCATCTAAGTCAGGCGGCGGACAAAGCGCAGGAGCAGTTTCCGACCGCTGAACTGGTGTTTCTGGGAGACTTTAACGCTCACCATGAGTCATGGTCGGGATCTACCAGAACTGACCACGCGGGTCGGTCTGGCCACGCATTCGCTCTCACGCATGACCTCACTCAGATGGTACTCCAGCCCACAGGTATTCTACCAGACATACCTAGTCAAGCGCCTTCCTTGCTGGACCTACTGATGACGAGTCATCCAGCGCAGTACTGCGTATCGGTGCTCGCCCCTCTGGGATCCTCCGATCACTGCCTGGTTTCCACCACGGTGCCGCTTGCTGCCCCTCCATGACGAGTGGCCGCAAAAAGACGTTTATGGCACTACTCGTCGGCTGACTGGGATGGAATGCGGGATTACTTTGCATCCATTCCGTGGGCTCAACGCTGCTTTAAAGATAAAGACCTATCGCAGAGTGCGGCCGCCGTGACAGACGAGATCACTGCCGGAATGGAATACTATATTCCGTACAGTGAGGTCGCTAGCGCAACGGCCCGGCCTTGGTTCGGTCGCGAATGTGCCCATGCTGTTGCGCGAAAGCAATCGGCCTACCGCGCTTGGACCAGGGGCCGCGATCGCGGCTACCCCGATGTTGATCGACTTAAAGCAGCGTTTAACAAAGCCACCAGGGAATGCAAGAAGG
>PKRV01000307.1:11766-104138 GCA_003709505.1 Hyphantria cunea
TAAAGTGGAAGACATACGTTCTCGTACTCATCGCTTCGGTGCTTCCTTCCTGTACTGAGCGATCAAAACCTGGAACTCACTACCAGCGCACGTGTTTCTTTCCCACTATGATCCCGGGTCCTTTAAGCGGGGCGTGAAAAAGCATCTCACCAGGCCGCCATAGTGTGGGTCACCATGCTGCATTGTTCTTTTTCGCATTGAGGATGGTGACCACCACTCTTGGATTCTGCTCATGCTTTCCATCAGGCAGGGCAGAGTCATTTTGGCAGCTCAAATATATAAAAAAAAAAAAGAAAAAAAAAATTCTACCTTCGAATTCGGTTCACCCTCAGGGTTTTGGAGGTCTGATGCCAGTTGCTCCGTGTAAAAACTGATATTCAGGTAAAACCGGTTGAACTAGTAGCCGACTCCAATTAATTTTGAGAATAATAAAGTCTAGGAAGATAGGACAAGATAATAAAAACTTGAAAGTAATAATACAGCATCTAATGGTACAGCGTACCAAAACTGGCCAAAACCTCAGTGTTAGGAAGATGTCTATGTCCAGCAGTAGAATATTTTAGAAGATCATCAATGATGAAGTAGACAGGTTAGCTGATGGAAAGTGACTACCACCGCTTATTAACACCTGCATCTCATTCAACTATCTTTGTTTTATGGAATAGTGGGCAAACGAGCAGACGTATCTCCTGATGGTAAGCGATTAGCTTCACCCATGGACACCCGCAACACCAGAGGCGTTGCAAGTGCGTTGCCGGCATTGGGGGATGGGGAGGGGGATGAGGGGAAGGGTTGGATTACGGACCTCCAGTATCCTCATTTACTCGGTGAAAAACAATTCACACCGGTTTTCTGTGAGGTCGTGGTATCACTCCGGTCGAGCCGGCCCATGCATGCCAAAGCGTGGCTCTTCCACTTACTTCAAACACTTACGTCTTTTTCATTCCTCGGAAAGAATACTCTTTTCGGATAAAATTTACCCTATGTCCTGCTGTGTGTTTCTAGCAACGTGTGTGAATAATTTCATAGTGAAAAAATCAAATAGAAAAGTTGGATGTATGTAAAAATGCGTGAGGCTGTGGCCGCGCGTCACCGGGAACGGAACGGCGCGATGACGACGCGGCGACGCACACCCAGCCTTGAACTGAAGGAACTAATCTTCATCATCATCATCATCAGCCTATCGCAGTCCACTGCTGGACATAGGCCTCTCCAATTTCACGCCACTTAGTTCGATCTATGGCTTCTCGCATCCAGCTCCTGCAAGCCGTCCCGCGCAAATCATCGCTCCACCTGGCCTGTGGACGTCCTACACTACGTTTGCCGAGACGTGGTCTCCACTCAAGAACTCGTTTACCCCAACGGTTATCGGTTCTTCTGCAAATGTGACCAGCCCACTACCACTTCAGTTTGCTAATCCTGTGGGCTACGTCGATGACCCTGGTTCTTTGTCGGATCACCTTGTTTCTAATGCGATCCCTTAGAGAAACGCCGAGCATGGCCTTCTCCATAGCACGCTGAGCGACTTTGAACTTATGGACCAGTCGAACCGTAAGTGTCCACGTTTCGGCTCCGTATGTTATTACTGGTAGGACGCACGCATTGAAGACTTTCGTCTTTAGGCACTGTGGGATCGACGATGAGAAGACCCGACGAAGTCTCCCAAACGCTGCCCAACCTAGCCGGATTCTTCGGAACGGCACCGTGTACCGCAACCGGTTCCGGTATTACATGTTTTTNCGCATTGAGGATGGTGACCACCACTCTTGGATTCTGCTCATGCTTTCCATCAGGCAGGGCAGAGTCATTTTGGCAGCTCAAATATATAAAAAAAAAAAAGAAAAAAAAAATTCTACCTTCGAATTCGGTTCACCCTCAGGGTTTTGGAGGTCTGATGCCAGTTGCTCCGTGTAAAAACTGATATTCAGGTAAAACCGGTTGAACTAGTAGCCGACTCCAATTAATTTTGAGAATAATAAAGTCTAGGAAGATAGGACAAGATAATAAAAACTTGAAAGTAATAATACAGCATCTAATGGTACAGCGTACCAAAACTGGCCAAAACCTCAGTGTTAGGAAGATGTCTATGTCCAGCAGTAGAATATTTTAGAAGATCATCAATGATGAAGTAGACAGGTTAGCTGATGGAAAGTGACTACCACCGCTTATTAACACCTGCATCTCATTCAACTATCTTTGTTTTATGGAATAGTGGGCAAACGAGCAGACGTATCTCCTGATGGTAAGCGATTAGCTTCACCCATGGACACCCGCAACACCAGAGGCGTTGCAAGTGCGTTGCCGGCATTGGGGGATGGGGAGGGGGATGAGGGGAAGGGTTGGATTACGGACCTCCAGTATCCTCATTTACTCGGTGAAAAACAATTCACACCGGTTTTCTGTGAGGTCGTGGTATCACTCCGGTCGAGCCGGCCCATGCATGCCAAAGCGTGGCTCTTCCACTTACTTCAAACACTTACGTCTTTTTCATTCCTCGGAAAGAATACTCTTTTCGGATAAAATTTACCCTATGTCCTGCTGTGTGTTTCTAGCAACGTGTGTGAATAATTTCATAGTGAAAAAATCAAATAGAAAAGTTGGATGTATGTAAAAATGCGTGAGGCTGTGGCCGCGCGTCACCGGGAACGGAACGGCGCGATGACGACGCGGCGACGCACACCCAGCCTTGAACTGAAGGAACTAATCTTCATCATCATCATCATCAGCCTATCGCAGTCCACTGCTGGACATAGGCCTCTCCAATTTCACGCCACTTAGTTCGATCTATGGCTTCTCGCATCCAGCTCCTGCAAGCCGTCCCGCGCAAATCATCGCTCCACCTGGCCTGTGGACGTCCTACACTACGTTTGCCGAGACGTGGTCTCCACTCAAGAACTCGTTTACCCCAACGGTTATCGGTTCTTCTGCAAATGTGACCAGCCCACTACCACTTCAGTTTGCTAATCCTGTGGGCTACGTCGATGACCCTGGTTCTTTGTCGGATCACCTTGTTTCTAATGCGATCCCTTAGAGAAACGCCGAGCATGGCCTTCTCCATAGCACGCTGAGCGACTTTGAACTTATGGACCAGTCGAACCGTAAGTGTCCACGTTTCGGCTCCGTATGTTATTACTGGTAGGACGCACGCATTGAAGACTTTCGTCTTTAGGCACTGTGGGATCGACGATGAGAAGACCCGACGAAGTCTCCCAAACGCTGCCCAACCTAGCCGGATTCTTCGGAACGGCACCGTGTACCGCAACCGGTTCCGGTATTACATGTTTTTTTTTTTTTTTTTTTTATGTTTAAGCTGCCAAAATGACTCTGCCCTGCCTGGTGGAAAGCATGAGCAGAATCCAAGAGTGGTGGTCACCATCCTCAATGTGAAAAAGAACAATGCAGCATGGTGACCCACACTATGGCGGCCTGGGGGGAAGGGGGATGGTGAGGGAGATAGGGAGCGTTGGATCGGGGCATGGGCCTCCGGTATCCTCACTCACTCGATGAAACACAGCGTAAGCGCTGTTTCACACCGGTTTTCTGTGAGGCCGTGGTATCACTCCGGTCGAGCCGGCCCATTCATGCCGAAGCGCGGCCTTGGTCTTGTCGAAGTTCATCTGTAGGCCGATGCGCACAGACGAGTCAGACAGGTCGTTCAGCATCTGTTGTAGGCCCTGCAGCGTTTCTGCCATGATGACGATGTCATCTGCAAATCCCAAGAGAGAGATGTATTCGCCATTGATGTTGATACCGCGCTTTTTCCAGTGCAGCGTCTTAAACAAGTCCTCCATTGCGTTAGTGAATAATTTCGGGGATATAACGTCCCCTTGCCTCACTCCTCGATGCAATGGTATGGGTCTTGTATGCTGATCCTGTACTTGGACGGACATAGTAGCGGCTTTGTAGAGACATCTCAACACCTGGATGTACCGCCAATCTACTTAGCAACGCTGCAGGGCCTCCAGAACAGACTCGATCTCGGTAGAGTCAAAGGCCTTTTCATAGTCCACTAATGCTAGACACAGGGGCTGATTATATTCTTCGGTCTTCTGTATTATTTGCTGCACTGTGTGGATGTGGTTTATGGTGCCATATCCACTCCGAAACCCAGCCTGCTCCGATGGCTGGTATTCGTCGAGTCTTCGGGCAAGACCGTTCGTGATGACTCTTGAAAACAGCTTATAGACGTGGCTCAGGAGGGAAATGGGCCGATAGTTCTTCAACATGGTTTTATTACCCTTTTTGAAGAACAGGACGACCACACTCCTACTCCACGCCTCTGGAGTTCTCCCTTCGAACAGGACAGCGTTGAAAATCTTTTGGAGAACGTTTAGAACGGGTTTACCTCCAGCCTTTAACAGCTCTGTAGTAACGCCATCCTCTCCAGGGGCTTTTCCATTTTTCAGCTGTTTAAGAGCCATCTCGATTTCGTCAATGTTGACTTCTGGCAGATCTTCGGAGTGGTGGCGTGTTATTGTGGCTCTAGTGTCCTCATTTTCGGGATTAGGTCGAGATGCATGCGGAGCGTACAAATCGCCATAGAAGCTTTCTACTTCCGAAAGGACGGCTAGCTTGGAAGCAACGACTTCTCCGCTTGCTGTGGTCAGCTTCGTCAAATGGCTTCTTCCAAGAGATTTCACAAATACTTTTGACCCCCGATTCTGCTCGATTGCCTTTTAAATCAAAAGAGCGTTGGAGCACCGGAGGTCGTCTCGTACACGCTTACTAATCTCTCGGTTTAGAGTCCGCTTTGCTGATGAAGTGACTGGTGGGTTCTCACGTCGTTCCTTCATTAACCCTAGTGTCCTCTCTGAAAGTTTCGACTTCGTGCCTGTNCATTTTTCAGCTGTTTAAGAGCCATCTCGATTTCGTCAATGTTGACTTCTGGCAGATCTTCGGAGTGGTGGCGTGTTAATGTGGCTCTAGGGTCCTCATTTTCGGGATTAGGTCGAGATGCATGCGGAGCGTACAAATCGCCATAGAAGCTTTCTACTTCCGAAAGGACGGCTAGCTTGGAAGCAACGACTTCTCCGCTTGCTGTGGTCAGCTTCGTCAAATGGCTTCTTCCAAGAGATTTCACAAATACTTTTGACCCCCGATTCTGCTCGATTGCCCTTTAAATCAAAAGAGCGTTGGAGCACCGGAGGTCGTCTCGTACACGCTTACTAATCTCTCGGTTTAGAGTCCGCTTTGCTGATGAAGTGACTGGTGGGTTCTCACGTCGTTCCTTCATTAACCCTAGTGTCCTCTCTGAAAGTTTCTACTTCGTGCCTGTACGCTGCATTTGACAAAATCTCGTACCTTCATTCCTGAGAATTTGAACCACATTTTCAAAGTTCTGGTTTACGTTTCTTGTGGTTTCCATGGCAACAAATCGGTTTTCCAGATTAGACTGGAATTTTTCAGATCCCATCTCGACTTGGAGCAGAGTTGGTCGGAGCCTGGATTTCATCATGCGGACACGTTCAGCTTTGAAGTTGACATTCAGAGAACCTCGGACTAGACGGTGATCACCACCGGTGTTAAACCTATTGAGCACTGAGACTATGAGAATATATAGAATATGTGCTTCCTGTCCGTCATGATGAAATCGACATGGGATCCTATTACCTATTGTGTAGGAACTAATCATACAATTACAAATTCTGATATAGCAAAATAATAGTTGGAAATGCAAATTTCTATAAAAAGAATTACAAACAAGTTAAGTTGCGAAAATGTGTTTACCACGATGACCGTTATTTCTTCCTCTTGTTTTGTTTTTTAAGAACTTACGGCTTTGCTGATCTTACTCATCTTTATAATTTTGCTGGTCATATTATCTATATGATCAGTAAAATTGTAAAGATGAGTTTTGAGTCACTACAGACAACACAAAAAATTACAGAAAAATACATACTTATTAATAAAAGAAAAAGGATAGATCTTAAAATGTTTGTGAAAGTCCAAGGGGAACACATTGAGAAAATGTATAAAACGTACGATAGACGCACATACTACGTACGTGTGGTTACCATTTTGTCAGTACCTAATTGTATTAGGTAAAAATCTCCTTTCTTTAGAGACGCATATTTTCAACAGGGCAGTTCCCTGTGAAAGTCCAGGGGAAGAACATTGAGAAAATATATACTCGTAAAAAGAAAAAACGTACGATAGACGTACATACTACGTACGTATGGTTACCATTTTGTCAGTACCCAATTGTATTAGGCAAACATCTCCTTCCTTTAGAGACGCATATTATCAACAGGAAACTGTAAAAGGCTGTTGAAGATGATGATGACAATGTCTTTCGTTCTGATATGACTATCTTTTAAGCAACATCTTATCCCATAGGAAATTTGACAAAAGAGAATGGCAGATCATGTACCACTAGTAACATGTGATGGCTGGTCATGAAATTTGTACCGTTTATAAAGTGAATCATCTTGAATCTTTAATTGTTATATTTTTAGGGGAACGCAAAGAGGAAATAAGTTCATATCATAATAAACAAATATTATCAATAGCGTCTTTGCTACATAATTTACAGTTCTATTTTGAAAGAATATGCATTTTTGATAATATCCAGTGTACAATATATTTTTTTGGTTCGTCTCAGATAGCATACTCATGTAGATGAGAGTGATAACCTAATCAATATACAATTAAACTGTTAAATTACCCTAGAGATGCAAGTAGTTTTACACTAATTCTTAGTAATGTTTATGATAGCAAAAATATTTAGAATTTATAATGTATAATATTGCGTATAGTATATAAGTATTTTATTTTAGATTTCATCGGGATGAAACTTGTATTCCATGTTAGTGTTCTCGGAGCTCAAGTTTAGTTAGACAATTCATTTGTGACAGCTTATGACTAAAATATATTTTGAACGTATGCAGCAAAAAAAATGGAAATTTAAATCTGAAATTGTTGATGTTATAACTAACCAAATAAATGCAAAAATATCCCAGGCATGAGAATTTTTAGACGGCATAAAAGTTCTATATAAACCTGCCATTGTCCTTTCTATTTGGAAGTTGATGTGTGCTGCACTTAATTTTTTGTTTTCATTATTTTAGTAAAAAAAGTGTCTATCTATACACATAGAGGTAAATAGATCTTGTAATAAAATTTCATCCGGGTTATTTATCGAAATTTAATAAATACACGGTAGACATTTATTAGAAAACTGTACATTAATATATTTAAATAATATGTGTGCAAAGTGCCATATGTAGGACATTTGGATTTTTTTTTCTTAATTTATTTCTCTTTTTGTTCTTTAGGCTTTGGGATACCATCGATACCTATCATAGGTATTCTGGGTATTCCAAAGGGGCAATCATCCAAATCAACTCTAGTACAGGCCTCGGCGATAGCCACCACCGAGACAATAAATAAAATTATAAACAACATTATAATTATCCTATCCATCATAAACGTATACTTTTCTAAGCTTTTCGTAAAATTATACAGTAAACTCGTAAAGTAACCTTTTTCTTTGAGAGAGTCACAAGGTGATTCTAAAGCTGCGTGTGGTATGGAGAAGATTAATAGTACAACTAAAGCTGATGTCAGCGCGGAAACGAGTATTTCCGTAGATTTCCTGAATTCCAGTAAAGGCTTGACTTCTACTTTAGGTTTGGTTGGAACCTCCTGGTGAAGATACAAGAGTTCAACGCTCTTTTTAAAGAGCTGATCAAGATTGAAGTACTTGATAAGTCTGCAAACAATAACAATTATAATTTATAAGACTTATTTTGATAGAAATAGCAGCGGACTGTATCTTTCTCGTTCGAGTACACTCGGCGATCCCGAATTCACCCGAGCGGTATGACAATTTATGGTCTACTCTCCCTCCGCCTTACAAATTTTCGATAAGCTCACGTGTCCTGATGCGAGTTTAACATTTTTTGCCCATCACAAAAAAGTGCACAACTCTTTTAAAGTAATTTTTACTTCAAAAATATCGGTTACATAATTAGGTTAGATGATGTTTTGTTTTCTTTATTCTAAATTATTTATTTATGGCATGTCCATGACGGAATAAAATGTGGATAAAGGTGAATTAAGAATAAAAGGTGGAGTACCTAGGTGAAGCATGGGACATTCTTCACCATGCTAATCCACCTCATCTTTTTTTTACCTTTGGCAGCGGGGTGGTGTGTCGGAATCGAACCGACTAAAAACACACGGTGTGCCACTCTGCGCCAGAGATAGGAGGGATCCGGGAACCACTTTATTACAACATCAAAACCCCTCCCAGTGCCTGCCGGCATTGAAGGGGGCACCATCTATCGGTAAAATCTCTCAATTTAGGCGCCGTACGGCCTTACGTCGCCTCCTTGCGGCTGGTCTGTGAAGCGGATGGAGGGGAAAACCCGTCCCGACCATCCACAGCCACACTCAGGGCAACGTGAGGCGCTAATAGGCGCACGGTTCACCGGCGGCGGATTGGGTTTGAGTGGAGGTCTTCCTCCCTCTTCGCCACCTCCTTCTGCGAGATGACATCTTCGCAGAAGGAGGAGGCCATGGAACCCGTGCTGCCGCCCTGACCATTCAAGGATGAGACCACCTTTCTAATCCACCCGAGTGAAACACGGGGACTGTACTTTTAGCGTCCAGTGATTCAATTCCTCATTGCAACATCGGTAAACCAAATCGACTAGATATATTGTGTTATGTTCTCGAGACTGAATTCGTTTAATATATGAACATAAAAATATTTGTAAATTTTTTATCACTTGTTAATTATAACATTTACTTACTTCTGTACAATTGAGCGATTGAAAATCATTTTAATTTATATTTGACTCCTCTTAACCAAATAATTAACACTTTCAAAGGCAATAACTCAATTCACTACACACAGAATCACTTGATTAAACTTGTGACAGTCCAGCGATAACCTGATAAATACTAATGGCTTTGATACTATTTTAATATTTAGGAGGTGAAATAGTATAAGTAATTAAGACGGTGTCATCAATTAAACTAACTCTTATCTTACAAATTATGTAGAACGACTTCATCATTAACTTTTATAAGCCACTGTATTTTTTATTTTATGATATTTCTTAAATCTTATAGGCATAAGAGAAACATAGGCTATTATATTTCCGTAATGAACCTATGTTAACCCAGGGTGGATTGTTAGTATATATATAATCTGAATCTCACAAATGGCTCCAACAACTTTCATGTAATTAAGTATGCAGGGGGTTTCATGGGTGTAAAATCGATTTAGCTAAGAGTTATTTATAGGAAATTTACCGACAAAAATAGCGGTCCTTCAGTTTTCATAAAATAATATTCGTAAATAAATAAAAAAATATCAAAGATAAATATCGAACTACTATTTTCAGGAAAAATTTATGTTATTCTCCATAATAACACTATATTGAAACACAGTTTAATGGTGAAAGTGTATTAATTACATTAACTTGATTGACACAGCATATGCAGTTCGAACGTGCTACAGTAGTTATTCAGACGCTGTCCACTAACATACCCCAACATGAGAAAAGTCTCAGCGGTCTCCATTATTTTAAGCATTCGCTTACTGCTAGGCTTTTATTATAACATAAGTCATTCCATTTACGTGCGATATGTCTTCAAACTTTACTGTACATTGCTGTGTTTAGGTTTGACTTATTTATACTGTATTAAGGATATCTTCAAGAAACCGATCTTTACAATTGAATACATTGTTTATTCACTTTTTTCTTCATTTTCGGGCCACGAATTTGTGTTTAAATACCTCAATGATATCAAAATCTGTGATGCAGTTATGGGCTTCAAAGAGATTCCGTTCTACAATAATGAGATGGTGATCTTTATGATAATTGCTTTTATTTGTAGACTATTTATTATTAGTTTATCAAGATTTGGTTTCTTTTCTGCAATCAATATTATAATACTAGCAGTTGATACATCACCACATTATACCAGCGCTGATTTTTTTGCCTTTGTACATACGAATGAAGATGATAAAATCGTGTATGCAGAATAATATTGTACCAGTTAATATTGTACAAAAATATGAACTGAAGAGATATATGGTAGTCGTAAGAAAATGCTTAATCTATTATAATAATTTGCTTGAAAGCATGAAAAATGTTGATAACTATTTACAATTTATGGTAAGAAATCTATTCAAAATTCATTTCTGCTTTTAATTTTTAATTACTAAATTTGTTTTTGATTAACACTCTACGATCCAAAAAACGGCTGGACTGCTCTTATGAATAACTACTTTCAAAGAGTAATCTTCGTCCTTTCTTAAGAATCAAATTATCTCAACTCCGAATTTCACCAAACCAGGTGCAGCGGTTTAGATATATAAACAAAGAGAACAAAAAGAAAAGAACAGAACTACTTTCTGATATTCGAGAAAATCCAAGTAACAGATTATCTCTGCAATTTTATTCATGTGTTACATTTCTTTGAATATTATCTTGTTTTAGTTTATTCTAATGTTATCAGTTAACATTCCTCGAGCAATCATTAATCTAAGTAAGTCTCTCTCGATGTGGATGAAACTCGTAAGTACTGGTTTTCATATCATCGGATGCTAAAATTTGAGTTGATGAATAAGTAAATTTGCTAAGGCTAGTGATTCTATAATGTTTAGAAGATTGTCCATTTTAGGAGAAAAACTATGCTTACCTAGCATGTTACCAAGTGTTCAGTATGGCCCTGATATTTTCCTCGGCCGTTGTCGCGGAAATGATTAATAATCAAATTGACGAAATTAAGTCTATTCTTACCACTCAACTATCTAGATGTTCCGGTAAGTTCTATTTTATTACTAAACTGTCTCTTTTTAATGCACTTATTTTTACTCATACCATCATCATCATCACCTTGACTTAAAAGAATGAGTTTAGCATAAAGTCATCTTCCGTACACATAGTGCAAAGTAAAAAGAAAAATAACTATAGAGAAGAGAGCTATACAGCGGCATATATGGTTCGGGTGGATCAGAATGATACCAAGATTTAAAAAATAGTGTTGTAAGTTGTCGGATAACATCCATTTCTTGATTCTCAGACTAAAGAACAACACTTGTTATCCGTAAATTAAAGGTTTAAGTGATTGGATTGTCATCATCAGCCTATTGCAGTTAACGCCACTTTGATCGATTTTGGGTTTTCTCGCAGAAGGTGAATACCTTCTGCCAGCTATCTTGCGAAAATTATCACTACACTTGGCTTGTGGACGTCCAAATAAACGAATGAATCTATATTCAGAGCTTGATGGAAAACTTAAGCAGAATCCAAAAGTGGTGGTCACCATGCTCAATGGCGAATATAGACAATGCAACAATGCAGCAATGTGACCCCACACCATGGGGGCCAAGTGATGCATCTGAAATATATGGCCTCCGGTCTCACACTCACCAACGAAACCCGACAGCACGCATACTGTTATTTTGCTTTGATCTTGTGAGCGAGGATAGTACGGCCCCGGTAGAGCCGGCTCGTTCGTGCTGAAATCAGAGTGGCTTTGCTACCTTTGAACATTCCTATAAATTCTTAAAGAACAAGCATACAGTAATTCATAGTAGTAATTTTATAACTTAGTAGTAACTTTATATTTTTGTTTCATTAGTTTTAATTGTTTACAGATGAGTCTCTGCGGTTCGAGATGGAAATAATGCTGCGTTATATCGATCGTCGACCTTTTGAGTTCGTAATAGCACGAGTTATGCCAGTTAATATTAAGTTACCTTTTACGGTTACGTCTTTCTGTATTACATATGTCATAATATTACTGCAACTTGCCTATTTAGAAGTTTTCTAGTTCATATTACAAAAGTATAGATTAGAATAATTGCTTTCTATAAGTAAATAATATGTAAGAATTGAACTAGTAACGTTTATTAAAGAATATGAGTATATTATTTTATTTTAATTATTTTTGAAAGTAAATTTAATCTATATAAATAAAAATGAATCGCAACAAATTTGTTTTTTTTGGTGTTGGATATTGTCAGGACAAGGTTTATTTAAAAAAAACTGGAGGTGTTATATTTGCTTAGTCCGCTTAGTCATATATATAGCGGCCCTGCAGTAACTTAACACGGGCTTTCTAAAACAAGTTCTTCGGTAATTCTGAAAATTTTCACGGAAATTAAATTTAAGGCAATACGACACCGGGTCAGCTAGTATGAAATAAATAATGCTGTAAACGTTATCTTTTTGAGAAATGTGTATTATACCAAAGAAAAACATATTTAGTAATTTAGAAAATATATAATATGTCATTGCACTTTCTTTAAATACATTGTCGTCAGTCACCTAAATTAAAATCTAACGACGCTAAGTACGACGCCGAGTTTTATTGAGAATGTAGTCGTTTTCAGATGGTAAAAAGAAAGAAGACAAAGGATTAAGTAAACGATTTCGGCGGTGACTTAAGGAGTGTGCGAGTGACTCGGGATGAATCAAGTAGGTTAACACATTGTAAAGTTAATAAATCTTAACCGGGTCAGTCTTTTAGTTTGTGACCATTCTTAACTCATCGAGGCCTCTTTGTGTCGCCGAGAACACGTTAAACCTTCCTTCCCGTTATCATATTATAATAACGTATTTAGTAATCATTACAGGAAGTTAGATTCCTGAAAAGTCCGACACAAAAGTCTTTCTACAGAACTTCGATATTGCCTAGTGCTTGGGTTGTATTATGGAGTTCTGACTTCTGATGGCAGAACACTTTAGCCGTAGACTTGATGCCTAGTACAATGCCAATTTTTTTCTTCTTTTTTTCTTTTTTTAATTTAATCTGCAATCACTGCATTCACTTTTAGCAGATGTGCTGCATGATTCTTACTACAATGCCAATTGACTACACGGTTGGCCTAGTGGTTTCAGTAGTTGCCACACCGCTTCCTACTGCGCCAAGTGTTGTGGGTTCAATTCCTACATGGGACAAAACTTTGTGTGATCCATAAATTGTAGTTCTAAGTCTGGGTGTACTTTGTGTCCGTTTCATGTATGTTTGTAAAGATCCCCGTGACACAGGAATTTATATTTCTAATGCGGGAGTTGTCTTTAACAAAATATAATAAAAAAATAAAATATTAAAACTAAGTTTGACAAAGACGAGGCAACAGACGTGCCACTTGAAGGTTTTCCTCATCCAGCCAGTATGGATACCTTCTACAGCAAGTCGAAAAGTAGAAAAAACATGTTTGAGTATTGTATACTTAATAAAATTTATTCTATTAGTTACCGGTTGCCTGGAAGAAATTGCTTTTAAGCTATAATGCCGCCATTTGTACATGGTTGTTAATTTGTTATGCACCTGAATGTAAACTGTTTTAACTGGTGTACAATAAAGTTTGTTCTATCCATTCTATTCTGTTCTGTTCTGCTCTGTTCTGTTCTGTTCTGTTCTGTTCTGTTCTGTTTGGTTCTGTTCTGTTCTGTTCTATTCTATTCTATTGTATTCTACTCTATTGACTCCACTCCAGACAGACAGACAGACAGACTATACCGTATTATGAGATTTGTATTTCATGACCAGTTTTTGCCCATGGGTCCGCCAGCGTGTATGTCAATTATCGTTTTTAATACATGATATGTCCAGTTAAGAAAGGAGTGTTCTCAGGTAGCGTTCAAAATAAAATTTCTGTTATTTTTACAACAGTCAAATCAAATTTTTCGAAGTCCTCTTGGAGTGTTCATGAATTATTCTGCAGAGAATGCATGAGTAGTGATATTTGCTACACACAGTTCCTTTGTAAAGCAAAATTTAAAGGGTTTAATTATTGGTATACAAATCGACAAAGTTAAAGATTAAAAATAGCTTCAACAACCCATAATGTCCCCACGCTGGTCATGTGCGGATTGGGGACTGGCAAGAAAACGTTGTGGCTACGTAAATTGAAAGATAGTGAATGTATAATAATGAAAAATAACTTATGTAAATATAAGCATATGTTGAAGAAAATTAAAACAATTATCTAGCTATATTTAAATACAATTAAAATTCTTTAAATAAAACTGGGAAAATGAAATGATAATGGTGATGTCGATAATATATGATTTTATGGCGTATAAGACATGATTTCTTTAGTGGTAATTAGTGCATGTACGAATACTCGGAACCTTGTTGCAATAAATGGAAACACTTCATAATCGGAAAGGATTTATTAAATTTATAAAATAAGGAATCGATTATTATACTACAGTTTAACGTAACAATATTATCAAATAAGCTAGCCATTTGCGCTGTCTGTAGGTCAGGTCTCAAACAAGCTTATACTCCCTAACGTAGTGCGCCATTAAAACAAGCTGGATCAGAGAAATCTCAGCCATTGACACGGATGGTTTTATAACTCGAATACATAATTTATTGCTTTTATCAGCCAGGATGAAGAACACAGTTACTGTGATTCCCTAGGATTAGTTTGGGAAATGTTATGTTAGTGAATTTTCGAATGAAAGTGTTTTATCCAAATTTTATGGATTGTGGATAAAAATTTCTAAAGAAATTCTTTATTTTAACAAACATAGAACGGAATCATGAGCTTAGACGCAAGAAAAAGCAGTTTGTTATTGACATGTGCAAGCTACCCCTTTATCAATGTAAAAATTACGTATTTTAACCTGAGCTTAGCTCTCTTCACAAAAAATTAGACTCGCATTGAACGTTGACCTTTCCTTATCTATAAATATAGCCCACCTTATACAACAAAAGATAAATCTATTGCCGTGAACCAGCCTGGTTGTAGCGCTTAGGATTCTTTAGAAAAAAATCGAAATTTATTAAAAGGTGTGTAGACAACGGCATTGGAAGAAAAGTTACCGCCGCCAAATCAAACCTCCACCACCAAATATCTGGGTCTGTGCTTGGACAGACATCTAACATGGTCAAAACATCTGGAGGCGCTTAGTGGCAGAATTAGGCTGTTGGTGCAGGTGTTTAAACATTTCGGGAAAATAGCCTAAGATGCAGTTATAAGACTGTTTTTTTTATGGAGTAATGGGCAAATGAGCAGACGTATCGCCTGATGATAAGCGATTACTGAGGGGTCACAAGTGCGTTGCCAGCCTTGATGGATGGGGAGGGGGATGAGGGAAAGGGTTGGATTGTTGGTTTATTTTTCTTTATGTCAAGCCATACTTAATTACGGCATTATATCGTGGGGTAGTGCGGCCAAATGCTTGCTTATGAAAGTGGAACGTGGGCAATGGCTTCTTCTAAAAGTGGCATATAAACGCCCATTTCGTTATACCACTAATTTACTATACGCTGAAGCTGAATTACTTAGGGTCAGACAACTGTATATCCTACCTTCGTTATTATATTATTATCGTCCATAAACTTCGGCGAGCACTTCCGCCTCCAAATCCCACAGGGGTGTTTGGGCCAGGGCGCACGCCGCCTCGATTGACACCGTGCGGTATCCGCGTATGTCTCAGGCCGCCAATACCCTCTGAGGCCGCCAGAGGGGCGCCTTGTTCTGGTAAGTCAGAGCCGTCACCCACACCAGTGCGCCGAACAGCGCCATCGACCTTTCTACGACGAGCTTTTTGTTAAGCTGTGGACTGTTGAAAACTGTTGATATGATTACTTAAACTTATTAAATGATTAACGGTTTCTAGTGCAAAACAAAATTCAACAAAAATACAGTCTAAAGAACCGATAGAAGTGAAAACGTATAACTTAGAATGTTATTCCTAGATTTAATTAAAGTGTAAAATTAGAATTTTTATAAATTTTACTTCTGCCAAAAAGTGCGCAACGCGGCTAAAGAAGTTTTCACTTCTAAAACCCGACTTCAAAAATTGAACCAAATTGGAATGCGACTATACGGGAAATACCAGCTTTCAAATAAAAAAATCATCAAAATGGGTTCATCCAGTATAAAGTTATGTAGATATCAAATTTAATAAAATCAGTTGAATTAAGAACCTCCTCCTGTTTTGAAGTCCGTTAAAAAGCACTAATACTTAATTTTCTGTTCGTCCTATTCTTAGCACATTGCTTGCTGTCTTCCTTGTCTTGCTTCATCGCTAGAAATAAAGCTATCCTTCTAGAACACTGAAAACTGTAGCAAAAGAATCGAAAAACTGACTTAGCTTAGCAAAGTTTTGTTATCATAATGTACATTTGACTTGTTGATTATTTGATTAAGTAAGTAGGGGTAGATGTTTTAAAAGTATATTAATAAACATATATGTATAATTATTATCAATTGTTGTATACAAGTTATTAGATGAGCTATTTTTTTCTAGAAATTTATGAATAGATTTTTATTAAATAATAAAATAAAAGCCTTTAAGTCTGCAGAGTAACAAAATGAATGGACAAGATGTTGGAAATTTCGTCCTATACCACTCTTTTTTTGTTTCTTTTGGGGCAAGTTGTAGAACCAATAATCAATTGTTTTTTTAAAAGTAAAATACAGTTATTATTGTCACCGCATTTATTTCAAACGACAGGTAACGTAAAAGTAAAGTTCTAAAAATATAGTAGGAGATCGTTTTTTGTTTTTGCGAAAGACGGTTCCCATTTCATGTCATCCACATTTTTTATATTTTTAATCATTAATTCCATCACGACGAAGACTTGAAGACTCGAAGACTAAGAATTGAAGACTTGAAATACTTGACATTGGCAGAAATAGCTTATCCGGCTGATTGCCATATCATCATAAGAAGAAGAAGAAAAATATAGTAGAGTCACGCTGATATTAGTACGAACGTGTCGGCTTGTACGTGTACCATCCTAGGGTACTATCCTTCCACAGAAGATCAACCTAAAATGACAGCATTCGTGCTGTCGTGTTTCGTAGGTGAGTTCGAAACTGAATAACATATGATTAAGAAACATCTCAATAGACAGCCAAAACTACTTTTAAATTGTAAAAGAACTCTATTTCAGAAGAAGATTTATTGTAATAGGGCTCAGGATAAACTGGTGAGCAGCATGGTGACCACTACTCTTGGATTCTGCTTATGCTTTCCATCAGTCGGATTAAGTTGCTTTGGCAGGCTAATAAATATATCAAAAAATATACATATATATAAAAACCGGCATTTTCTCTAAAAAAGATTTCTTCTAAGTATTAATATATATATTTTGAACGTATGTATGAATATATAGTATTTGAATATGTTAAATTTTCTTATGTTATCACAAAACGTAATAAGGCATCAGTCGTAAATTGTGAATAATGTGACATATCATCAAGCTCACAATATCTATACGATATTCGATGAATTATTCATAAACAACCTCTGAACAACAGCAAACACTACTTTTAATAGACCGCTACCACCATCATCAATGTTTCGCGAAAGGGCTCAAGTTGGTTTAGACGAGGCAAGTTCGCGTTAAATGCAAAATTTTAAAAGAACTCTATTTCAGAAGAAGAATTATTGTAATAAGGTTCAGGATAAACTGGATACAGAAATCTCATTGGTGGGACACAATAGGATGCCATCAATCATGGTAAGATTACAAGGTTGACATGACATCAATGCTCAGTTGGGGTATGTTTTAAAATTCGGATGAGTTTTTTTCTAAAAAAACGGGATGTGTAAGGATTACATATTTTGTAAATAAAGCTATTCTTTATGCTATAAACATATATACTGAGATACTAATGAAGAATTTGTTAAGCATGACATTACGAAGATTGAATCAGATTGATGGTATTGGAAAATTTCACAGTTAAATGACGTCTTATAGTACCGGAGTAAAAATAATCTCCTCAGATCTTGGATAAAGTCTAGCTACAATAAAATGGATGACTCTGGTTACTAAATAATGTTAGCAACGATTGCTTATCACTGGATGAGCACAAGGCATGTATTTTGTATTTTTCTTCTTACATGTAATGAGCAAGGGTTCCAAGAGAAAAAAAAATTCACTAAAATGAATCTTGGTCCTTCTGTAGGAGTTTATTTATAATATAATAAATTTACGTTGATCAGTGTACTAAACACACGTCATATAGGAGAATAAGTAACTTACCGGGCTTTTTTCTATGTGATGGTTTGTGCAATATAGCTGGCAGGAACTGGATGCGAGAAACCGAGGATCGAACTAAGTGGCGTACGTGGAGAGGCATATGTCCAGCAGTGGACTGCCATAGGCTGATGATGATGATTCTGTATGAACTTACAAAACCTCAAAATATTCATTAGCCTTTTGATGTAAGTGTCATACTGAATACCGTAAATGAAAACAGTGTCACAAAAATATTACCATATTTAAATTTTCCATTTAAATAGCCCCTTTAAAATACCTTTAAGCAATAAAAATGTCTTAGAACAATAACTGGGATTACATAAACAAATAAAACTCAAGAAGGCAGTTAAAGTATTTTATTTGTTATGAATATAATCCTCTTTTTATAGCGATATTAAAATTGGACTGATTTAGGGTCCTGCACATTTGAAAGCGATACTTGAAATTTAATTTTTTTGTAGAATTTCTCTTCATGCATGCATGTCTTTTTTGTAACAAGATAATTTCAAGGGCGTTTATTTTACTGAGAAAGACAACGAAGTTGTATACTTATACTGAAACAAATAATACCATATAACAACCCTCTTAAAACGTCTATAGATTTTAGCGTTAGAGATCCAAGCTAAAATCATGTTAAAACACTTTCAGTAGTAATCGTTTAGTATGGTTTTCATACTATACTAGACTAAGAAAAAGTACAGCTTTGAGTGAGCAACCGTCTTTATTTTTAAACGGTAAAGGAGACATAAAATCTTAAGGAGACTTCGAAAGGATTATCTTTGTCGGCCCTTATTTTTATTATTTTATGGGCTAATTGTAAATACCCTTTCTTTCTGGCATCTCTTTAAATTCACTCAAAAAAATTACTTTTGTCAGTGTATGCAATTATTGTAAACATCTGTTTCATTTGCATGAAGATCTGAGCTCATTGTATTAACTTATTTTTCAGTTAAAGTAAATAATTGTTATTTTTAGTCCAATTTATGATTTATATTCATTCAAAAATGAAATCATAAAGTCTAGTCCCCTTTTCAACATGGAATTAATTCGTGAAACGACAAAGTGGTCGTGCAATTTAACTTCTGTGGACTTTTGCTTGGCTCAAGGGACGCGGGACTTTGATTGATGACCTAAGTTTCATCTGTTGGAGTCTAAATTAGACCGCGTTCTCGAATATCACAATATAAATAAGTTATTCTAAGGTTTTTATTTTAATATTGTTATGCTTATAATTTCTACTACACTTTCAATTCCAAAACAAAATGTAAACTTCTTTTAATATTGTTGAAGAAACTCATTTAAGAAGTTTTTTTTCTCGTGAAAGAGTGTATAGAGACTGTAAAAAATCGAACTAATTTTTTACAATCTTAAATAGTAAAAACACACACACACACACGCACCGAAAGACATCGACGTCAAACTTATAAAACCACTCTTTTTTCGACGAGGCTTCAGAAGATAATTGGTCACCGTTTATCTAACTAAATTTAAGAGCAAAATCTATTTTTAACTTTTAGGATTTTTATAAATACACGCCGTGGTACAAAAAAAACACCCGCAAAATATGTCGCTTTAACAACAATTAATAACGTTCATATACACAATCTTCATTAAAATACATTTACAAAGTGCAGTTCGTAATATCTGTACAATGCATTTTAGAATGTCGAGACAGTCTCACATTAATACGAAATTAGTCAACTTCGAAAGGCCCAGCCCACAGTACGAGCCAATAAATAAATCAATTGCAAATAATACCGCCAGACAAGACCATTTTGTTCCACAGAGACTGAGAAGAATAGATCGTACAAAATTGTTTCAATATCTAGAAAATAACAGTTTCAGAATGTATTGATGTATATACTGCGAGAATTGTTTTCAGGGAATACAATAAATACATAAATCTTCTAAAATATTGAGAGCCAACTCTCGCCATTGACATTTAGAATCACACCATGTTATTCTCTATTCACGATATACTCGTACAATTCTATACTATTTTTCTAAATTCAGATATCGGAAGATTTTGTTCTCGTATAATTTACATAAAATTTATTTATATATTTTAGTTATACTATTAAAGATTAATTTACACTCTAGTTTGTCGGCACTTGTTGGAACTTGTTGAAATACATCCTAATATACATTTTAATTAACTTTACTTTTAACCAGTTACACCCTATGGCATTATCAAAGGAAATGCACCCTTAATTTGAGAATCTGATTAAGCATTAACTTTGAGTTATTGTGTACTTATTCTTTACATTTTTTTCTTTAATTTCTTCATCATCATCATCAGCCTATCGCAGTCCACTGCTTTGCACAGGTCTTTCCAATTGAATACTTTAATTTAGTAAGAAATTTTAGTTCATCAACATGCCGCTTCTATGAGTATTCCTAATGTGATGTATTCGGAACAGTCGATGTTAATAAAGAGATTAAGTTTGCGTGAAATGTACTGGTATTGTTGGTATATAATAATTATGATGTGTAGTAGTTTTAAGAAGGCTTAAATAAAAACAATAGATTGATTGTTTTTTAGTATTACGCTACACATCAAAACCAATAAATATAATATGTATTAAGATGAAAGTAAAGCAATACATTATAAATTTTATCGTCATTGAAAGTCGGAACAAACTTGTGTCTCAAATCGAAACCTCCTTGAAAAAGGTCTCAGATTGGAATGGCTTAATTTAGTACAATTCAACCCCACAAAGAAATAAATTTGCGCGTTCACCGTTAAAAAACTGCCGTGTATTGTATATCCTCGGCTTAAAGACACTCCCTTATCTGCCTCAACCAACATTGGACTACTTAGCTTCGATATATCGAGTAAAGTCCAGTATCGTGGTCATTTGAAAAGTAAAGCCAAATTTTCCTCAAAAAGCTTAGCGTGCTTAACAGACTGAGACGGTGTTTCACTCGGGCTCATCGCCTTCTGCTTTATAAAACATAGGTTCAGCCTCATATGGAATACTGTTGTCATCTTTACACCGGGGCACACCAGTTCCAGCTCCTCTCTCTGGACCGCATTCAACCGGGAGCGACTCGAATCGTCGATTACCAAGAAGTTTCAATTATGGTGGACTCTCTGGCACTGTGTAGAGATGTGGCTTTGTTGTGCATCTTCTATCGGTATTTACAATGGAGAGTGCTTCGAGGTATTGTTCGAACTGATCCCTTTCGATTTTTTCGCCATCGTCCTACGTGACTGGAGTTCCATCCCCAAACTTTTAGATTTTTGGCAGTACACGATTGGCGCTTTTCAAAAAAAAAATCTGTATCACACAACAAACCTGTGGAATTAACCGTCGTGAAACCTTAAAAAAAAGAGCGTTCTCTTTCTTAAAAGGCCGGTAATGCACTTGTGACGCCTCTGGTGTTGTTGAGGCGGTACGTCTGCTCGTTTGCACGTTATTTACCACCCATTATTATTTACTTTACATAATTGTCAACGACTATTGTTCTTAAACCTATTTGTGTATGTATGTTTTAATGTATTTAGTTGTACGTATAATATATATTATTTCTTGTGTGTATATCAGGTTCATATTATACTAGGTTTCACATGCATTCAATAAAATGTATCCTATGTTACTTCTAATACCTTCAAGAGTATATGTACAAAGTTTCATGATGATCGGTTAAGTAGTTTTTGCGTGAAAGCCTAACAAACAAACTTACATTCGCATTTATAATAGTATATGATGATATATAATGTGTACTTAATATGTTACTTGATTTGTTTATTTTTTTATTTTTTAAGTAAATTGCACCTGCTTTCTATTTTTTCTACATCTCAGAAAAATAAAATATCATTTAAAGAGTACTGTGATACACAGTTCATAAAATACAATCTTCTTTAACAACAAACGTTGAGTATATTTCTTCTCGTCAATCCTATTACAGTTGCCTTTCTCTTGGTCGTAGTAGGATAAAAAAGTTTAATCTTTATAGTCAAGTAGCAAGTATTATCTAAGACTGTACTAATATGTATATATAGGTAAGTAAATGTTACTAGGTATTATTCCCCGTGAATGTTGATAAATGTGTTTGGTGAGCTGTCAATACTGTGCCTGCGATAATATACGGCCTCTGTTATGATTTATGATCGTCACTTCATTAGACGTAAAAGCTCTATCTTGTATGGTTGTTATACTTAGATGTCTAATATGTATCTAGATTTACAACTTTCATATGTTACCTCTCATAGATGGAAATAATATAAGACAAAATGAAGACGTAGAAGAGAAAAAATAGAGAAATTCCTATTTTTTTTTCAGAAATTACCCATTACTTATAATGTGATTAGTATTAGGAACAAATGAACTATACTTTGGGTAAATATTTTAATGATTACAAACACACATTACAGTATCTACTGTATACTTAGTAGGCGCTCTTTGGGTATATTGTGTACCGGCATAGATAGATAAATAGAAACTCTTTATTTGCACACCATAATACAGAGTTAAATAAGTAAAAAAAACACATAACATGTTCGTAGCGTAGTGTACAAAGGGCGGCTTTATTGCCAAAACCAATCTCTTCCAGGCAACCTTATGATGGATCAAATGTTTCAGAGAGACCGTAGTAGTTAACGTGAATTAGTTTGAAGAAATTATTTAATGCCACAATTGGTGTTCTTGAGAAGAAACTTTCGTTCAACGATGAGCGGCGATAGGTTGATTTAATATTTATCGCAATAAAAATAAACAGTATATAGCACATATTCTTTATTGAAGTAAGAAAATGTGAGCCAAAAAATTACTAATCGAGTAGAGTAATATTAATATTGTTTAAAATGCAATTGATTTATTTACAGTAACATTAAATAATATCCAAACGATCTAAAGGTTTCAAAGATCGAAGATGTTTAGAGGCTTTAGAACGTTAACAAGAATAATAGAACATGGTTGTTAATTATAATTTCTTTGTAGTAGAGAGAAAGAGTTAAGTAGTAGTAATTTATTGAGTTAACTGCGTTAATACAATGACATGCGTTATAACTAGAGCGTAAAAAGAAATAGGTAAGTTCATATTACAAGGTATGACGCGGGCGATTCTATAGTTGAAGGGGCGAAGGTTCATATATTGTAAAGCTGCTTCCAATTCCGACCTGAGCGTTTCGTCTGTGGAACATAAGAAAGAAAGAGAAACTTATACTATCTCACTTGTAGTGTCAAGAAAGGCTCTTACGCAATCTTAAAAAAAATGTATTTGTGGTCATTGCGCTTCAAGAAAGGATAAAAATATTAGTTCTCATTCTTTTCATATCCCAAAAAAAATCGATATTTTTCTTTTGAAGGGGAACAAAATTAAGTCTGCTTCTGTATCTTTTTTTTTTGAATAGGGGCAAACTAGCTCACGTATCGCTTAGTGGTAAGCGATTACCGACGCACATAACACTCGAGGCATCACAAGTGCGTTGCCGGCCCTTTAAGAAGAACTACGCTCTTTTCTTGAAGGATTGAAGGTCGTATTGGTCCGGGAATACCGCAGGTGATAGTTCATCTATCAGAAAATAGATCCAGTTACTTCTATTGTCGAGTTTTTACATGATTAAATAAAAAAATCTAAACAATAATATTATCTACCCAGATGAATTACGCATCATTAAAAGTATTGATAAATATATGAACGTAAGTATACGAAGAAAAATAATTACCTGAACATTTCATTAGCTGTTTTATAAGTACAGTTTTAATGTTTTCTACTTCGTTTTTGGCCAGCTCCACTGTTCCTACTATATAGATCAGGATGTGCACGACTTGCGATACCTCCAAGAATAATGATATCGCGTACAGTGATATTCTCTGAAATATTTGTCAACAAACCTAAGTTAATACGTTCAGGAAGCACTTTGTAAATGGTGATTAAACAAAAAGATACATACTTCTTTTATAAGTGTTTGAATAAATGTTAAGGATCTCAGAAGACACCTTGAAAAGCCTGTTGAGAGACATACGACGAGCTGTAAAAATAACATTTCAACCTTCAGGTCTGCTTCTAATAATGAAAAAGGTTCACAAGGAAATTGAGTTCTTCCTCTTAATTTAAACGTTTTCACAACATACGCGGCAAATGAGCAATTGAACATCGTCACCCACGATAATTTTGCAAGTCACAATGCGTTTCCGGTTTTCGAGGTGCCAAGACAGTCTTTTTTTTTTGGAAGTGGTATCAGTTTTCGCAACAATTTCTTCCATTTGTTGGAAATTTCACGAGAATGTCAATTATCCGAGTATGCAATGTGCAAATATATTTTGATATACTTATTTAAAAATTACCATGTATTGCATTTGACGATTCACGTTCAGAATATTATCCAATAAATGATTGTAATTGTATAGACTCTTCTTAATGTTTCTAATACTCCCGATTATATTCTCATTCCTACTAATATTAACAGGTATTATAAGATTTTTCTCACAAAACTGTTTGAGCAACATGAAACGATAATGAAGCATTGAAAAAATTATAATCGGAGACAAATAGCTTAAATCTGCATTTAACAAAATACCGAATCGAAGAAAATAATGTGCCCACGAGACAGTTTTCCCGATAATACACCCTACTATATTATTTGTAGTTCTTAATATTACAATTGCGTACACAATGAAATAAAAGTAGTTCGGTACAATTGGGATATTCTTGTAGCCCATTATAGCGTCGCATGTTTTCACAGCAGTGAAATATCTCAAAAGAAATTGTTCATTATATGTCCAAGATATAATGATGTTGAGAACGTATTCGAGCAAAATAAAAATTGTTGAAATTTGTTCAACTAAAATGTAGAAGGTAAGTGAAATGACACAAATACAGTATAGCCTAATTGCTAAACAGATTAATTTACTACTGCTGACAATATAGTAGTTTCCGAACATAATCCTGAATAAATATATCGCTTTTAATGTATAGAGTCCTTCAACAGGTTTATAAGCACTTTTTGTCATTTTTAAATTCATGTTAACTTCTTGAATGTGATGAAATAAATAAGTCCGTCTAGAGGTTTGTCACCCAATTTATATAACTTTTTATGTAATTGCCCCGTTAGCCTCGTTTAATATATTTATAGCCTACCAATAAATTTACTTATCACATGAAAACGGTAAATGTCAGAAAATGTTTATAAGTTTAATGTTTAAGCTTTGTGTTATGTTTTTTCATGGCTGTCAAAAATATATACAAAAAAAGTATAATTCTCTTTATTAGTCAGCATTTTAATAAAGTCTGTTTCTCAAATAGTACTTGTTAGAGTATTTTCAATTATTTTTTCTTCGAAGTTAAGTGTTGCAAATAAAAATGGACGCTATAAAAATATGTAACAGATACAGTCACAAGAAAAGATTAAAAGAACTATGATCCGAGTACTTAAAAGTTCTTATTAATGTTTAAATAGTCGATGTGTTAATTCAGGTACACTGAAAGCAATTATCTTTAAAAATCGGCTGATACACTAGATATCAATCACAAAAGAAAACATGACTACGTAAATATATGTATTTTAAAATAAAAAAAAATTATAGCCTGTGTCACCCGGATCATTACTACCAATCTATTGACACCTCATTCATTAAAATCGATTCAGTAGTTAAGGAGCTATTGTGGAACATGAAAACATGCATAAACTCACCGTAGTCAGGTAAAAGTCACAAAATAATAAATTATAAGAATGACTTTTCATCACATTATATTTATGTTCTCTGTACATTGTTTAAGTTTATGCCGTTTTTAATGTTCCATTTCAACCAATAACTTTATAATAATGATGATAAATGCGTTGTATAATTCGTATAAACTTTAATGTTATTTCTTGTTTCTAATATTTTTTTGTTTAGTAATAATAATGGTAATCTATCACCTTCATCGAATGCTTTAATAACAACTAAAAAAATACATAAGTAGATGGCAAACACATATTTTGATAAGTGCACATTATATGACTATTCCGGAAACAATCACGTTTATTATTGCTGAGTGTATCACCCTCTCTTCAGATTAAAATAATTGTAATAGGAGCTCTATATACTTTCCGTGACTGTGTCAATATTCTACAATTTCAAAGAATTTGCGACGAATCAGAATTGCCAGCATCACAGGAGTTGTTTCGCTTTGCACAACCAATACGCGAGATCGCTATAAGTCAGCGATTGCAAATAAAATCTTAAGTCCACATTTCCAATATTATATAAAATATAGATTATAAGTGTATATATCAGTGTCATTCTACGTGTTCAGTTTCAAATTAACCTCTAGAAATATATTGGTACTAAAACACAAGCGAAACTCAATAAAATGTGGTTACTCTAAACTACTTTAGGAAGTTCCCAGCTAACGATATCACACAAGTTCTGTCTCAATTCACTTCAGTATGGCGGCAATTTGCACAAATTGCGAACATCGTGGAGTTCCGTTATCGAGACTCAACTCAGACCTGGTAATGCCTGGCTCAGCTTCTCCGGTGATATGGTAATTGCTTGAGTGTTAAGATGCTCCAAGGAATGAATATGCAGATGTGAGTTTGTCAATTATGTTAAGAGAATGAGTTATGTGTGGGTGACATAAAATAAATACAAGCATAAGTATTCAAGTTGGTTTAATTTACAAGTGTCCCTTATGTGTGTTATTTTTAAATTACCTTACCTTTCCGATTTTATTGTCAACAGGTATTCAGTGTATAAAAGAAGAAGAGGGTTGCTTAGGACTGAAAAATTAAGGGCATTTTAATAAGAAAGAAAATAATATTTATTTATTTTTTATATAATTCAGATATCTAGCACGCCCATACTAAGCAGATTATGACTTGTGCACTTTTTTGTGATGGGTAAAAAAGTAAAACTCGCGTCAGAACACGTGACCAGATCGAAGATTCCTAAGATTTTTGTAATGGGTAAAAAATGTTAAAATCACGTCAGAACACGTGACCTGATCAAAATGTTTGTGTACGATAGCGCAATAAATGACTGTTAAATTTTACCACATAAGTCATAGTACTTTTTTACTAACAATTAAAGCAATTCGTGCAAAATTATTCTCTAACCATTCTAAGATATCAAAAATGCACTACGTTAATATTCAAGTTTTCATTTCTGCCGGCACTCTCGGAGTGCAACACGTATTTTTTTGTAAATTCATACATATTTTATACATAGAAAACACCCAAACTCCAAAAATTGTCCCCATCATGTAAGATTTAAAAATATTTCACACACATATTTTATTATTTCATTAATATTTTGAATTTGATATCAAGTTCCTACTATTTCGTAACTATGTATAGATTAATCCCTAAGTTAAGTTGATGTTGTTGATTAACCTAGACACTAATCAACCGGATCTTCATTAGCTCACGGTTTAATTAGTATAAATGTTTACATAATTACCGTAATGTCGTGTGGTACAAATATATCAGAGAATATCATCGATCGGTGCAAGTTTAAATAACACTTGTCAACGATTCTCTTGGTGCATACATGTACTAGGTTTTAGTAAAATAAATAGCTGTATATAGTCGGTTTAAGCGACTACAAATTATGTTGTACATATCAGCCAGCATTTAAGTGATCCACAGAAAAAAAGATATTTATTAAAAATATTTTAAAATTTTTGAAACACTTATCCGTGTTATGGTTATCTGGAAGAAATCGCCGAGAGCGATAAGACCGTCAATTGTTATACATACTTTGTATTGTTCCTGCTGTACCATTCCTTACTATGGTACAGCATGTCTCCTCACNTTACTATGTATATACAATAAAGACAAATAAATAAAAAAAATAACCAATAAAAAGTATTTTAAAGTGAATAAACAACAGAAATTAACAAAAGTTTTAATAAATATAATATCAATAAACTAGAAAAATGACGGATTATGGTAGAGATCATATCTTGATGATAGTAATATTCACGAAACTTTTACACAAGCCGTTCCGTCATCTGGTTAGAGTCCCATACAACATTTATCAAAACATAATCTCCTGGTCTTTTCTATAATACGACTTGAATTTGGATACCAGAATAAATGTTCACGTTTAAGATTTGTATGTTTACGAAACACACTTGTTTATTACTTGAAAAAGTAAAATTTACAAGTATTTTAAAAAGCAAAACCATAATTAGTTAAATTACTCAATTTGGACCATATTTTTCTTTTGCTATTTTTCTTCTTTTGATAAGAACCAGCTTGATCAGCTATTTCTGCCAGAGTCAAGAATTTAAAGTCTTCAATTTTAAGTCTTCGAGTCTTCAATTCTTCGTCGTGATGAAATTAATGATAATTAATATAAAAAATATGGATGATATAAAATGGGGACCGTTTTACGCAAGAACAAAAAACGATCTCCTTTAAAGTCTATAACGTGTAACAAGTGACGTAAAACTTGATATGTCGCACTAAACTGATAAAGTATATAATCCAACAACAGATTTTAGTGAATTTTATTTGAGTGATGACAACAAGAGAATCTCCACCGTTGAGTAATGGTTACTGGTTTAAGTGACTGATTAAAACGAAAAGTAATTTTAATTGTTTCTCTCTTATTTTTTTGTCGTTAGGATTTTTTTGTAATTGTTATGATTTTTTTTATTTCATTGAGTTATAAATAGGTACTGTAAAAAATATGAACTTATGAATTTTTGGTTTAATCATATTTTTAATGTATGTAAAATATAATATGTATATATTCGTTTTTTGTATAAGTTGTCCCTACGTGGAGGCTTGTTATTAGGAGTATTGTTCATTCATAGAAGCTTTCTTTATAATACAGTAATTAAATAAATAAATACATAGCTGTTATTTCGCTGCTCGTTCATAACTTAGCACGTTTAGTTTTATATGAACAAACATTATGCTAATCTGTTGACATCGGCGATCTGTTGATGATTTGATCTGACACGCTCCGACGCATCCTAATGGCTATTGTACAGTTAGTAGGGAACAACACATTGTAAAGTTTAGACACAGATATTAGGCTACATCACCCAAGTTTTATTTCATCTTATTGATTTCTCATAGCATGAGTATATTGAAACTTTATTTTTTAATGCCTGTGTAATTTATTAATTCTTCTTCTACCTAGCTTTTATAAATTTCAAAATTGATAAATGCTACTAGTTCAAGCGGTCTCGCCTGAATGTTTTTCCATCAGATGTTTGGTATCGGACTTCTACAACTCTAAAGGTGAATGGAGTTCGAAAGTTGAGCTAGTTGCCAGTATATTAGAGCACTGACTTTTCAATAGCGATTGCTATAGATGATAATGACTATCGACGACTTAACGTGCTCTTCGAGGCCTCAGCGTGAACCATTGCTGATTGTAATAAACGAGGCAGTATTTAAAAAATCGGTCAGAAAATTACAAGAACAACTTTTGGTTTAACCCGGGAATTGACGCGAGATTTTTTCATCGATTACAAATGCCTTTTTTTTATACGAGTGGAAACCACCTCGGGCCTTCACCCCACCGGGGTTTGCGGCGGGGCGGTGTGTCGTAATCGAACCGACTAAAACCACACGGTGTGCCACTCTGCGCCTGAGACGGGAGGTATCCGGGAACCTTCTTACGCCATCCGGATACACCAAATGCCTAGTACAACGAGGCAGCTCGTGCACAATATTAATATGTAAAGAAAAAGTATGAGATACAACAAATATTCCTTAAATTAAACAAAAAATGTTTTAATATTTAAATTAATATAGAATGAAACTGATGTATACGTACAATACGTAGTAAATACCTAAGAAGTACTAAACCCGTGACTATGTAAATAAGAAACGTGCATTGGTAATCCATTTTATTAGTTTTTTTAATGAAAAAGAATTTATACCATTTTGAAGAGGTATGAAAAATTCAAAATTTCAACTGCCGAAACGAATTAATATTAGACATCCTGGAAACCGTAATTATTCAATTTTTTTTAAAGTTATTATTTTAAAATTATTGCATTGTATTTGTATTTATTCTTTATTGTACACATTAAAATAATAATACAAGTATGGAATAAGTACAAGGTCATGTACAAAAGGCGTGCTTAACCCAACATTGAGTTTTCTGCCAGCAAACCCTGGGAGGACAGTGGAAAAATTACTATATTAATCATCATTATATATATTTATTATTACTATATATGTTCAAAAATGAGTTTTTCCTTTCGATTTTCATGTAAAAATATATATATTCAAAATGTGAGCAAACTTGTAAGCTTGATGGGGTAATTAGCGCTGGACGAGAACTCGTCCAGTATAATGAGCACACGTCCTAAAGAGACGACTCTGTATTACCATATCGTGAACAAAGTTTTATTGTTGAGTCCTGAACTGAATCTTAACTAGATTTGTTTATGATCTTTATCAGTAGTTGGCCGTCTGTAGCGATGTTATGTAGATAATTCGTAGCTATCCGTAGTCGTATGCTACGAATTGCTTCGAATAGTTGAGTTATCTACAAGATTTCTTGTTAGTATTTTGGATTAAACTAGTAGTTATTTAAACAAAGAGAAATTATTTAGTTTGTTTAAAAACTATTAAAATTTTTTTTGCAATCAAGTTAATCATATAATTCAGCCTTTAGAAGAAAGCGAAGGTTTGACATTTTTTGTAACCAGTTTTCGATAATGATGTAGGGAATAGTAGATAGGTTACAAGATGGTGACTATTTCTACGTAATGTCATCACTATGCTATGAGAGTCATATATTTTTACCGGCTTTAAGGTTGTAGCTACTATAGTGCCGTAGTACCACGTAGCACCTTTTTTACTAGGATTATTTCAAAGTCAGAGCAGAGGTAAGATGCATTAATTTCATGTATAAATAGATAGGAGTGATAAAAAATATTAAATTCAATATTAAAAGTCTTTAGTATGCTGAATTGGTTAAAAATTATACAGAACTCATATCTCAGTAAGTCCTCGCCTAGAACTCTATAGCACTTAATATAGTTTCCCCTCCTAAGGGTAGTTTTCAAGGGACTTTTTCCAGAAAGCATGGCGATGAATAATTGGCGCGAGCTCCCCCAGTTCAATGCACCTGTTTTACCTACCCTCTGTTTGCGGGGGCGCTTACACTATGTCAGTATGTCAGTGACATTTTACTTTTAAATAAAGAAATATGCAAAGGAAGCAATTCTGTTGAATATCACTATTTAAAGGGTTTAAAATCGAACTTTTTAATTGCAGTTGTATTGTTGATAACACATTTTTAATCTCGACTCTAGTTGCTTTATTTAATAGAGTTATTTTTTTCAACATCGATGAGTATACTAGTTCTTAAACTTTCGCGTTTCATGATATAATAATTATTTTCACGGAAATTAACGCGATCACTTATCACTTGCACTGGCCGTGGTCACAGGCTGACTCAATCAGTCAGGTCTGATCGATGAATCAGCCCGTGACCACGGCCAGTGCAACCCGGTCGAAATGTCAGGAAAATTAGAGGTATGTTATATACCTTCACTTCACATTTACCTATAAATAAGTGATCGAGTTGTTTCCCGTGAAAATAATTATCGATCAGTATCGCAGGAGGTAGATCAAATGCCATTGACATTCCTAAAGAATGCCTATTATCATAAAATTTATGTTATTGATTTTTACAACACTTGCTTATATTGTTTACCGTAGTATAAGAGAACTTTACAATATCATATATAATGATTCAGATTCTTCTGAATCTTGATTCTCTATTGCCCGTTTGAACAATAACTCGGCTTTATTTAGGCAAAATCTGAGTTTCCAGTGAAAATTACTATTATTTCTGGAATTATTAGCTCTGTATGTCATTTGAGTATCTCTCAAAAGACAAAATGTAACTGCAAAATATTAGCTACAAACCAATAACTGTTCGGGGTTCACGTTTTGAGTGGAGACTGCGTCTCGTCAAGCGTAGTGTATAATGTCCATGGACTAGGCAGAGTAATGATTTGCGCAAGATGGCTGGCAAAAACTGGATATGAGAAGCCAAGGATGGAACGTAATGACTTGCATTTAGAGAAACCTGTTTAGCAGAGGAATGCCATAGACTGATAATAATAAAAATATGACTGTGTAACATTCTGAATCCATTTCAAACGTTTAAATATTTAAATATACAAGCAAACAAGTAACATTTTTTTTAAAACTCGGCTACCTCAATGTTTACCATTTACACTAAGTTCATTGAAGAACTGAAATTATTTCTTTTTTTTTTAATTTTGGTGTTCCCAATGTCACTTTCACCATTACGTCCAATCTATTGACACGACTCACATAAAATTACGATAAGTCGTTTAGGCTCTAGGGCGTACATACATACATATAATCGAAAAATATAACCCTCCTACTTTTGCAGTTGGATAAAAAAAACCTATCCAAACAAATTGTTTGCACAGCGTGACCTAACCAAAATTGTGTACAAAATCGTTAAAATGAATAAAACACGATACGATCTCCATATTTGCCTTAAGCGTAAACGTGAAACCAACGTACATTTTTTGTCTTATTTACATTTCTTTTAAAAAACAATAGGATCGTGGGCACACGAAACGACCTAAAGGTACAATAATTAGAATATCTGTGTGTTGAATTTCATAAATGAGTAAAAGAAATTTTCGCTTCGTTCGGTTTCGTTGTTTCTGACTTTCTGTGTTTTTTGTGCTGACTAAGGTTACACTGCCGAAAATGTTTATAGAGTTTTTAGAATTATATCCAAATAGCTTTATATTCACTTTAAAAATATATGTTTGAGCTTAATGCTGATATTGCAAAAGGTATGCAATTTTATGCTCTGTCGAGTGAGCTGCAATTATTTATATACTGTATTGTATGCATTTTATACGCACAAAACAATAGTAAATATAATGTACTCAAATTAATCTTTTGGAAAATCTTGTTTTATTTTATGACCACTGAAACTTGAATTATCATATTTTAAGTATTACACCATGACAGGCTAGATATGTCCATACTTTGCCTTCTCATTTCTTTACAAAAAGGGATAAAACGGTTTCTGGACAAAAAATATTTAGTTTATACTTAGTTTAACTTTACATAGACAGTTGCAAAAAATATAATAAACTGCATAGTTATGGTACAGTTTAATGTATGTAAATATACTAACCTATATATTAACTGTATAAATCATAATGGTAGGTATATACACTACATCAATTTACTGGGCTCGATTAATGAGAAACTTTGTCAACATTCTACAAAAACGGAAAATACTCAGTCCTTCAACAATATCTCATACATTTGCGTACTTCCGAGCCAAGCTAATTATTGCCTCAAGTTGTCTGAACCACCATTTTATAAGATGCAACATTTTTGTTCCACTCTCCCGTTGTTGCAGATAAATGCCGTTTTTGTGCTAGCTGCATGGTAAATGCAAAATGCTTTATAATATTTAATTACGTGTTCTTTTTTTATTCGCAATCCATGAGTGGAATGCTAGAAATACTTAGTTTGCGTTTAAATTAAGTTAATGTTTCATTTTAATGAAACTTTGTCTCAGGTACTTATGAGTATATTATGTCTGATATAAACGTATTTAAATAAAAGAACAAAAAACAAACTGTTAAGAAGTTCATTTAGATTTTTGAAACCATAATACAAAATTTGTTTGAAATACTACTCGAAGTGTTTCTAAAGATTTCAAATAATTATTCGAAAGCTATCCAAACCTTTAGCAATGTATTAATCTTTCGAGTTTACATTATTGTACATTAGGTGTATCTTTTCTTTAATCCGTGTTGGTATACAGGCCTACTTAATTACAAGTCAATTTAAATTGAGTGAACAGAATTGACTGGTAAAGTATGATTATTGAAGACTTGAATTACATTTCATATCGTAAAAAACTTTTGTATTTTAGTGTATTTGATAAAACTACGACGTAAATATAGTTGCATCCACTGAACACTAAAAATAATCCCGTGAACTTGTTAAAAGCTAGAGAATAAAGTATTGAAACAATGTTGCCTCAATGACTATTGGCTCCATATTTACAGTGCCATCACCACTGGCCAGCTAATGGATTTTGAGCATTGTTTTCGTTTACATTGAAACAAATGGATACCATGTTGCAATGTCTACCTGAGCCTATAGTGGGATGGCTTATTCGCAATATGGTAATTTCGTATTTTTTTACAGCTTTGGGCTAATTGCTTTTGTGTGTTTGTAGCGAAAGTCAACAAACTTTACTTTATCTGTTACTGTCATCAGCACTATTGCATGACTGTTATAGTGTGGTTTTTCATATCATTCATTCAGATAAGAACAGGTTTAAGGTATGTATAAGAAGTTAAAACTATTCAGTGTTCGGTAATAAGTTCTGCTGTATTTAAAACTAGAATATAAAAACTATTTATTTAAGTATAGGCTTGCTAAAGTGATCTCTGCTCTGCCTGTTGGAAAGCAATAGTAACCGAGACTGGCGGTGATCATTCTCATTGCGAATGCAGGCATTACAACAATGCAGCTTTGTGAACCACATCATGCGGCCTGGTGATCATTGGGATCTCATTTATAACCGACTTAAAAAAAGGGGAGGTTATCAATTCGACGGTTTTTTTAAGTTTGTTTACTCATTGCTTTCGACTGGGTGAAAGGATTTAAATGATTGTTTTATTATTTGAAAGCTGGTGCATCCTGTGTAGTCTCAATTTTATTTCGTCCAGTTATTGAAGTCGATTTTTTTCCTTAAAATTTGTGATTATTTATGATGCTTTAGTAAGATCTGCGTAGACTTAGATTCCCTTACCTATTGATAAGACTGACTTCTTATTTTTTTCTATCCATTGAAAAGTTTTGAAGATAATACTCACATCAACATCAGATATAACCAAAATAATTCAATAGATTGTACCATAACCGCCTACATCAAAATTCTATGAATAACTGAGCATTTCAAAGGGTATATGAATACTATCTTCAATCTAACAATCAGACCCTTTCCTTTTCAATGTATGTCAAGAGATCCTTACCAATAGTGCTGACAGTTTTTCATGTTGGTTTATTCTTAATTGAACCTTGTAAAGCTTGGATAGGATTGATATTTGTGTAAAAGAATGTGGACTAGTACTTCAAGGTATTTATGTACATTTAGACTTATGAGGAGTGTCAGTGACGTATGCAATAGAATGTGTAGGGTCAGGTTAAACGTTTTGTTAATTATAAGGCTGAACGAATCTAAATCAAGAATAAAAGATCTATTTAGATTTAGATGTTTTCCAAGGTTTGTGAAAACTGAAATCTTTAATGCAGACGGGACTAATCGATACGGATCCACATTTCAACACTTATGGCCTATCTTGACTGCACGGATACCTCACCTTTAGATAAAACTGATGCTAAGTAATTATTTTGTTATTTTACACCGTGTGAGCGAAGTTTCCAAAGGTTTTTCTCTATTATGGTACCGAGGAGCATAAGCGCAACAATGTCCTTGTGTGTTTTTTTAATTGCCTATTTCACTACATTTTTTCTACATTGATAGCCGTAAAAATGACTGTACTCTGCTTGATAGTATGCATTAGTATAATCAAAGGACGGTCGTCATCATCCTCACCACGAACGCAAACAATTTCAGCGGTAAAACTGTCCACTCATTTAGTACCCTTTATGACTTTTCTTAAAACTAAAATAGTGCTTCACAGAGAACTTATAATTTTGTACGAAATTCCAATCAATAAAATATTCCTCATTAATTTGACAGTCAATTTAAATCACGATGCAACATTGAAAGGTAAATGCAATCTGTAAACGTTTAACATAGAGATGAGCGTGTAAAATACAAAGGTACCATGTAAATGTTGTTACACATGTTTGTGGCCATAATGGCTGTGGCAGACTGCAGCACAATGGGGTGGAATGAAGTAGGAGTGAGTAGTGTTGGTTATAGTAATATCCCTAGATAATAGGCCACCGTAGGTGGAGTTGAGACGTTGGTTCTAACCAAATTTCAAAATTCTGAGTTCTTGGAAAGTACCCTGTAGGTTTTGATTCCCTTGCGAGTGTCGAAAATTTGCAGCATATGTGGCTTATTAAAGGAAGNATAGGAAGTAACTAAAAATATATATTCTTTTCGAAATTTTTAGTTTATCTAAGCAACGTCTTGTGCTTCGTACCACATTTCAAGATTCTGAGTTCAGGGGAAGTAACCCGTAGGTTTTGATTCCCTTGCGAGTGTTGAAAATTTGCAATATCAATGGCTGTATCTTTTGGTTGCGTTGGTTTAGAAGTTTCTTTTCTCACAGCTCCAGGGACATTAAACTTGTGTATTTATTATGAATTTCAGTTTGACACCTGAGATCCGTTTTTCTTTCGTTCCGTTCCGTTATGTTGATATTTCACGCTGTCTATGAATCATTTCTGGTCCATCTTGTGTCACCATAAAAAGTTGATATGATGCTTAATATTTCATAAAAAATAAAAAGAAATTAGATGTGAACCAACTTTGTGCTTTAGAGTACTACCCCATCGGATTTCTACCTCAATGTATTCCCGTTACACCCAAAACGAGCATCAATCAAACCTACAAATTGCTCTGCGCTGGCCGACAGACTCGTCCCTTTACGACAAGCCGTAATAATACGCGGTTGTTTTAAAATTAAACTGTTTGTGTTTTGTTTAAGTTTTAATTAAGTGTGGTATAAGAATGGTTTTAAAGAAAATGTATACACAATGAGTTTTAGGGGGAATTTTAGGTTAAATTGACATTTAACTTCATTTTGATCGAAATCATTAGTTCATACAACTGTGTAAGCAAGTAGTAACTACTAAACACAAGTAAGTTTCATAATTTTGAGCCTCGCACATCAAAATACCACAAAAAGGAATTGGATTTATTATTTTCCTTTTTCAAGTGTACAATGTCTAATGTTTTTTTTTACTGGAAACACAAAATAAAAGCCTAGTGATATTAATATAAAGTTGACAGAATTGGTGTACATAATTTTCTTAGAAAAACGTGAAGGGTCGGGGATGGAAGGACAATCGCTGAGTGTAGTCGTATATTGCAAAGTTTTGTTTGACTAGCTTTTTTTTTACAAAAATAGTAAACATATGTTACTGTTTTAATGCAGTAATTTAAAATGTTAAAACTTTTGTGTTCACAATGCATATCATAACTCCACCATATACTGAAGTACACTGTACTGTAGTATAGTACAAGTATAAAACATGGATGTAATATTTTCAATTAAAAGCTTGATTACTTTCTCGAAAGGCCATCAACACATAAAATACCCATTTGATATTCTGTTTAACACAAGCTCCATTAACTAGTTATCGGGATCAAGCGTCAGTGATCAAACCGAGTACTTTCAATGTACCACATGTGAGATCAAAGGGTGATAGCTTATTCATTCAGTTGTAAAATATTTCATAGGCTCATAAATTATGACTAGATCAGGCGTACTTAAAATTTTACAGTGCGAAGTTTATTTTGCAGAGAAAAGAGTTTTAACAGATTTTATTCTCTGCGTATAGTAACGCCCGAGACCAGCCCTCTTGCCAAATTAAAATTCTGTAAACGTTAATAGTAAATTAACAAATGTTTTGGAATAGTATCACTCAATGCCAAGTCACGAAGTTAAAGCAAAATACTAGTTGTTAGCGTAACACTTGCATCTCGGTTAAGATTTTTTGCATATGACAAACTCAGAGGAACTATGAATATTACAACATTAAAATTTTCGTATAAAAAAGCATAAAGTAGTGTAGATATGTAAAATTAATAAAGATTAAAGAAAACGAAACCATCCTTTTCATTTTCCTTATTGATAATAGTCTCTTCTAGTTGGATTATAATTCTGAGAGGGCAAATGATTGAGTGTTTATTGAGTTAGGCTTCCTGTTATTTTATACCGTTGGCGTTGGGCTCTGTGGCTTTTGATATGCTTTGGGGCTTGACGGCAGTAAACGGAACAAAAAGGTATATTCAGACATCGGTCAAAGGGTTAGCTGATAGAAATCAGCGAACAGAAAATGATATAGGATATATTTTGAAATTATAATAACAATGAGTAAAGCTTTTTGATTCAAGTTCTTGGATGCTGTTTGATTTTTTATGGCTTTGCAAAAATTACTCTACTCTGCCTGATGCAAAACATTAACAGAATCCAAGAGTAGTGGTCACAATATCCATTGCGAATGCAGACAATGCAAAAACACAGCATGGTGACCCACACCATGGCGGCCTAATGATGCTAATGCATCATTGGGCCTCCGGTCTTGCACTCACCTACGAAACATGATATCCCGAACGCTGTCATGCCTGCCTTGACTACCTTGGTGGCGCAGTGGGAGCGTACGCGACTGCTGTCCATGAGGCGCTCATAGCCCAGTTGCACTCGGTGTTTAGAAACAATCACCGAGGGTAAGCAACGACGGCGCGGTCAGTACCTGGATGGGTGACCACTAGTGGCATGTTATCATGAGCGTCTCCGTGATTCGGAGGTCACGTTAAGCAGTCGGTCCCGGTTGTTATCAAAGGATAACAGTCGTGAAGCTTAGTTGGAGGCCTTTGGGCGGCTTGAAAACATCCGACGGTAAGATTACGTAGCCACAACGTTGTCATGCCAGTCCCCAACCCGCACTTGGCCAGCGTGGGGACGTATGGCCTTAACCCTCTCCTGAGAGGAGACCCGAGCCCAGCAGTGGGACGTTATGGGTTGTTGATGATGTTTTCTATGTATAATATAAATAAATAAATAAATAAATATATATGTTCAGACATTTCAATACACAACGCCATCTAGTCCCAAACTAAACAAAAGTATTCATATCAGTTGTCTAGTACCCATAATACAAGCTCCGCTTAGTTTGGGACTAGATGGCGTTGTGTTTTAAATGACCGAAATATTTATTTATTTATTTGTTTACAAATAATACTTTGTTGCCTACGGGCAAAGAAAGATCTGTCAAAACTACGTTTGTCGTCGCATGCGGCCCCACATGGGGTTTATTTAAATTGACTAATATAAATATATATATCATGTAGTCACTCTATTATTTTATTAAAGCTTACTAAACTATGCACTAGTCATTCATTGAATATTGTGATACTTGTTTTTCTATTTTCAGTTCATTACCTTTAAGCAGTCGGGTTTTAAATTTTTAATAAAAATATTTTCGTAAAACCTTTTAGATAGATAGGAAACTCTTTATTTGTACACCGTTTTTACAATATTAAATGAGTACATAAAATGATCAACATATAATATAATGTACAAAGGGCGGCCTTATTACCAAAAGTAATCTCTTCAAGGCAACCTTAGGATGGATCAAAAAGTATCGGAGAAACTGTAGCAGTTGACAGTGCAATTAATTTTAAAGAATAATTAAAAATTTTATGAATATAATCGGGCACATATACATATATCTTCATATATTCATTTATACACAGATACATACATACATATATACACACATACATACATACATATATATACATACACATACACTACTTACCATAATTATTTAGATTATATTTAAATTATATAACATATGAAAATGAAAAGCCTTCATATCATACCCTCAATTTACCTTTCTATGAAATAAATTGTACTTTTTGATATTTCTGGACCTAAACTCATTCCAGATTTTCAAGAAAAAAGTGTACGTCTTCATCAAAAAGCTGGCAACATGTTGGTGCTTATTGAGTTGAAACCATTCATAAGCAATAGTACTTACTTCATCATCATCAGCCTATCGCAGTCCACTGCTGGACATAGGCCTCTCCAATTTCACGCCACTTAGTTCGATCTATGGGTTCTCGCATCCAGCAACTGCCAGCCGTCTTGCGCAAATCATCGCTCCACCTAAGGAATAATAATAATGTAATAATATGTATCTGTGTATAAATGAATATATGAAGATGTATGTATATGTGCCCGATTATATTCATAAAATTTTTAATTTTTCTTTTATTTTAATAATATTAATACCATATAAGGAATTTCAGAATTCTAAGAAGCATATTACGGTACAATATGTTAATAGATACTCAGCGATGAATACGTATGAAATTAATACGGCGTGTTGCACAGCTGACGCAATTGGTCAAATCACCGTAACTGTAAGGGATTATGGGCTTAGACAATATAATTCGATGAGCACTGCGACATGGATGCAATTACATGGGTTTCAGAACATATTGAACTGTACTATTGAAAACGTATCTTTGTTAGTGGTTATTAAAATGATGTTTGCTTGTAATTTATTTTTATGTACTCCAACTCCTCTCTAAAGTCTCCAAATATTATTTCCCTGCGTTGTATCGGATCATACCTGATCATACACTTTTCGAAATTATGAGTTATTCCGACTGTTAACGTGATGGTTCGGCACTTCGTATATTTATTATTTTAAAATATATTAAATATTTAATTTAAAAATAAATAATAAATAGATATTTCGGACATCTACCACACAACGCCATCTAGTACCTAACTAATCAGAGTTTGTATTATAGGTTCTAGACGTCTAATATAAATACATATTTACTTATTAGTAAATACTTCCAACTCAAGCATCGAACCAGAGAACACAAGTACAATAGTCGCATAAGCCTTCATGGTACCATCGGATTTACAGTTATCGAAAAATGACAGACTTATTATTGACTTAGAGTTCGTGTGTTTGCGTTATTTATCTATAACTATCTGCCTCGCACTAAAAAACTGTAGAATAAATTGCCGTTTACGGCATTCCCGGACCAATACGACCTTCAAACCTTCAAGAAAAGAGCGTACTCCTTCTTAAAATGCTGGCATTGCACTTGTGACGCCTCTGGTAATGCGGTAGTCCATGAGTGGCGATAATCGTTTACTATCAGGCGATACGTCTACTCGTTTGCAACCTATATCATAAAAAAGTACATATATAATTAGTAAAATATAAATTGAACGTTATGTAGATAATTCAGTACAGATTTTGACTAGTTAGGGATCAAACGGCATTGGATCTTTGAAAAATACAGGCTGTATTCTCAATGCAAGAAAAAATGTAAAATACACTACATGGGAACATTATTTATGTATCAGATTGTATTTTACTTCAATCCAAATATATTGGTGCATACTATGATAAATTCATTCACATCGTCTAGTTTCCCTGCCTCTACATATATACGTAAAGTTATAGCATCAACACTCTGGTTGATAAAACGTGATGATTTTCATACCCAGTGGCTCCCCTGCCATTATAATCTCAAAGTGTAGGGAACCAGGTATACATGGTACTATGTGAAGGTGACGACGATGATCCATACAGACTCTAGTATTATTTTGTATATCGTGTGCACTGACAGTTAGAACCTGAGATATACTTGTATCGTGATTTGAGAATTCAGAATAAAATCAGTAAATATGTCAAAAAAGTCTACGACCTATCTTATGATGAACGCTCAGTACAATTTATTATTATGATGTACACAGACACCTATTATACATAATTAATATTATAAATTCGAAAGTAACTCTGTCTGTTTCGCGCTATTGTGGCTTATCCGCTGCTGCAATTCCAATAAAATTTATCATAGATATACCTTGATTTCTGAGGAAGAGCATAATTTAAACGTGAAACCGATATATACGTAAGTGGATGCGTGAGTGGTATAGGTATTTTTGGGTCGATACCACTGTCTAGCTTCCAAAAAAAGGAGGTATACCTACTTCAGTGGCCGGTAACTCACTTGCGGTTCTTGAGTTACTAGTTCCATACGCAGCTGTTTTTGCTCAATATTAGATGATTCGTCTCTTTTATTCAATTATAGCAAAAAAGTGGGAAGCGTCATTAAAAGTAGGTATAGTTACGTATCCTATAAAATTATACATTTTTAGTCACAGTATATGCACTTGAGCGTTTCGTAGGCTCAAGTGCATATACTTTTCAAACGTAAACGTATGCATGTACGTTTCAAATAAACCTAGCGCCATCTACTGCGGAGCAAAGGTCTCCTTTTATGGAGACCTTCGTTCCGGAGCAAAAACTATCCCGGTCTTAGGCAGTCGATTCCTTCAAATCGTCAATTCAAATTGCAGGGTGCCCAACACATTTACATAAATTTTTTTTAGTTATCAAATTTACCTTCACACCACAGTATCGGTAGTCATGGTAAGCCCGAACCCCCATCGGGGGACACGACAAAGCGCGGTGAGTAATTACGGAAAAATGGGGGCCTTAAGTAGGTCATTGCAAGTGTGTGCGAGATTATGGAGTATTGCATCTAAACGAATGGTCCTATATAGTATAGATGTAGGTTACGGTACGATCACTTTAAAATGCTTAGATTTAAGTTTGGTTCTGAAAATTAATAATGACAATAATCACTAATCCTTTTTACCATATTGTAGTCTACTCGCTATTAAGCCAAGCTTATGTTATGGTAAATTGGACTACTAATAAACATGCCTATATAATTTCTAACTGCATTCATATCGTAGATAATTACACCTAGATAAATGTACTAGGATAAATTACACAGAAAAAATATTCTTGATCATCACATAATTATTAAACCTCGGTAAGAAACGAACTAACAACTTTCGGTATGTCAGTCAAATGGTTTCGTGGTTAGTCCTGACTGATATGCCAACATCTGAGCACGAGACTGAAATTCATGAATTGACAATCCATACTAATATGATAATGTCGTAAGTAACTCTATCTATCTGTCTGTCTGTTAGTTTTCAAGCCTAAACCGCTGCACCGATTACAATGATGTTTGGCATGGAGATGCTTTGATATTTGAGAAAGGACATAAACTACTTTTTTACTGTGATAACCGACATAAATGCGGGTGTATCTAGGGGGAAAAGCTAGTATATTATAAATGAAAATTTAAATATCAACAATAATCATAATATCAACAACACAACATACACAATATACGTTTTCTAACAATTAAATAACCAGATACAAACAGTAACATCACGCATGTTGTCCCTCACTATGCTACAGAGCGTACTCTAATCAATAGTTAAATAATTCAACATTAGGCCAGCTGCAGACTGCAATTTCATCAAAACGCCACCACGTGTACACACATTGTATAGACAAATCCTATTGCATGCCTTTCGCCACCCTGTCATTGCGATGCCGAATGATGTCATTGAGTCCTGAGATGGATTCGAACCATAATTTCTGGACACAAAACCCGGGACCACAACAGATATCAAATTAAGAATTTACGCATATTTTACTATACATTACCGGGTCTCACAAGTATAAAAAAACTGTCCTCTTTCAAAATCAGCAATGGATATACTACAAAGCGATGATAAAGGATGGTGAAGGAATGTAATTGGTACATGACGTGCGCCATTTAGAGAGCTGATGGACAGACATTAGGCCGTCTGCTCTGTTGTGGGCCGGACGCATTCCATTTGTTGGAGGGAACGCGGTAATTCCGCAAATGCAGAACGGGTTGGCGTACAAAAATGTGAAGTAATGTGTCACATGACAATGGCTGGAGTTTTTTAAATGACCCACGTTTTTGTGGAACGCAGGCATTAATTTTGTAATTTGGTTCAGTTGCCATAAAATAATGACTTAGTAAATGGTTTTTTTCAACGTTTTTAAATGATTGAGAAGTTGACGGCGTTAACCTTATTAACTATATTTTAATTTATATAGCTTAGTTTAGTGATTATATTTGAGACAACTTTAAATAACCAATGGACTTAACTTTCAATTAGATTTTATTACATTACTCAAGTGTTTTGCTTCTCGAAGTTTATTAAGTAGAGTAAACAATAAATGACAATGCTGTTCTGCATTTACTTATTTAGGTATTGGTATAAGTATATTGTCAAAATTAGAGATATAAATGAAACATTTAGCTTGCTAAGTGCTTAGGTACGTATAGTGAAATATAACTGATATCATGTTCTCGCAACTTGCTAACTACCAATTATTAACTAGTTTCTCTTAAAATGCTTTCTTTATAGTTTTTCTGTATAATTTAAAGAGTTCCCTCAATTTGTTCAGTATCGCATAGCCCAATTCTAATTGTATGATTAAGAAAATGGAAGCTACTAGATACAATAAACATACGTTGTTTAAATTGTCATTTTCGGGTACCATTACAATTTCTTGAAAATAAAACAGTTAACTTTAGAACAATATTTCAAAATATATGATAGAACTATTGTCATTGCATTTGTTAGTTATTTTTGAACATTCGTTATTCATTGTTCACACATGTCTTCACACACACATAAAGTAAGTAAATATGTGTGTACACAGTAAATAAAATACCGTAATGATGCATACAAGAACCACTCCACGTAACCAACATTAAACCAACTAATGTCCAGGGAAACCTTGGCTCCCACGCTTCTAACAAATGTTCAGTACACATTTTCTTACTACGCTGTTGAATAGTTTTATAACAAAGATGAACCTTGAGATGTTTGAATATCTACATATTGTAGATTTTGACCTCGCCCTTGGCATTCACAGTTACACGTGCGGGGTATTTCTGACTAGTCATTTTTGAATAAGATTTATAGAAAACTTAAACTAAGGGTAGATCGTTCTATTAACTATGTTTAGACTCAGAATACATAAATAACTGTATATATAACAACGTGAATTGAAATTATGCTGATCTGTAGTGTATTATTGTTAATTTTTTTTTTTTATTACCCTGCCAAAGTGTCTCTACTCTGCTTAAAGGATAAGCAGAATTGGAGAGTGGTGGCCACCATACTTATTGTGAATGCTGACAATACAACAATGTAGCATGGTGGGGTCACCATGCTACATCGTTGTATATATAGTGCGGGTGCACTATAGCGGTCTACGACACATTAATTTCCATTTAAAACGTTATTTTACTTTTAGCAAAGATTTAAAACTCGTATTGAAAGCCGTATTTTAGTTATTCTTAACGTAATTATAAATTTTTCGACGGATAGTGTTCATTTTATTTTTATAATCTTTTTCACTGTGAAATTATCATAAAAAAACCGGCAGAGTGCGAGTCGCACTCGCGCACTGAGGGTTCCATACAAACCTGTAGGTATGATTTTTTTTTAGCACAAATTTGTTATTAGCTGTAATAAGTGTTAGTACTATCGGAAATATATTTACGTATTATTTTCTACATTTCTGGTTTTTTTTTTCATTTACTAATTTTACCAATAAAGTTTTTTTAATGAAAACAATATAAATCTCTAACAAAAGTGCATACTGAGGACGATACTTACCAGCAGTCCTTGGCATTCAAGCAAGGCCAGAGATAACAAAGGACTTAGACGCATACTGGTTGCAATATCGTTTTATATGAAATAGAACACTGCTGTGATTGTTCTAGTATAGAACTGGTGAAGTTTCCTAATACCAGTAGGAACTGCAACGCTCAAGTGTGTCGTTTAGAAAGTATAAGATGCTATGGATCAGTCCTAAGTTTAGAGAATGGATTTTTAATAATGCTTACTGAGTGATATTTTAATGAATACTATTTTTTTCTTCGATTCCACCCGCTAGATTGTCGGTTGTCGCGACAAAAAGTATCCTATGTCTTTCTCCAAGACCCTCCCAACCTTGACACCTTCATGCAAATCGGTTTCGTAAATAAGACGTGAAAGCGTAATAGTTAGCGTATATGTTTTTTTTCGAACATTTGACACACAACACCATCTAGGCCCAAGCTAAACAGAGCTTGTATTATGAGTACTACACAACTGATATAAATACATATTTACTTTTCTGTAAATACATACATAATATACATAGGAAACAACCAAACTAAGAAAAAAATATCTGAAGATCATACAAACGATTCTGAAGTTGGACCAAATTCCAACTTGAGAATCGAACCCGAGACCTCAAGCGCAGCAATCGCATACGCTACCACTGCACCACGAAGGCAGGCAAATATAACTTTAAATATTTTTATTATCTTGTCGAATAAAAAAATAAAAATATGTTATTACTTGGAATTCAAAATCTTTCATTTACTCCCGAATATAAATCTCCTCACAAGGAACCGTACAGTAGGATTAAAACATTAAGCTAAAAGTCTGCTTAATGTACGAATATAAAATTCTGTACATGGTTATTATTTTTACAAAGCATTGTGATTAATAAAAGAATGTACCCTAAAGCACAAAGAAGCTAATAACAGTAGTAACTTTTTAGCTGTAAAACCCATTTAGATATCAGTCATGCATAAAGAGGTCTATGGAAAAAAAACTAAACTTAGTTTGAGAACACCTTTTTACATGAAGGCAAAATTAAGCGGTAAGCCGTCGGATTAGCGCTTACATCATGATGCGCTCAAGTCATGGGAATAATCCTTATAAAGTAGAAATGAACTAACAAAATTGAATATGTTATTCATCAACAATACATAAGGTCCCATTGCTGGACTCGGGTCTCCTGAGGGTTAAGGCCATACGTCCCCATTCTAGCCAAGTACGGGTTGGGGACTGGCAAGACAATGTTGTAGCCACGTAATCTTACGTTTGGATGTTTTTAAGCCGGCTTATAAACCGGTTTATAAGCCGGCCATAGGCCTCCAACTAAGCTTCACGACTGTTATCCTATGATAACAACTGGGACCGACTGCTTCATGTGACCTCCAAATCACGGACGCTCATGGTAACATGCCACCAGCGTTCATCCATCCAGTTACTGACCGCACCGTCATTGCTTATCCTGGTGATTGTTTGCAATCACCGAGTGCAACTGAGCTATGAGCGCGCGATATGTTATTAAACTAGCTCAATTTTATTTAGATTTAACGCTATGTTTAATTTTGCAAACCTTTTTGGGTGATGTTTTATTATTATACAAACCTCAAAGAAATCCTCTACCAAACTTATTATCTTAAGACCTTCACAAAAACGATTGAAAATATTGAAAGTTATACATTTTACTGCGCATAGTTCCACTACTTACATTGTACTACTTAGCTTGTTGTCCCCGTTTTTTTCTCCCCAAGACATGATCTAAGAGTACTTTGAATAATTGAAAGGAATTGTCAAGTGTTTGGGGTCTCAGGGCCCTTTGTAGGTCAGTAGCGTAGTGTGAAGTCGTGAACAGGAAGGGTTAAGAGTGGGCGGGGGAGTGATAAAAAAGTAACGCCTTGTTAGCAGAATTGTAAGCACGTGATATGCAGAAGTTATAGGTAGCTGTTTTTTTACCTTTTAATGTTTTATTAGCACGTAATTTTAGATGATTACGTCTGAATCAAAAGATAGTGTAATATTTTTGGTAATCTATGTATGTTTGTATACTTTGCATGAGGGGTCAATAGATTTTTAATAATGACAAGGACGATTTAGGATGTATAAATTTAATAAAAAAAATACGTAATCGGGTTTTAGTTTTTAAACTATTTCTTGTTTAAGATGCGTGCCTCGACAGCGCAGCGGTAGCTTATGAGACTGCTGTGCTTGAGGTCTCGGGTTCGATTCCCGGGTCATATAAAAATGTTTGTATGAGCTGCAAATATTTATTTAGGAGTTTGGGTGTTTTCTATGTATAATATGTATGTATTAACAAATATTTTTTATGTCAGTTGTCTAGTACCCATAATACCAGTTCTGCTTAGTTTGGGAGTAGATAGCGTTGTGTGTTAGATATCCGAAATATTTTTATTTTTGATATTTCTATGTGTTTGGTACTATATATCTTGGTTAATGTGGTCTTATATTTTCCTTTTTTACTATTCTAGTAGAATTTTCAATTTTTCTTGTTTTATTTCGTGAATCAATTCAACTTTATTGGAGACTGGATGTAGTGAATGATAATAATGAATGATAAGCCTTCCAGGCTTGCCGAACTACATCCAGACATTTTATTTTGTCTTTTCATTTCCTCTATGTTCCAGTTTAAGGAAAATATGTAATCTGGGCACTTCTAGTTTGATGCAGCACTTTCCTAAGCTTAAGACCTTTAGTGTGCTGTGCTTCTTACTAGTATGAAGTGAGGTACATTTAACTTTTGCTTTGCTAAGTTTAATAAAAAGTTCTTAAGTACTGAAGACCTGTTAAAATAATGATATTTAACCATTTAAACCGTTAATATTTGCTACATATGCACACATACAAGTCACGTCCATTACTTCACTGTATATTGCATTGTGCAGCAAAAGCCTTTTTTGGAATGTTCAATTTTAATTATAAATTGACTGAATCTTTCTGGAACCTCGTTAAATATTTTAATACAAAACAGTTCATTCATCGATAAACGTCACGAAAGTAAAGTTTCAAATATTTTGATGGATTAATGCCTCTACTAGCTGTGATTGTTCGTTGGTGTATAATCTACGGATATCCACGATTGATAAATACTATTTTCCGAAGCAGTGGCTCACTGAGATTACATATGCCAGAGTTGAATGATAATGTGGAAATAGCTTCATATTTTTAAATAGTATTTTATTTTGATCAGTGTTTGATTGATAATTTGTTTTCAAATTTAGGTAATACACCTTTATCCTCGCGTTACTTATTTTTTTGATTGATATTTGGGATCGAAACGCGGCACTCTCGTGGTTCTTCTCGTAGACCCCAGCTAGGGTCTCGGGGTAACTTTTTCAGATCTGTGGCCTGCTTGAGTGGTGTTCTGCGCCGCCTGTAACTAAAGGTGGGTTTTTGGGTTGGGCCCCATGGGCCTGTTGGTAGATCCAGGGTGTTGGTTCGCTGAAAATGGGGGGGAGTGATTTACGGTCGTGTCTTAGCGGGTAGACCCCACGGGGTGACCGGCCTGTTAGCAACACCTGGGTCTTATCCAATGTAGTGACCTGTGCTTAGCGAGATCGAGCTTCTAGGGCTGGGGGGCGGAATGCGGTGCGTGATATGTGTCAAGTTTTCATCATCATCATAATGATACATATTGATGAATGAAATAGATTGTAATATAGCATTGAGAATACCCTCCTTAATCTGTTAAATTTTTGTGCTTTCCACATTTCATGTTTTTCTGAATTTATCAATTGTAATCCACTTATTTTTACCCGATTATGATATGTGTATGTATATTTCTTTGGCACGCCCTAGAGCCGGCTTAAACGGCTTTTCGTAGTTTTATGTGATGGTGTAATAAATTCGTTTTAGTCGTAAGTGTAACACTGGGTACATCAAAATTAAAAAAAAAACAAATTTATACGCAGTCGGGTTTTTGTTTAAATAATTAATTACTTGTTTTAATCATCTGTATCGATTGTTCTGAAAACAGTAAATAGTATTTATTGGAAATATTGCAATAAAAATATATAAGAATATATAGAAGTTCTGAATATTTCTGTCACAAAGAGGTTACTAATGACACCGTGTATGGGTAAGCTTCTGTTGATCTTTCATACTAAAGTTTGTCAGTATTGAGTACATACGCATAAACCGTATTACTTGCTCAGCCTTCGAATTCAGTTCACCCTCAGGGCTGCGGAGCTCAGATACCAGTCGCTCCGTGTAAAAACTGATATTCAGGTAAAACCGGTTGAATTACTAGCCCCCAAATCTTGGGAATAATAAAGGCCAGAAAGATGATTACTTGCACACGTCGAATGACATGATTTATTACAGAAAGTTTCTATATAAATAACTAGCTAAGGCCCGTGTTGTTATCCGCGGTACAGCAATCACCGCGGTTAACGTCGCGGCACAAAGAAGATAAAAAAAACCTATGTAAAAGTATTCTGTCTGTCTCCTGGTTCTAAGCTATCTAAGAACAGATTTCCAGCCATATCGGTTCAGCCGTTCTTGAGCCATAAATAGTGTAACTAACACGACTTTATTTTATAGATACAGATAACATAGTGTATAAATGTAAGCAACAATTACAACAAAAGGATAAATATCTTTTTAAAAAAGATAGTGAAAACATTTACCCAACACGGCTTAATGGATAATCTGGAGTGATGTTAATGAATGATGTTGGAGACGAATGAAGAGCCGAATCAAAAGACGAATTATAAGTAAATCTGAAGAAACAAGGGGGCGAGATGAGAATGTCGCGAGTAATCGGATGGTCGGCGGCGGTAGTCGAGACGTTGATAAATAGTCGTCAATGTAACGAACATTGCCTTTGGTCCAAGTTTTAAGCTTAGAGAGACTTGATACCGAAGGCCTATACCCCAACTCCTATCCTATATTTCCTCCCTATCACCTCCCTTTCCCCTCCCCATCCCCCAAAGGCCGGCAATGCTCTGACGTCTCTGGTGTTGCCGGTGTCCATGGGCGACGGTCATCATTTACCATCAGGCGATACATCCCCTCGTTTATACCCCTATGCCATAAAAAAAGCTTTTAGATTATTTATATTTTGAATCTTTCCTTTACTCAATACATTTTACGTTTAAGTCTGTCTGTATTCTTAACTGTTGAAGTAAGTAACAATGATTTAACACGTTACTTTATGCAGAAGTTATACTATATCGCATCGGAAGTCTTGGTTCTATTATAAAAATAATTTTACTTTTTAAACAAATAACTTTAACTATAATATCAAACTTATCTCATAAATTTTAATTAATAAATACACCAACATTCTAGTCATGTGTTGTTAAAAAATCGAGCAACTGTCGATGAACTTGGTAATTTTATTAATCATGGACAGGAAGGAACAGTGGTTTAATTTAATTTTACTATATGTAGTATTTGTTTACGAATTCTGGTTCTGTTTTTTCTTCATAGGCCAAAGCGTTTAAAAGTGCGTTGTGCTATAAGTAAATTTATTAGTTTGTTTACTTCGCTTTTAACTTGGACCCTGTCGGTGAGAAGACAAAAGATGTCTGTATCACTAATAGGCTTAACAATAACGCTGGTAGCTGCACTCCGGTTAATTGTTTACGATATTGTGTGTCACGGGGAGATTAGATGACTTTATCTGATTACTGTCTTTGGAAAGATTGAGAAAGTTTTGAAATGGATAAAATTGTTTTAAATCTTATCATTTTAAATGGCTACTAGTTCCATATCAAACAAGCTGGTTCGAACGGTTACTGCTGCGTCATGATAAATAAAAAATTATCATAAACACTATCCATCTTCGAATCGCTAATTAAACAATAAAATCACGTATAAGCGATTCGATAATTTCGGATTTTATCGTCGTCAACACGAAAATTGTATAGAATAAATCAGTTAGCTAAATACAATCAAGTGAAAATGGAATGAGATTATTAAAAAAGTAAGTATTTTAACTATTTTATTTCAGATTACAGAGGCTATTTCCTCGTAGGATGTAAATTTTACTTGATATACAGTTCATAAAAATATTAAAAAATTGTAAAAAAAATCATAACCAAAAAACTTGGTCGGTTGCCACACCAACTTGATGAGAGAACGTGAAATTACTAGTGCATAAATAATTTTAATCAGTGCTGGGCCAAATGTCTCTCATATATCGGAAACGTGAAAAATTGCCAACCCTTCAAATAACGACAGAGGAATGGAGCGGTCATTTTCACCCTGACATTTTTAAAACGGTGTTCATAATCTTTATTAATATGCGTATGAAATATCTAATATTGAGCGTTTATGCAAATTGCTTATATTTGCAAAAATGTGTATTTGCATACATTTTGAGGCGACTTTTACGTGTTCAATGGTACGTGTGAGATATAAATATTGTCTCTCATTTTTGCTTCCACCGCTTTGCATAAAGGGATGATCATAGCCGTTTTGAATAATTAACGTGCATTTATTTTTTTAATTTCTGCGTTTAGATGCCGGAATTAATTTACTTTGCATTTCCCTTTGTTTCTTTATTCTTCCCTAAGCTACGTTTTGAATGGTATTAAAAGAATAACCAATTATGAAACTAAGTAATGTTACTTGAAACTTTTATTTGTTGCTTTTGTTTGTAGTTTTATATAAAACTAGTTTATGCCCGCAGCTCCTCCCGCGTGTATGTCGGTTATTGCGGCAAATCGTAGCCTATATGTTATTCTGATGTATAAGCTATATTACTGTGATATTTCATCCAAATTCGTTCAGTAGTTTTTACGTGAAAGAGTAACAAACATCCTTACAAAGTTTTGCGTTTATATTGTAAGGACATTTTAATAACTACCTCAGATTTCATATGTTTGACTGTGTTTCTTGTGCTTATGTTATGTTAACAATACATTCGAAATCAGAGTTCCTACTAAAAAGTGAATTAACACTTTGAGAGTAATACTTTTCTCCTAAAGCGCTCTTCTTGAATTGGTTCACTCTTGAGGAATGCTATTAAAGAAAGGGCAGAAACCATAAAATATTATTTTATGTACATATAGTTTTCTGCGAATACTAGGAACGTATCTAAATTTGGTATCTCTATAAATTGAATGGCGGTGAGACCTTTACATTTGACAACTTTTCCTAAAATAGTTTTATATGGTAAAAGTATAAGGTCTGCCTCAGACAAACCTGATTAACAATATAGTGAGGCAGAGATAATAACACCGCCGTGTCATCTTCTACCAATAGCTTTGCACCGACTTCAAACAGACTAGATTGGAAAAATCGCATCTATTTTAATTTTCCAATTAAATTTATAATATATTCTTTTTATTTTATTTTGAGTGCTCNTTTTAAATAATTTAATAATTACCTCAGATTTCATATTTTGGACTGTGTTCCTTGTGCTTAAGTTATGTTAACAATACGTTTGAAATCAGGCTTCCTATTATAAAGTGAATTAATACTTTAAGAGAAATACTTGATCTCCTAAAGCGTTATTTTTAAATTGGTTCACTCTTATGTTATTGAAGAAAGGTCAGAAACCATAAAAGATTATTTTATATACATATGGTTTTCTGCGAATACTAGTAAAATATTTAAATTTGGCATTTCTATATTTGCATTTGGTTGAACGACGGCGAGACCTTTACACTTGACAACCGCGGGGCCGNCTAACTGATATCCATATTGGGTGAGTTCTTCAGAAATATGTAAGCCGCCATTTTGTTACGACTGCCATTATGGATTAATAATAATACCGATTAAAAATAATCGAATCGTCATCAGAACTAAAGGTATATTTCCAATTTCAGCTCATTGAGCTGGAAATCAGGAAGTGGATCGAATTTTACTTGCAAGATTCGATCACAGACAAACATCGGGACAGATGGAACTAAATAAAAGCTTGTAAAAATTGTAATGTATATGAATTAACTAATGAGGTTTAATGTTGTTATTTGGCATTCTAATCTTATTTATCTCTCCTATTTATTGCTTGAATCTTGCAACATAACCGAGGAAAAAATAACATGGATAAATAAACAAATGACGTTGCATGATTAAATTTAAATACCAACCAATCAATCGTTATGACTATAGTTATAATGAATCCAGCACCCAATGACCGCAAATGAAATTGTTGGCGTTAACCCTGCAAATGCGTTCGACGGGTCTTAATGGTTCGGGTCTAAGTTTAATTTAATATTAACTTGCAACAAGACCAGCGTCTTAGGTGCAACTTAATACTCGTATGTTAAGTTTTGAGCCAGATCTGCGATTTGTAGCGAAGTCGACGCTACGTCTCTATACCATTACTTTGAATACAATAATAATATTTTTAACTATATCGCTCAATTTAGAAATTATTATAATTGAAAGACATAGTCAAAATAATTTGAGTTTATTATATTTTGGTATACCATTATATGTGATACATAAGATAATGTGTTTAGTCTTAAATTCACACCGTTTTTCAATTTTTATATTTAAAAAGCATTGTCTATTTATAGACGTAAAGCAAGTTTGAATATTCACGTGTTTTAATCTCTAACTCTAGTCTTTGAAGTATGCAAACACATTAATTATTTGAAAGTAGCAGTATTATAAGGCTAACCAATTTGCAGATTAAGTCTTTTTCATGAAATTAATTATATTTAATCGCAAATCTTGCTCATTCCTTATAACATTCTAACATATCGTCGAGCGCGTATTGTGCTGTCGTGTGCAGACGGCCCGTTAATGTGCGGTGGGATTACGAGACTATCAACAATGCACGGCCGCGATTAACTCTAAACTGTGTTACGTTACGTTGGGGCTATTTTGGACCCAACTTACGTTGAACGGTTAATTGTTTTTTATTTATATATGCAATTAATAAAAATGAAGTACATTTTCAGTGATTTTGAAGCTTTATTTATTTATTTAAACGTGATGGCATTTTGTGAGCCTTTAAATGCAAAGGACTTTTTTTNTTTGAAGATTAAGTCTTTTTCATGAAATTAATTATAAAAAAAAAACAACAACCCATAATGTCCCACTGCTGGGCTCGGGTCTCCTCTCAGGAGAGGGTTAAGGCCATACGTCCCCACGCTGGCCAAGTGCGGGTTGGGGACTCGCAAGAATACGTTGTGGCTACGTAAATCTTGCCGTTGGATGTTTTTAAGCCGCCCGAAGGCCTCCAACTAAGCTTCACGACTGTTATCGTATGATAACAACCGGGACCGACTGCTTAACGTGACCTCCGAATCACGGAGACGCTCATGGTAACATGCCACCAGCGGTCACCCATCCAGGTACTGACCGCGCCATCGTTGCTTACCCTCGATGATTGTTTCTAATCACCGAGTGCAAATTAATTATATTTAATCGCAAATCTTGCTCATTCCTTATAACATTCTAACATATCGTCGAGCGCGTATTGTGCTGTCGTGTGCAGACGGACCGTTAATGTGCGGTGGGATTACGAGACTATCAACAATGCACGGCCGCGATTAACTCTAAACTGTGTTACGTTACGTTGGGGGTATTTTGGACCCAACTTACGTTGAACGGTTAATTGTTTTTTATTTATATATGCAATTAATAAAAATAAAGTACATATTCAGTGATTTTGAAGGCTTTATTTTCTTTTCACTTAAAAACTAGTTTCTCAAAAATAGTTTGGAAAACATTTATAGCTTATTGACAGTTTTCAATCTTGTTGAAAGATTACAATTTCATAGATTACACTAACACTAAATTATTTATTAAACTGGGCTCTTATTTCATTTATTTAAACGTGATGGCATTTTGTGAGCCTTTAAATGCAAAGGGCTTTTTTTACAGTAATCATTTGTATGATGTAAATATCTTTTAGGTTAGTGCACTGAGGTTAATGTAATAATGAAATTTAGAAAAAGCAGTTCAATGCATACATAATACACATACTTAATAAAATACTTAAATATTATCGCGTGTTTCAATGAGAAAAAATAAACAAAAGAAAGATGAATTATTCTTTGTGGTAATAATTCCTTCTACATGAATACTCAATTAATTTAATTAAAACTTTAATAGTCGAGATTTCATTATCACAAAATCCGGGTAGCATCTGCAAAAAGGGTAAACCCGTCAATGACTACGGTTGTTAAGAAGTAACCAAATTATTAGTAATTGGATTAACCACGTTGTTGCGTTCAACGTTAGTGGAATTTATTTGAATGACATGTCGTTTAACCCTTTTACTGCTACTGGTTAAGAGGGTGCTTTAATTCAATGAAATAAAACTATTGCATAAGATTTGCCAATTTTTTTTTATTATATGTTTTCCGTGGCTTTGCTATGTTATTGTGACTTAGTTAAGTATCTAGGACGATAGTAGTATATTTTTCGAAGTAAAATATGATACTTTTGATAAATTGCATACGGACCTATTCAGGAATTCTGACGTGATTCAAGAAAAATATTATAAAAAAACACAGTTCTTTATTTAATACGATATGCTAAGAGTAATTAAGTCTGCTAACGGCAAATATATTTGTATATAGTTTTACAATGAAACAAATTAAAATATGTAAATATGTAATTTGAATGTTAAATAAAAACAAACAATTTCACGCTCTTAAGCCATCACATCCACTTATTTGAATATTTCAAAACACCCAATCTACATTATCTGTTCAAATATAAAAGAAATATAGCCGATGCCAACCGGAAATGCTTTTATATTTGTCAACGTCACATCCCCACGGAGTAACAACAGAAAAAAAAAGAAATTCGTGACATTTTTTTCGCAAATGAACCGTGTCGACGGGCCTGGCTTCTTTATTAGATTAACAGGTCGATTTGCAATTCTGTATGTTCATACACATGTTTATTTTACGGAAATGAATCGCATTTTGGTGGGGGACTTTGTGTTGATTCAGCATATATTCATGTGGAATACCTTTGGAGTTATGTTAATGATTAATACGTGGACATTGTAGGGTTAAATTATGTTAGGAAACAAATATGTGTGTTGCTATATTTCTATATACTCATTTATCTCCTATATTATTCAATAATGAATTGTTAATTATGTCATTATTTATTTTTATCATAACTTTAACTGATGTCATATAATAAACTTCAACTTTTAGTTATAAATTATATATTACGACTTACTGCCTCGATGGTGACGTGGTAGTGTATGCGACTGCAATGATTGAAGTGTCAGGTCCACAGGTCTTGAGGTCTAAAGATTCTTATCGAGTGTTAAGTGTCCTAAATATTTATTTATTAAATTATTATTTAGAGACTAAAGGAGAGGCCTATCTTTTGTCTGTAGACAGATTTATGTAGTAGTACACAATTTTAATATGTTGACCCATTTTTATATAACATAAATATAATATAGTGGGAACTTCTATTACAGAAATCGTGTTATAACGGTCGTTCTCGTGTTTACTTATAACTAAATATTACACAGAATGAATCATGAACTTTTACGATTCATTCGCAGCGGGTAGCGCCACGTGCCCTTATGATTAGTTCGCAAATTCTTTGCATTCAAAAGTATTTTACGTCAAATTATCCTCAGTCTTATTCCCAACCATAAAGCAATAGGAATAGAGTTCAATTTTCATTATTCTAGCCAACTCGTCTGGAGATATTAAAGTATATTTTTGCTAGACGATAATAGTTTTTAGCTGTAATGTTTTAAGGTAAGATATTTAATAAAGAGTTCGTAATACGATCTTCACAATCGAATTAGTTGACCGCCCGCTGTTTTTGCTACTCAATACAATTGATGCCTAGAAAATTGGACATGCATTGATAAAATTACCCCTTGTCAATACTTTCTTACTAGATTTAATTTCTTATACAAAATATATTATATATTTATTTAAAAAAAGTGTACGCTTCAAAAACCAAAAACTTGAACACCGTTTGAGCGCAAATATGAGAGCAAATATTAACACAATATACAAAACGCTTAAAAATATTTTAAGCTATCATTCGCGTTAGCTTTGTTTCTCATTGATTATTTAGGTGACTTCAATGTACCATAGTCAAACTTACTTATATATGAAAATGTTTGTTTCAGCAAATTCTAATTTACCTTTGAAAATGGTATTTCAAACGGACACAGGTGCTTGGAACGTAATACATACTTAAATTATATGAGGTTAGATCTCAGAATGCACTTGGTATGGAAATCTTTTGCAATAACATTAGAAATTTCTGGAAATTATGTGGAGTTTACGTTTAAGCACTGATCCCTGACATCGTTTTCCTTAGATAGTTAAAGAGGTGAAATATTCCTATCAATTGGACTTCCATTCACTTTGACATAAAGGTCTTTAACCAAAAAAATAGTCGTACTCTAATGGAGGGCTAAACCCAAGTAAAAAGGTTAAAAAAAAATTGTTTTATTTTTAAACCGGTCCACTGACCTAACTAGAATTTAAATTCCACTTAAATTTAAATGTTATGAATATCCCTGTGTCGCGGGGACTTCAGAAAAGTATATGAAACGGGCAAGAACAACCAATTGTTATTTGAGTTTTACCTCAGAATAACAATTATAATACGACCTTCAAACCTTCAAAAACAGAGTGTACTCCCTCTTAAAAGGCCGGCAACGCCATGTGCCGCCTCTGGCGTTGCGGGTGTCCATGGGCGGCGGAAATCGCTTACCATCAGGCGATACGTCTGCTCGTTTGCCACTTATTCATAAAAAAAACAATTTGTTGATCATACTATTACATAACGATAATGACAACACATTGACAGATGTGGGGTTTGAACCAACAACACTCAGCAGCATAAAAAACGTTCCGATCGATGTCCATCAGTTAAATCAGCACCCCATCCGTGCAGTAAAAATAATAAAGTACAAATAATAGACTAATGTTCAACATTAAAAAAACCACATTAGAGTACCTATCTACATTAAATCCGTTATAATAATCGTAGTAGCATTTCAGGATTTTACCGTTAACATAAGTCTTGAGGTTTACAACAAAGATTTCAAATTATATTTACAATATTACTGAGTAATCCGGTACTTATCTGCCTTAGGCGAACTTTATGAGATGTTCAGTAATATCTGTCAAAACCTATAAAATGCGGGGTAGCTATGGCACCCTTTGACGATCAGTGAGAGAAATGATTGTAATCCTTTGAAAGCTAAAGCTAAGATATATGTTCGTCAAGTGTGCATTACGTTTAGAGGGCTGGTGGTGAATGGATGCAAAAAACAGCTGACCTGGCTCTGAAGTGTGCTTTATGAGAGGCCTATGTCCAGTAGTGGCTGATGATATTATGCTACATATCCACTTACGATGCGAAGGTAAATGGAATATAGTTTATCATCTAATATATAAAATTCTCGTATCACGGTGTTGCTTACAAACTCCGCCGATACGGCTGCACCGATTTTTATGAAATTTTGTGGGCATATCAGGAAGATCTGAGAATCGGCTTACATCTTATCATTTTTCATACCCCTAATGACAAGGGTGATCCGCCCAAAAACATATTTTTTATTTTTTGTCATTTTTTTATACTTGGCAAAACCAAGTTTGCCGGGGCAGCTAGTTACTACACAATATTGTCTTGTGGTCAAATTAGAAAAGATTTGAACGTGTTGTTTTACTCAAACTTTTATTGTATAGACTTTTGGACTATGAGAGGTCAATGCATTTACTAGACAGCTACAATGTAAGACCAGCCTTAAAGCACATTACATTACAAATTGTTAGCTTTCTTTACTCATTCTACACATTAACATTAAATATTCAAAATTTAATTCTATCTAATATTCGATCCTCCATTAAAACATGGGAGTTGGTATGAAATATAAGTTGATACATATTTTTTAGGCGCTCATAGCCCAGTTGCACTCGGTGATTAGAAACAATCATCGAGGGTAAGCAACGATGGCGCGGTCAGTACCTGGATGGGTGACCGCTGGTGGCATGTTACCATGAGCGTCTCCGTGATTCGGAGATCACGTTAAGCAGTCGGTCCCGGTTGTTAACATATAATAACAGTCGTGAAGCTTAGTTGGAGGCCTTCGGGCGGCTTAAAAACATCCAACGGCAAGATTTACGTAGCCACAACGTATTCTTGCCAGTCCCCAACCCGCACTTGGCCAGCGTGGGGACGTATGGCCTTAACCCTCTCCTGAGAGGAGACCCGAGCCCAGCAGTGGGACATTATGGGTTGTTGTTTGTTTGTTTGTTTTACATATTTTTTTGTATTTAGCATGAGGATGGCATAGCTTCTGATGGATGACTCACTTTAATCTGTTTATGTGTAGATCCCATCTGCTTTGAAGAGTTAAACTGCGGACATTACGAACAATGAAAAGTAGCCACTTAAAAATGGAATGACGGGTTTTTCTTGCATTTTTGTGGCCGGCATTTTGAAGATTAATTCATTTAAATTATGAACAGGTTTGATATATTTCCATATCCTATTCCTCCTATTATAATCAAGAAATTCAGATATGAAGATAGATCTGTAGTTAATGGTTTTTTCCCGACGAGCTTTTTACCAAAGTAGATTAGGGTCAGCTTTCACTCAACTACAATTTTCTACGTGGAAAGATTACCATCAAACTTCCAAAATCCGATTACTAGTCGATATCAAAGTTGTTTTAGTAGACTGTTGTCGAAGACTATCGTTTTTTAGCCTCAAACTACCTGAAACGGTTGCCAAAGATATTCGTGACGCAACTCCAAGGCACGGATGGGTCTCAATGTCTGAAGAAAGGTCAACCTTTCATGGACTGTCATGTCTAGGATTGTTTAGCTTTACAATGTATCATATGTGTATCGTATGAATGACAGAACAAATAATTTGCTTTCTTTGTATTAACCCACTTTGTTACCATTAACCAACGAACTAATTAGCTGTGTATTATACCATACATATATGTGATAGTAAACTTAATGCTGGTAAACCGACGTAATTACTATCAATAATAATCCAGACAATCATAAATCTAATAATGTCACATTACGACCCATAATAACTTCAACTGAAACCAACTTTATTGTCACCATTTTATGGGCAATTTCTCGGTGGATTACTTTGTTATATTAGTAAAGATGTAATACTGATTCTGAGTAAGTTATGTTATTTAGTACAAATATGTTCTATGCGTAGTATATTTAAGGGAAGACAAGTATCCACACACAGGACCGTCCGATAGAGTCCCGACCGTTCAACATACTTATATATTTCAATATACATACATAATAAATAGATAAATTGTATCCAGTTCCAAAACAAATTAGTGTTGTTTACACTACTGTTTATACCTACTGCCTGAGGAGAGGCATATGTTCAGTCATCATCATCATCAACAACACGTATGTCACACTGCTGGGCTCGGATCTCCTCTCAGGAGAGGGTTAGGAGAGGCCATACGTCCCCTAGCTGGCCGAGTGCGGATTGCGGGACTGGTAAGACAACGCTGTGGCTATCTTGCCATTGGATGTTTTTCTAGCCGCCCTAAGGCCTTCAACTAAGCTTCACGACTATTATCTTTTGATATCAACTGGGACCGACTGCTTAACGTGACCTGGATACGCTCATGGTATCATGCTATCCGCAGTCACCCATCCAGGTATTGACCGCGCCGTCGTCATCACTTAAAAAACAACTCCCGTGTTAGGAATATACTCTTACATCCTGTGTCACAGTGGTCATTAAGAAAATTCATGCAACGGACATAAAGAACACCCAGACTCAAAACAACAATTTGTGAATCACGTAAAGTGTTGTCCCGGGTGGGATTGAACCCATAGCACTTGGCGCAATAGACAGCGGATTGGCGACCGTTTAAACAACTAGGCCAACCAACTGGGTAGCCAAATGGAAATTTAATCAACGATCTCTGGAAAGCCTAAGTGCCCAAACTTATTACGCCTTCGAAAATATTGAATCTGATAGGAAATAATTTTACTCTTATTTACTTTTTTCCATTACAATAAATGAAACCTCAGTTAAACTTCATTAGATTCCACAACCCCATTGTAAACCTTATATACATTCCTCTGTGTCGTTTCTTGATATACCGAAATTTGTACTGTACCGAATGTGTAATCTGTTCAATCAAGCGTTTCACTTTGATATTGATGTTTATTTTGAATGCGTAGCAAACATGTATTATTTGGTTATGAATTACCAATGAGCCACATGTTTATACCTTACCGCTTTGACTTACTAACTAATACTAACACAAGGGCAGATAGTCGATCATTTTGAATTCCCTTTGACGATGTATGTGATGCAAAGATTGCTGATACGATTGATATTTTGTGACATACACATATACAGTAACGTTTGATTTAGTAAATATTTCTTTCAGTTAGTGTTAATATATTTATTTAATAAATATGGTTAAAAGGCAATATGTGAATGCCTCGTTGGTCTAGCGGTTAACATATGCGACTGATCAAGAAATCTCGGGTTATATTCCTTTTTTTTTACGTGTGAAACCCCCTCGGGCCTTCACCCCATCGGGGTTTGCGGCGGGGCGGTGTGTCGGAATCGAACCGACTAAAACCACACGGTGTGCCACTCTGCTCCTGAGACGGGAGAGATCCGGGAACCGCTTTCTTACGCCTTCCGGACCCCTCCCAGATCCGGACCCCTCCCAGATCCGGACCCCTCCCAGTCGGGTTATATGCCTAGGTCAGGGCCAAAACTACTGTTTAGTTTTATATTTGTGAGAAATTCCCAATCTCGGAGCATCAAACACGACTCCAAATAATCTTGGGAGTAATAAAGGCTAGGAAGATAAAAATCGTGTAATTTAAATGTTTTATTGTTAGTCCGATCCCGACATATCACTTCCCACAAAGTAATGACCCTGGTAATGATCCGTGGGGACNGTGGGGACATACACAAAAAAAGTAGTGTCAGTCATAAATATGTAGATTGCTATCGATGTGATTTTTGTGCGGTAAAGTGTAGTCTAAACACTTTTGGTAGAATTACATAGGAATTTATTTCAGATATTGCATAACAAGTTATGAATTATTATAAAAAAAAACATATATAAAACATATTAGTTATATATATAGTCGTAATCACCGTTAAAAATTCTATTGATACACACTCGATGTATTATGAAAACATTTTTTTTAAGATTATTTTTTTAGCTCCAAAAATCCTTAATTTAGTATTTTTTCATTTTAATGTACCCAGAGTCACTCTTACGACTAAGACGAATCTATTGACACAAATATATGACCAGCCTTTTAGGCCCTAGGGCGTGGCAAAGAAATATACATACATACATACGCTCGAAAAACATAGCCCTCCTTCTTTTGCAGTCGGGTTAAAACTAATGGTTATCAGTAAACCGATGAAATTTATTCAGCTGTAGTTATAGGAGTTATAAAAGCACATAACGTGTTAAACAGTTATAGCACATAAAACTATGTTCTAACTGATGCGTGTTATTGCCGTGAACGGTTTACCGTTTATGCTGTGAAATTTAATGGTTACACGTGAATGTTTTTAGAATTTGCCTTTATAATTTAATTATATAGAATATTCTCTATACTTTATTTTGTTGAACGGGCAAATCAGCAGACGTAATGTTGCAAATGTAAGGGAAATTGTTCCTTATGAGAGCTTTCATTGCATGTGCTAAGTAAACGGTTAAAGTTTTACAAAAAAACTAAATATGAACGAATTGGCAGAGTTAAAACGTTTAAAAAAAGGTCTCCGAAAAGCATATGTCTATCTCTTAAAGATGGCTCACTAGAAACTTTTAATAGTAAAACAACCTTGTTCATTGCCATTATAATATCTCGTCAGGGACAAAAGGGGTTCCAGGGTTTTGCTGTCTAGGGTGCACTTGCTCACTAGCTTTTAGTACCCGAGACGACGTGCGGTTTTAGTTGGTTCGAGGCTGATATGCCACCAGGAGGTTCCAAGGGGAATTTCCGCACGAAAAAAAAGTGCCGGCAGAAGTCAAAACTTGAATATAGACATTGTACATTGTTGATACTTTTAAATGGTTAGGAAATAATTTTACACGAATTGCTTTAATTATCAGTATAAAATTACTATCATTTATGTGGTAAAATAAAAATATTCATTTTATGTTTACAATTTATGGTCTACACTCCCTCAGTCTTACGAATTTTCGATCAGGTTACGTGTCCTGACACGAGTTTAATATTTTTTACCTATCAGAAAAAAGTGCACAACACCGCAAAAGAAGCATTCACTCGTAAAAAATTAAAAAAGGGACTACACAGATGAAGTCGCGTGGGATATGTAGCTTAGAATAATCACTTTAGATCATTGTCAGAATGATCCAGAGATAAATAGAAACAATATAGAATACATCACAAATATTATCCGATTAAGGTGACGTTCACAAATGTATTTTAAACTATCCACCGGCAATAAGTGTAACTACGTCGGGCTACTGATTTTGTATTACGTAATTAGTTTCATTAATATAGTGGTAGGGATACAGATGAGATTGTACAACTAGCTCTATATACTGCTAGTGATTTTTAAACAAGTGATTATTTTTATATATTGTAAAGTTTTTTCGAAACAAGGTGTTAATACTAATTGTTAAAAACAAACTATAGTCCTTTCTTTTTATTTGATACCCATATTGGATGGGTCGTCCAGAAATATGTACGTCGCCATTTTGTTACGGAGATATCATCGTCATAACATCGGGATAGGTGAAACTAAATGAAAGCTTGTAAAAAGAACGCTTCTGACAGACTGTGTCTGCAAGTTAGGCTTTTTCATGAATATATATGGCAATTAAGTTAAATAGATAGTGCAATTAAAACTATAGTATCCTTCTGATAAAAACTACAGAATTATATTATGTGAAATCATTGTTGCAGAAACGGTAAATTTCAAAATACAAGAACGTGCAATGACAGATATGTCGAATCTAGTTAGCGCAAGAGTACGAAGTGGTGTGCGCTATAAATCATACATTTTGCATACACTCCGTGACTCCTGGTGAATGTACCTTCGATTTTGAAGACATGTTTTAAGTTGATATCGACAAGGAGTTATGAATTTATCATATTCGGTTACGGCATCTTTGTGATTTTCATTTAGAGTAGCTATTAAATTAACCCGCCTTTTGGTGACGCCAATTTAACTGAAATCATTGGTAACACCGGTCCCGCAGACTAGGATTTTTAAACTTTGTTATAAAATGTTTGAATGATTTAAGTGACTTACAGTTATGTATATGGCAATAAAACATAAGTATTTGATTAATCAACACTCGTTTCTTTGTAGTCATACATAAGACACAAAAAATCAACATGTTTTTTTTCATATGTTTCATAAAATTAGAAATTGTTATCAATATTAAATAAAATATGACTCTTTGAAAAAAACAAGTCACTAAGTACTCAAGCCACAAATATATATATTCTTGCATTTGTGACAAAACTACTTGGTTTTTCAATTTTTTCGCCACCCACGCTCTTAAAGCACAAGCAATCCAGGTTAGTCGAAGTGTCTGTCGATTACCTTCATCTCTAAAAAGAAGTATGGCAAAATGCCTAAGGATCCTTTTCTCCTACGGTAGCCCGTTTATGTCTTCTAGTGCAAAACGGCTTGGCAATAGGTTCTTTATTCTGTTTGGTACAACTATCATTTCCCAAGTAAAAGCAGAATCATTGTTACATGAAGATTCTCGGTCACTCAAATCCTCTTCGCTACCCGAATTTAGTCCTGGTACTAGATTTTCTAGAGCTACATCGCTTTCAGCTTCACTATCGATGATATTTATGACAGATCTTCACCAAATAGTATGCTTCTTGCTTGATGGCTCGAAACCCTTCGAAACGACATGACTTCGTTAGATATTCAGAAACAATTGTAAGCATTTATTACATACTTTCGTAAAATATCAATAAACTAAATAAAGGGCAAATTATTTAAATGACTTTATAATACTATTTAAAAATAATAGTAAATATAACACTTACTTTTCGATTTTTACACAGCTTAAGAAAAGTATGCAAATTTATCTCCGAATAATTTACTCACGGAATTGGTGACGCTGGTCTCATAGATTAGGCCAAAAGTATGGAATGCGCGTCCGTGGTATTATTGGTTCGGTGATTCCGATGGCAGGTCAAAAAGATATTCGATTTTTTTAAATCACCCAACCTTACCGTCAAACACTTCACCAATGGCGGGTTAAGAATCGTAATAGTTTAAATTCATATGCGACATCTTATTTTATGATTAGCTATCTGGTTTCTTAAACCTATCATTGAGTTCCTGATTCTATAAAGTCATATCGCCTAAATCAAATAATATGTAAGGTTTATAGAAAGCTGCACTTCTTTGTGATGTATCATTTTTATTGTAATCGAAATACTCAATACTCGAAGGAATAGATACTAGGTACGGCCTATCCTCGTTGAAGTTCATTGTTACTGTTGCTGCAAAGTCTTAAAAAATTGTCTAAAAATTAATATTACGAGTCCAGAATTCTTCTTAGTCTAGGGATACTAAGGAAATGCAAAAGTCGAATACCGTACGTTGCGAACTTGCGACATTAATATACTTGGACTATCCAGCGTTGAGTTCAGAACTCACAGGATTTAATATTGTTTATGACACGTTTGTTTTACGCGTGTGTTTATATCCAAGTTTGAAAAGTTCTGAAAGCATTATACGGACTTTCTTGGAATTTAATGCAGATGCTGAGATAAGTTTCGTTTCACAACTATTATTACAAGTAATTTGATAGATTTTGTTTTAGAAGAATTACCTAAGCAAATAAATACCGAGGAATACAGTTCTAATCATGTTTTTTTTTTATTAGTAGATGGGTCGTAAGTGCGTTTTCAGCCTTTGACGAGGAGATTTTAACGATTCTCATCCAGACACTGAAAATAGGTCGGGCACACGCTGGCAGTTTGCTCCGCCTGAGCGATGCATCGTGCCCTCAGTATAGTTCTTATAAAGTTATTTACTGGTTATCACATTCACGACCTCTATGTTAGTAATCTGAAACAATAACTCTCAACCTCACCCGTCATCATTTTACGTATATATATCTAGTTCTGATATAAGCTGAAATTTTTTTATATATTATACTAGCTGTAGAAGAAGAAGAGTGTTGTATAGTGTGTTAAAATTCGATGAGTTAAATAGGTATGGGTCGTTTTAAATTTTTTTAGTGCGGTAAAGCTAACCTGCTGAAACCTTTTTCTCAAGGAGAGGTCTATGGCACTGTCGCATGCTGTTGTTGTGTTGATGTTGATAATAATGTAAAACAACTTATATTTTTTATATTTACAAGTAGTGTTAATGTTTTAATGTGTATGTTAATGTTTGGATTGAATACATTTCTAACATTAAAATCATAAACAAAAATTGTTATATCTATCAATTACTTTTAATACCAAACAAACGGCAAGCTTTTAAAATCAAAACGGATAAACGGTATTAGATTTCAAGAGCCCGAGGCACGGATATGGGACAAAGGGCTCAAAAATAAAAATGGTAGACGAACCAATTATAAATGTGCCTTCGGTCAAAAAGACAAACATTTGTTTTTGGATTGGTTCACGCATCGTTTAGTCATATATATGCACTAGATATTTTGAAAGGGTTTGTTGATCAGTCACTACATGGATGAGTTGTGATTTAGTATTTATCTTAACAAAATAAGTTTTACCTTACGAACTAACCGTGGAGGTGGGTCACCACCCACACAATAATGTAAGTGACCGCCACCAAGCATGAACATAAGTAAAACATAAGTGTGTTACCGTTCTAACAATTAAAGTCAAAGGATGACCTTTTCCTTTGATGTAAAGAAACGAAAGGTTTATTTAAAACTGGCTGTTATATGTGCCGGTCATGACTCTTGATCAACAAACTATATTCTTGCCCAAAAGACTCCCTAACTACAGCAACAGGTTTAAAAATTGTGGAAAGTTAATAGAAGTTCTAATAACTTATAACTATTTTTAGATTTTCACTATTTTTTTTCAACCTTGAAATAACTTTAGCTCAAATAAGTTCCTCTATATAGCAAAAATAAATTTATGTTTATAATTTATGATTTCAAATATTGGATATTTATGATTTGTATATTTGCAGGAAAGTATGATGGTTAATTGTAATCACAATGATAGTTAATTGTACGTTTAAGACTTTCTAACTATAATGAATTAAAGTATCTATATTGCTTGCAGGTAAAATTTATAACAAATAATATTTATATTAAATAGTTTTATAAAATTTTTAAATACAAACGAACGTATTTGNAAAACATTAAAATACAATGATAAATTTTGTGAAACCATGATGTAAAGAGGTAAAGGTTTTTTAATAGGTTAAGTTACATCTGGTGATGATCAGTTGATGATAGCTACATAAATAAACTAATTAAATGGCCACATCTTAATCATAAGTGAAGACGTGATAGGAATAAACTAAACAATATAACAGAACAATAAAATCTTAGGCGTGAAGCAATAAGAAAGACAATATTAATTACAAAAACATACAAACTATTTATTTGCATTTCACTGTACCTTATTCAAAGGTGCCAAAGGTCTTTTTAGTAAGTGAGTGTTGAATAAAATTGCAAGAGTTTTCGTAGGGTAACAACGGAAGAACGCCTAATATATGGTGTTTTAGGTAATTAAATGTCACATAGATCAGAGATTAATGATGTGTTACGACATGTGGGGACCTCTTGTGTTTGTATGATCGTGTGCGATTTTCTTGAGAATTTTGGGACAATGACTCGAATGGGCGAATGAATGAGATTGTTAGATTAATGGGATATCTGACTTTTGTAAACTTGCTCATATTTGTTTTGGATGTTTCAGCCATCTTTGGTTACACATAGAAGGAGTCGTATTGGTCCATGGAGGTGATAAGTTCTGGAATGGAGACCGCCATTAGACAAACCATTGTAGGATGCCCTTCGCCACGATGGACGGTTGACTTGAAGAAAATGCCCGGCGACAGATGATGCGGACTACCCAAGACCGGTATAGTTGGCGCTCTTTTGAGGACGCATCTTTCAGCAGTAGACAATAATAGGCTGAAGTATAAATATGTAATCGGAAGAATCTAGCTAAGAAAATTCGCTTAGGCACGAATGGGCCAGCTTGACCGTAGTGGTACCACGGCCTCACAGAAAAGAGATGTGAAACAGCGCCTGGGCTGTGTTTCACCGAGTGAGTGAGGATACCGGAGGCCCTTACCTAACCTCCCCCCCCCTTGTATTGCGGGTGTCCATGGGTGGCAGTAATCGCTAACCATCAGGCGATATGTCTGCTCGTTAGCCCCGTATACCAAAAAAAATCGTCTAAAGGTTTTAAGCAGGCTCATTAATTTAGATACGCCTACTTTATTAGTATAGCAGTTATATATACCCGTATTGGTGAAAATGAAAAAATATTAATACGTTTTAGGACTTTCTGAGATATTTCAATAGTAGAGAATAATTTTCATAAGGAAATGAACACTGAGATAATAAAAATTTTGAATCACATAAATTCAACGTCGGTTATAAACTTGCTAGTTATTGTTGAACATAAATTGTGCTGTACCGCCAATCTGAGTAATTAAAACTGGGGTAGTGCTCTGTTCTAAATGACTGTGTTTTGGGATTGTGGAATATGAAATGCATGTGATTTGACAAAGGAGGCATGCCACCTGCGTAATATTGTTTTATCTGTGTACATAAATGTATCATTGTTTTAATGCATTATTGAGCTTCCAATTTGGGGACCATATTCGAGGATATATATGTAATGTGTAGAATTAATATGTATTAGTTCAGACCCGCGGTCTTATCGTACAAGAACCGTAAAATAAAAAAGAAACCTATGTAAAAGTATCATATGTCCGTCTCCTGGTTCTAAGCTACCTCCTAACTAGTCAGTGCGGTCGTTCTTGAGTTATAAATAGTGTAACTAACACGACTTTCTTTCTCTTTGACGTTGCGTACAGACGTGGCTTCGCTATGCATCTTCTACCGCATTTACTATGGGCAGTACGCCGAGGGATTTTTCGGAATGTTTCATGCCGCCTCTTTCGGACATCGTCCTACGTGACAACAGTTCCATCCAGTGATGGGTCACTTAGATGGCTGACAGTCCACAACTTTGCGGTTTTCTAGGAACTTTCTGCCTCGCACAACAGAACTGTGGAATCAACTGTCGCCTGCGGTATTCCCGGTCCAATACGACCTTCAAAACTTCAAAAGAGCGTACTCCTTTTTAAAAGGCCAGCAACGCATTTGTGACGCCTCTGGTGTTGCGGGCGTCCATGGGCGGCGGTAATCGCTTACTATCAGAAGATGCGTCTGCTTGTTTGCTCCCTATCTAATTACAAAAAAACTATGTATATTTGCAAATAGTCTTAATGCACATACTTCCTATTTTTTCTGCATCACATAAAGGTTGCCTGTTAGAGAATACCTTATTCATTAAGTCCGGCAATGTGCCTAAAGTGCATAATGTGTAATAAATAAATGTATTTTGTGATGATTAGTTTTCAGGGTAGTAGGAAAGCCGTGCCTCGCTACAAATGTTAAATCGAAATGATACCACGGCATTATCGACAACCAAAGTAAATCAATTAGTTGTCACAGACAGCAAAAATACAGTTTGAACTTTGTACAAACGTTAGGTTTATTCGTCATATATATAAATTCATTCTATACGTCCCAGTTTTATCACAAACTAGCCTTCCCTGCGAACTTCATATAGCTATATTTGCTTTTTCTTGAATGTTTTCTAAATTTTCGGATGACTTGTAAGTGTTTAATCAGCTACCCACGTAAATTTTACAGTCGTGTGCTCATGAAATATAACACTTCGGTTTTTTTTTACAATTTTCTTTTATATAAACCTTGTTCTGACTATAAAAAACACATAAGCAAATAATTATATTATTTGGTTCAGCCGATTGAAAGTTATGTGCGTATTTTAGTACTCGTGATACATCTAAACTATAAAATTCTCATGTCGCGGTATTTGTTACCAAATTCCTCCGAAACGGCTCTATCGAAGTTTATGAAATTTTGTGTGCATATCGTGTAGGTCTGATGATCGATCCACATCCATTTTTCATACCCCTAAATGATAAGGGTGACCCACCGCCAAAATATTTTATTTTTATTTTTTTTGACAATATTTTTATATATGGCACAGTATACACAGCTGGGTCAGCTAATTGTAAATATAAAAATTAACACTTAAAAAGTATCTCGTAACGTCTAAAATGTCACTATTAAATCAGTATCAACTATCAATGAGATAAAGCTTTATTTTGAAAGTGAATTCCATTTATAAAATAGAAAATTATGTCACGTGGTTTAACGAAAGTTTATCCCTATCATCACTATCGAAACTAAGGTACGAAGACTGCTTAATATAAGTTTTCCAGTAAAGTTTCTGACCGTATAAAAGTACACAAAACTGATGACTGATCAAAATTATCAATACCCAATAACAAAGTTCAAGAACTCGAAACTGTAAACACGATCATATCAAATTTAACAATTCACTCCTAACTCACCATATTAATTTATAAACATAAGTCTCACTCCCCTGGATCGCCGGAAGTAGCCCCTACCGGAAACGGCCGGAACTAGGTGCAATAATTATTAATTGCCATTCTGGAAGACACAAAATGGCGCCTTGAGACATCGCCGCGGGACGTCTATGGACGTCTTATGGATAATATTAATGAATTTTGTTTACTACCCAAATTGAAAATTAATTGCCTGAATTTAATTTAACAATAAATTAAATCCTAGCTATATATAAGTTAGGTGTATACTTTTTTTTTAAATTGAATAGGCAACAAAATAATTTATTTGAGGGAGAGCCACGCTTCGGCACGCATGGGTCGGCTCTACCGGAGTGACACCACGGCCTCACAGAAAACTGGTGTGGAACAGCGCTGTGTTTCACCAAGTGAGGATACCGGAGGCCCTTACCCCAGCCCCTTCACCCAAAGACCGGCTACGCACTCGTGGCGCCTCTTGCGGGTGTCACACACACATACACACTTACACACACACACACACACACTCACATACTTGACACAACACACACTATACCTTCACTACTTAACTCTCAGTCTTGTAGTTTGTAATATATCTAGAGTTGGAGAGGCTGGTAATTCTGTCATACAGGTCTTTCTACCAGTATATCACACAGTTTCATTAGTTAAAAAACTCGCTTACCACCAGGCGATACGTCAGTTTCTCTACCCCAATGCTATAAAAAAATATTTTTCGTAGTTATAGTTGATCAGTTTTTGCTAGCAGGAAAGAATTTAGCTTTGCAGCACTGATAACTTTGGCGGCATGATGCTTAGTAATTACATATAGTATAAGCTTAAGTAAAATACACTATAAATAAAAATAATACGTACTATTTTCTTTTAATCTCTATGTTAAGGTAACTTAGTTAAGTGTTAAGTTAACACATTATTGCAAAGATTTCAATTCAACCCCAAAATGCTAACAAACAACCCTAGAGGCCTTTAATTTATTCTTTCACTGCGTCTTATTATTTGCAAATGGTCTATTTGTCGCGACTTAACCCTTGCAACACAGATGGGGTCCAATAGACCGCGGATTACGGCTGCGCGCCTCAAACCGTCAAACGACGTCGTTTGCTCTAAACGGCCACAATTTATTGATAAGGACATTGACAGATATTGCTTTAGGTCTCGTAAAATGCAGCGGCAGATTAAGGGTTGACGAGTATTTGCAAATGGGACCAGTTTCCACAGGTTTGGATTCATTACGAGAGGGACTTTGTGTGTGAAATGGTTTAGCTTATAAGCTTTTGTTGTGCAAATTTCCTTGAACTTTATTGGCACTTCTACGCACGATTCCATTTTCAGTTTGCCTTAATAGGTATACGTTGACATATAATTCCATGTTAACGATTAATTTTTAAATATACTTATACATTTCCATTTAAAAGTATTTTTGTTTTGAAAAGAAATATGCTTTTCATATCTGAACTCATAATGTTGACGAAATATTCATAGACATAAATGAAATAGTTTAAGCAAAAGATATTTCACAATCTAAATTACGAAAACCGTACGGAAATCAAATAACTGAAATTAATCATTCGCATTTAAATCTAAATACGTCTACAGTCCCTTTGCGAAGCTGGATAATAATTGCATGCACGCATGAAATAGTTCATAGTCTGGCAGGATTGCTTGCCTCCAGGATATAGCCGTAATAACCACACACAATAAGCGGATTGATGGTCGACCGGCGATATTACTGCAGTGGTGGACGCTACCTATTGACAATAGTAATTCGAATACTAGTATATATATATATTTATGCCTATGGTTTAGGCATTGTTTTAGAAGAGAGGATTCAGGCACAAACTTTTTATGGTCTAAAAAAATGTTTGAAATATTACCTTGTAGTTAGTTCACGGGATAAAGGAACATTAATTTAGTGAATATTAAATATGTACTTTTTACTATCTATATATAATTATTATATTTAATGTGTGTTTATAACTGAGACTATGTAATCTGAAAAATGTACATGATTGTGACACCTTTCTACCCTTTTGAGTAAAAACTTGACTATTGAAGGCAAGATTACACGTAAATGGCCAACCTTCTTCTATTTTTGCAGCCTGTTACAACCAAATACAAAAATGTGTTTATAAAATGTACAAAAAATTGTGAAGATTAAACATTATCTATCTAAATACTATTCAGAAACACAAAGCCTTAACCGAAACAATGTCTTAACTCTTCTCATTTCATATAAACGTATAAACAGACAAAGAGATCAAATGAAAAATGACTATCCTTACAATGAGGATCTTTCCGTAAAATGGCGGGTTTTCACTCTAATGGCGCTTTAATGAGNCCTATGGTTTAAGCATTGTTTTAGAAGAGAGGATTTAGGCACAAACTTTTTATTTACTAAAAAAATGATTGAAATATCACCTTGTAGTTAGTTCACGGGTACTATCTATATATAATTATTCTATTTAATGTGTGTTTATAACTGAGACTATGTAATCTGAAAAATGTACATGATTGTGATTGTGTGACACCTTTCTACCCTTTTGAGTAAAAACTTGATTATTGAATGAAACAGTAGCATGTTTTTTTCAAATCCTTTAGGATTTTAATAAAAATAATTTTTCTATTCGATTAATTGATTGTCAGATTTTCCAGGTTCTTACTATTGGCAAGATTACACGTAAAGGGCCTTCTTTTATTTTTGCAGCCTGTTACAACCAAATACAAAAATGTGTTTATAAAATGTACAAAAAATTGTGAAGATTAAACATTATCTATCTAAATACTATTCAGAAACACAAAGCCTTAACCGAAACAATGTCTTAACTCTTCTCATTTCATATAAACGTATAAACAGACAAAGAGATCAAATGAAAAATGACTATCCTTACAATGAGGATCTTTCCGTAAAATGGCGGGTTTTCACTCTAATGGCGCCTTAATGAGAAGCGAAGTTGTGAACCACGAGACGACGATGTGAACATATTAATTACCTTCCTTTAGTTTAATGCACGTCGCTAAAGTGATTAATGGGATGCAAAGAATTAGCTGAAAGATTGTGTGTCTATTTAATCGTAAATATGGTAGAAAAAGTATAATTTCAAAAGTACATATTTGGTAAAATATTTTGTTATAGTTGAGACTAAAGAAGGTAAGGAAGTGATTTTGTAAAAGTGGTACTTATTGAGAATTTGCATATGATCACACAAAGTACTATCCCACGCGGATGGTGGCGCAGTGGAAAGCGGAGTGGCGACCGCTTGGCCAAACCACTAGGCCTACCGTGCAAACAAAAATTAAAGTATCTCCATGCCGAATTTAATTGAAATCGGTGAAGCGATTTAGATATGAAAGCGGAACAGACAGACCGTGTTCCTTTCGAGTTAATGATATTAGTATGAATAGTATGAATGTAAGTAAATACGGTCTAAATTCTATTAAATTTGTTGTGGTACCGGGAATTTTAATCCCGTTTCATAAAGTGTGTATTACACAAGAATACGTAAAACACATAAACACCATTAAATACAAGTTTTCGGTAAACATGAACCTAATGTACCCTAAACAACAATTTATGGTTATGATTTTCCTATTCTATAAATAAAAAAATGAAAGGGTCAAACTCACACTTGGCATTACACCATCTCAGTATTGTGTTGAATGGACAAACGGAAAGGGTAACCCTTGAGTGTGTTAGGGTAAAAATGCTAAATTTACCGTCACAAGCTGGCCATTTTTGTCCTCTGCGGCGGACGTCACGATATTTTGCCGCTTTGTGTTTCCTTTGCATTGATTTCCTTACAAATAGCTGGGCGGGCTTAGGTATGGTTTAAGTTATAAGAGAAATGTACTAAAAATATTATTATTCCTTGTTATCATTATCATAAATATTTATATAATATATATAACTATAGATGCAACCATGTATGTCACTAAGACATGAATTTGGCTTTACCTTTGGACAACTCTTCACAAAAACAGTATACTATAGGAAATATGTTTAGAAAGTGGCAAAATGTGGCTATAATTACAAATCTCTTAACCAGTAAAGGGAATACTGATCATCGAGTTCATTCTTGTATCAACGAACATCATTGATCTGACATTTTTTTTCAAAATAGTCGTATCACAGACGATTATAATTCGATGTATATCTAAGATCTTAATTTCATATTACTTAAAAATACTTGTACAGCTCATGACATGTACCATTATTGAGAGTTCAAGATTTTTGCCCGAGTGGTTCTTTTTTACCCATTTTCCGTGCAATAAACTCCCGTTAAATCCGACACGCATTTCAAGGGTTAGGTGAGTGGAAAAAATGTGAATTTAATTTAGTCTTTGAGTGTTTTTAGAAAATAATGATTTCTAATTTATGTCTTATCTGAAGCCCGTAATTTATTTTGACATTTTAGCTGTGGTTTCTTAAGCCTAAAATAATACTAGAAGTTAAAAAAAAATCGTAGTCATATGTTAGTATGATTGCTATCCGGCATGGTGTGGGTCAAAATGCTGCACAATCTACAATGAGGATAATGACTACCATTCTTGGGTTCTACCAACACTTTCCATCAGACAGAGTAGTCATTTCGTCAGATATTACATAAAAAAGCCTTCATCAAGTGTTGCCCTACACGAAGAGAACTTACATGTTTATCATAATGGAGTTTTCTACGCATTATATGTATTTAAAAAAAAATCACTTGTCTAGCACTCAGAACATAAGCTTTGCTTAGTTTGCGACTTAATGGCGTTATGTGTTAGATTTCCGAAATATTTTATTTCCTTAAAATTGAAATTGAAATTGCATTGTATTTACATTAATTGTATGAATAAATAGCGTGGAGAACGGCTACATTGAGAATCAATTATTATTGTATTTCAACCAGTTGATAGACTTGCTTAAAATAAACAACTCAAATGACCAATCAACTAAATAACACAATAAAACAAGTAACATTCAACTTTTGTAATCATTCTTTAAATTATTCATACCATTTGTCACTTCGGACGATGGCCAACAATTGTTCCTTTCACCCCACTGTCCAGCACAAAACATTGTTAGTTATACATTACGTATGCAGATTAAATTCTGTTATACAATTGTTTAAATAAACCTGTTAATGGATTTTGTAGCGATTACCTCTTTAGTAACTAAGTTGATTAAACAAGGGCTAAGCAATGAATAGAATGGTCATTATTTATCTTGTGCATACTAAATTATGGAGTGAAATGGGAGCCTTATGCATGATTACGGTCAAGATATATGGGTGGATTTAATACGAATTTGGGGTGGTAATGAGACTTATATCTTTGCCGATAAATCTATAGGTACATGTGTAAGTCTACTTGTCATCATCATCATCAGCCTATCGCAGTCCACTGCTGGACATAGGCCTCTCCAATTTCACGCCACTTAGTTAGATCTATGGCTTCTCGCATCCAGCTCCTGCCAGCCGTCTTGCGCGAATCATCGCTCCACCTGGCCTGTGGACGTCCTACACTACGTACTACTTGTAATCTCTTTGTATTTATTTCCACTTATTATAATTGACAGCACATTTGAACACTTAAGGACACGGTGGCATCCTACCCTCTCTTAATGTGAACCATGTTCTCTAGCGAGAAGTTTCCGTCACGTAAATAGCTGTAGTTGTTGTATACACGCTAAGTACTTCTCTAGAGTGCGGCAGAGAAGTATCTTCGGCTATACAGCGATGGGATACAGTTATTGCCTTCCAGCCTATACAACACAAGTACTTTCTAAAACAATCGTGATAATTGTCTGAGTAACTATGTCAACCGTTACGATCATGGTGGGTCTTAGGACTGAAATTGTAGCGGGCTTACAAAGACTTAGTACTTAGATAACTGATTATTAAATGAAAAGACTTAAACTGTTACTTTCATTTGATAAGTTTTACCAAGTTTCTAATTAATTCTATTTATAGTGGAATTTTTTAAAATTAAATTTTAAAAAGTTTCTTAGACAAATCACAAAACTTAAAATGTTTATAATGTATGCCTTTATTTAGAATATAAGCTTGTCAGTATACACCTTAGTATTTACAGATGTAGGTATTTGGAGATCTTGATTTTAAATTGATGACATTTGATTTAATCCAATTATGAAATTAGATTATGGAGATCGTTTTTTGCTTTTTCAAAAGACGGTACCCATTTCATTTCATCCACATTTTTATCATTATTTTCATCACGACGAAGACTTAAAGACTCGAAAACTTAAGATTTGTAGACTTTAAGCACTTGACATTGGCTGAAATAGCTGATTAGCTGGTTGCCATTTCATCAAAAGACAAAGTAGAAATTTTAATTTATATTATTAATAACACAATAAGTCAATAAGCACTTTGAATAAGTAAACAATTTATTAAAATAAATACTTTGTATTATACACGCATTGTATTATATTTTATTACACGTAATATTATATAAGTACCAAAAGCTCCTACAATCGTTACAATCGTTAAGGTAGTAACGTCATTAAGCGTCCGATATAAATTGACATCCTCCAACATGTCGACAACCTAATTATTGGTCCACAGATAATTCCTGTGTATGTATGATGTCATATCTGAATTGAGTGTTATGTGACTAGGCTTAATTATACGCGGATTATTGTTCACGTAATTAGTTTGATATTTGATTGTTGTATTGTGAGCTCTGTGATGATATAAATGTAAATTTATTTTGAGTGTCTTAAGTTTAGTGTAATCGTTGTAACTAAAATTAAGTTTGTTAATACTAATGAAAATGAATACAAGTATCCGGTTAACCATACAGTACAGGATATATCTATTTTAGGATCACGCAGCCGCTTCTGAGTAATATCAAGTTACTTTAGCTATTTAGTATTTAAAAATATATAGTGCTAGTAAGTCTAAACAATAAAATTATATAAACACTTCTATTGACTGCCTCGGTGGCGCGGTTCGATTCACGTGTCGGACCATATATTTGTATGATCTGCAAATATTTGTTTCGGAGTTGGGGTGTTTTCTATGTTTAATATTTTATGTATGTATTAACAAAAAAAAGTATACATGTATTTATATCAGATGTCAAGTACCCATAACACAAGGTCTGCTTAGCTTCGATCTAGATGACGTCGTGGCTAAGATGTTAGAAATATTTATTTATTAATTATATTGCCTAATATTACTTTTTTTATACAGTAATAAAGCTCAGATTAAAGATCAATATAAACTTGATTTAAGTACTGTAACCAGATATTGATTGTATGTTAGTCGCATAAATAGGAGCTACCATGTTGCTTGTTAGCGTATAATTGACCTCATTAGGGCGCTAGGTTTAGATTACAATCGAACAATTGTAACTTGTATATATGTAGTTATGCTTATAATTATATTAAAGATATAATCTACCGGACTGATTTGAAGGCTCTACAGAAAACTAGTTTTCAGTAACCTTTCATTGTTTTTCATCGAGTAAAGAGTGAGTAAGTTTACTAGAAAAAGTTTCCCTCTCTCTGATTCTGGTGGAGCGGGGAGGAGGGACAAGGTTAAAACGAAGTGCGAAAATTCAATTATGGTTGAGTATTTGAATATCTTGTCTGCATCTGCGTTGTATCTCTGCTGAAATCATATTGAGCTCCTGCTGCCTTCATCCTCCGACGTTCTTCCACAAGTTTAAAGGTATCATCTTTAAAACAGTGCTGTCTTTTGCGGGTTACAGTTGGCTATGTGGCCTCAGAGACAGCTATAGCAATGAGTGTCTTACCTCGATCTCACAGTGCGTCTGGTGACTCCCTGGTCAAGTCCGCGTCAGACCACCCCGGCCAATTAGACAGCTCTACGTGACCACGACCGCTCTGCTAAGAGTGAAGCGAGTGAGAAGTTTTGAGTATAATCACTTATAATCAGGCGACTCATCGGCAAATTTAAAAGCACCTTAAAGCATAAAAAGTGTTAGTACAAGAAATAGATCCATTGGGTATTTTTTTCAAATAAATCATAACTCATAACAATTCTTCGAAATGTGTAGTATTAGTATGATTAAACATACAGTCGTCTAACTTAGCTTGACAAGTGAAAGATACAAATGATACACACGTTCTGGCTTCATTGCACAGAACTATGTACTCACGGAAATATGAAGAAGTTTAATATTCGCCAAAATTTACATGGTATCATTACGTCATGATTAATGACGTCACACTGGCAGTTCAATTTGGTGTAAACCGAATACTGTGCCGCTTCGATTGTTAGTAGGGTGACAAAGTTACGAAAAATTGGAAACTTTTTTGTATTAAATAAACTAATATTCGAGGTTTTAGGTCATATATATATTAATTTTATTAGTCGTAAAATGCACTTATCTGATTCTTTTATTTTAGGAAGAGGTGCTTTTTAAGAAGAAAAGGAACTTATTCCATTTCAAATTAATAATTATATATAGGCAATAGGAGATACTTTCCAAAGTAATAGTCTATGTGGCATATGAACTCATAATAACATAAACAGCAAAAGTAATGTAATTGGCTCTCAGATGATCATTTGGTTTTATTTTCCTATTGTTTATAGCTGTAAGTATTTCATGAATTAAAATAAATAAATAATAAAAATTTAATAAAAGTACTTTTTTTGTTTTACTAGGGTTACTTACAAAAGGAAATATGAGTAATAGTATGTTCGATATTAAGATTATCAGTTACCTAAAAGCGTGGTAACCCTATCGTCCCAAACAAAAAATCCAACAATATTTATCCATTATAAGTATTGCATTCGTACCCCATAAATCAGTGAGAGTAGTGACATCCGAGTTTTTGACAAATGGCCCGCAGAAACAAGTGACGGCCAGGATAAATGGCGTGTAACTGGTGCGCTCACCTCAAGCGAATATGAGGATATGAAGATGCTTTGTTTTTACTTTGCTTAATGATTGGTGAAACGAGAGAAATGAAGGCTTAGAATACACATTTGGTTATGGTGTATCTGTGTTACTACTCGTAGAACTTCAGTCCTAGAGCGTGTTACAGAAAGATATTCATATAAGATTGTTAAATATGTGTTGAGTGAAATAAAACACTATTAAAGAAAATAAAACACACACTTACCACTTACAAACTAAGCAATCAGCTTAAGTTTGCTGGTAATCCAAATAGTTTTCTGCATTTTGGTGTAAAAACTTAAAGTTGTTATATTATTTAAGGAAAGTCAAGCCACGATAGAAAAACTAAAAATAAGATTTAGGAATTTTTCCGTTACACAATGATAACTCCTTCAAAGTTAGGCGATACGTTTCTGTTACATCTAACCATTAACTATATATTTATACAGCTGGAGAGCTACATTGGCCGGCTCCACCGGGGTGATACCACGGCCTCACAGAAAACCAGTGTGAAACAGCACTTGTGCTTTGTTTCACCTAGTGAGTGAGGATACCGGAGGCCTATAACCCTGTGGCGATACTACATACAGCGCAACAGAAATATACTACAGCGCCACCGAAGATACACTGAACTATGGAGTAACGTAGTGTACGAAGGAATTTCTAATCGCGTTCACGCGCCGATTAACATACATACAACTTTCCAACATCAACCGTTGGGCAGTGGCCCGCCAGGCATGATCACCTCGCCTAGCTGGAGGATCCTCCCTTTGTGTTGGAGGGACCTAAAACCTGTTCCTCCACAAACCCCAATCCCTATCCCCATTCCCCAAAGGCCGGCAACGCACTTGTGACGACTCTAGTTTTGCGGGCGTCCATAGGCCGCGGTATTCGCTTACCATCAGGCGATACGTCAGTTCGATTAAACACTATCCCATAAAAAAGTAAGAAATACTTCGAGATGTGAAAACGACTCAGCACTTTTATATATTCCACAAATTAACAACAAATTGAGGGAATTACCTTCATACCACACAGCCATTCCATACTTTCCTCATTACAAAACCAGCGGGACATTTCCACGCAAGCCTTTTCTTCCAATTGATGACAGCAGAAACTACTATATTCTACTAAAACATACAATTTCGCTACATATTTGAGTACCTATCGCTCCCTGCTGAGTCGTAGCCTCCTTATAGGTAGTAATGGGAAATAAGCGTGACTAGAAACTTTTAAGGTTTGCATTGGAGGTAAAGTTATTGGCCATTGTTTCAAGTGTCCGCTATTGTGGGATATGGTGTATCTAGCCGCCTTTTTTAACTTGTAGATAAACAGCAAATGGTTATAGCTGAAACGTGGTACGCTAGTGTTTTTAAAAAAGATTTTTATTAAGATTACATGAAGACTAAAAGGCTAAGAATATATTTTGTATAAGATATAGTACGTAATGATGTATAATACAATTATTTTACCTTGCTTACTGATTAATGAATGGGTTTATCATTTACAAAATTTGAAATAAGATATCACAAAATAAGTTTTGTTTTTTGGTCCAATGTCCTCTGAATCCTGACGGCTAAACTGGTTACAAATGTAACCCACAGCCTCATGGGTTACAATTCTACTCAGGTCAAATATTTTGTGATGAGAATTATCATTATTGGATGCGTCACGCTTTCTACTGCACTAAGTGTTGTGGGTTCAAATATTACATGGGACAACAATTAATGTTTTTTTTATAGAATAGGGAGCAAACGATCGGCGGTATCGCCTGATAATTAGCGATTACCGCCGCGCAACTGATACCTACAACACCAGAGGCATCACAAGTGCGTCGCCGGCCTTTGGGGAATGGGGAGGGGGATGGGGGAGAGGTTGGGGTATAAGCTTCAGGTGTCCTCACTCACTCGATGAAAAACAGGGCAACCGCTGTTTCACACCGGATTTCTGTGAGGCCGCTGTATTACTCCGGTCGAGCGGTCCCATTTATGCCGAAGCTTGGCTCTTCCAAGGTAAAATATGAACCACAATGTATGTTTGTAAAGTCCCCCGCGACAAAGGATGTATTATCCTAATGCGGGCGATTACCTTTAAAAAAAGAAGAAGAAGATGTTATTATTCTGTGTCTCAATGTATCTCAAAACATTTAATCGTTAAAACATTTTCTTAATTTATGCCAAATAATCGTGCATGTGATTTTTCTAAGCAGTTCAATTACCATCAGGCATTTGATTGAAAAGTGATGTCAATCCGTAAGGAGCTACAAATTGTATTATTATTCAATTTGTACAAATTGTATTATTATACAAATTGTATTATTATTGAAATCGCAATTCCTTATCACATCAAGTCTATCTCGTGCAATTGTAATGCAGGAAGTATAAATAAAAAAAACTTAAAATTGTAAGCCTTTTTGTGCTTCTACAGTATCTTAATAACTATGTATAGTGAACTAGCTTTGAATCGCCACTTGACCTGCGGGTATTTCAGCTATCACAGTAAGAGTCAATGAGCTTCTTCAGGATCCAAAGTATCTCCATGTCGACTTTAATTGAACCCGGTGTAGAAGTTCAGCGAAAAAGGCGTAACTGACAGACCAACATAGTCAATATCGAATTTTCAATATTAATATGGAGAGTATGGATAGAACGGGTTAATAATAATAATTAATTACTCAAAATCTAGACAGTTCTTAGAGCTATGTGTCTAGGTATACGTAGGTTAAACCTGCCCAGTCAAGATTAACGACGCTCTGTCGATGACAGCAAGGTAAGGTACTGCATTTATGTACAGCATGTGTTCGACAATAAATATATTAGTAAAGTTACATATACTGTTTTTAAGTACCATAAGGAATGACTATCAAAGTTCTAAATAATAGTCTAATAGTTTTAAATACAATCTTGTTGATTCCGAGGTGCCATACTACAAGTATGTGCCCAACCCATTTCTCAAGAATGGTCGTGCTAGGTTATATTAGGACGGTCCGGATGGCGTAAGAAAGCGGTTCCTGGATCCCTCCCTTCTCAGGCGCAGAGTGGCACACCGTGGTGGTTTAGTGGGTAGTCTGGCTGTTGTCAGCCAGGAGTCCCACACGAAGTGAACCCCCTGTACCCGCAGGCGGGGAGCGACGTGCGTAAATAGATTCCACCACGTCAAAAAAAAAAAAAAATGGGANTGTGTTCGACAATAAATATATTAGTAAAGTTTCATATACTGTTTTTAAGTACCACAAGGAATGACTATCAAAGTTCTAAATAATAGTCTAATAGTTTTAAATACAGCCTTGTTGATTCCGAGGTGCCATACTACAAGTATGAGCCCAACCCATTTCTCGAGAATGGTCGTGCTACGTTATATTAGGACCAATCCATTATCACAGGCAGGACTATTGTTGGCAATAATCGTAATATTTTTGAGAAAGATGGATTAGAGCACCTCGCAATGATTGTCAACAAGTTAAAAAAGAAAAACAAATGAAATATTTTGATCTATCTCATGAGATTGTCGTTATGTGTAATGTAGATTCGATGATCATTGTTGCGATAGTCATATCTACTTACGGATAGATAGCCACGAGCCTCGACCAACACCTTAAGAGGCTCACGGCTCGTATTGTGAGGAGGTTCCTGTCTTTGGAATCCTAACCACCGGTTTCTTGATCCCTTTATCCGAAGTAGGTGGTCTAGTATTTTAATGTTTTTTTTTTATATGTACATTTAAAAATGTAAATAATATGATCGTGTCGTGGCGTATCTGTAATGTAAGTAGTTTGGAAAGGTTTTAGTGAATAAGGTGACATCTCTGCACTATAATTGATACTTAAAATATAAAAGTACTTCTAATAATGGTATTAACATTTATTTTCATTTACCAAGCACGAGTTACCCGCGTCTATGACTTGAATGTAGAAATCATTTGTGAAGTCTAATATATTATTGTAATANAATACAATATTCTCCACGAATGTTGATGGTCATATTGTCAATAGTCAGTATCAGAGTACTGACGGACTCCATTGAATCAGTAAAATAATTCATCATCATCATCATCAACCTATTGCAGTCCACTGCTGAACATAGGCCTCTCCCAAAGAAGATCACAGACCACAATGAATTATTTACTACAATTTCATATTCATCATTGTCCTAATTATTTGCTTCTGATGGTAGTGTTTACGCTTCAATTCTAAATAGGTTTATAATATTACGATGAAATTTTCTGTAAGCTTTGGCATCTCCCTGTGCATACAATGTTTATCTTAGATGAGTTGGCATGTCTCGGTGGCCACTTGAACTGTCAATTAAAAGATATTGAGCCACTATGATTGACGAGAACCTAACGCGATATCAAAGTGCTTTCGAAGCATGGGTAATAGGAATACTACAGGTGCATTGGTATAGTTTGAAAATGTAATATTGTACTAAGTTAAGATTGTATTTAATTTTTTTTAGTAACAGCCATGTAATATATTTACAAAACGTTGTTTTGTGTACGATGTTTTGAAGTTCATAAGTGAGCAAACGAGCGAACAAATACAGAAAACTTTTTTTTAACAATATGCGCATAAAATTATGTGAAAATAAGAAATTTCGAGTTCAGTTTACCCTTAGGATTGCAGAGGTCTGATTCTAGTTGCTTCATGGAAATTTTGATGTTCAGTTGAAGTCGGTAGAACTAATAGCCTATAAGAAATCTATGGGGACTAATAAGGGCTAAGGGTAAGGATAAAGATATAATGGTTTATATTTGCTCTGTCGTGGTCTAGTAATAATAGCAGTCTACGCAATAAGAGTTTAAGCTACATTTGCTCATTAAATAAAACAAAGGTAGAAGTTAGGTTGACGTTCATAGGCGCCATGGTTTTTTTGTTTTTTACGTATGTCTTTCCTAAAATGACTCAACTATACTTAATGGAAAGTGTAAGCAGAATCCAAGAGTGGTGTGGTGTGGAGAATGAAGATAATGCAACAGTGCGGCATGGTGACCCACACTGTGGCCTAGTTATGCGGTCATTTTACATTGATTTTCTACCGGCCCAGCCGTGCTAAAATCAGCGTGGCTATATCAGCAGCTAGATGTAATAATTTCCACTAGATGCCGACACTTGCCGCTTAGGTAATAAAAATATGAAATAAATAAGCCAAAGGTCGGTAAAACTTACACAGATAAATTTAAGAAAAAAATATGTTAATAGACAAATCAAAAGAATATTTATTGAAATTATTGCAATTAATAAAAATAATAATATAATACTCTCAGTATCACATAAGAATTTGGTAAAAAACAAACAAACAAAAACAACAACCCATAATGTCCCACTGCTGGGCTCGGGTCTCCTCTCAGAAGAGGGTTAAGGCCATGCGTCCCCACGCTGGCCAAGTGCGGGTTGGGGACTGGCAAGAATACGTTGTGGCTACGTAAATCTTGCCGTTGGATGTTTTTAAGCCGCCCGAAGGCCTCCAACTAAGCTTCACGACTGTTATCGTATGATAACAACCGGGACCGACTGCTTAACGTGACCTCCGAATCACGGAGACACTCATGGTAACATGCCACCAGCGGTCACCCATCCAGGTACTGACCGCGCCATCGTTGCTTACCCTCGATGATTGTTTCTAATCACCGAGTGCAACTGGGCTATGAGCGCCTTCACTGGGCTATGAGCTAGAATTTGGTAAAGATTGTTGTATTTGAATTCCCAAACAAATTGATCCCCAATCACATTTACAACGATTATAATACATCAAATGGCAACAATGCATCAATTTTGGAACCATACCGAAAGCCGCTTTGGCAATTTGAAGCCGCAATAAAACGATAAATAACAATTGTACGAGATACATCGCTCGCACTGACTGTAAACCAAACCGATGATTAACAGATCGACGGTTAATATGGATGTCAGGGCTGCCCAAGAGCTTAAAGAAGAAGCATGTTACAGATTCAAATTGACTGTCTAATGTTGATAATAAAGTTTTGCTACTTGACCTAAGCTATTTTTATCAAATTTTCCGCAAAGTCATCTAAAACGTAACATTCTTTTTAGTTACATTGTGAAATAAAACACATGAAAAAAGGAAGTAACTCCGTTGGAATGTCTTATGAAGAGCTTTAAACCTTTGGATTGTCTATTTCATTATTTGAATTGATATATACTTATTCTTGTATTTACAAATAAAAATATAGCTCTTAAATTTGAAATTTTATCGTTTCATACTGTGTAAAGTAGTAAGTTTTTTTGATAATATCATTTAGAACCTATTATTGACAGCCCTAGTTCATAATCAAATTGTGCTCTGTATTTGGTATCGCTTTATGGCTGCAAAGTCGTTTAATCTCGCGACTGGCATTGTAATGTAATGAAAAGTTCATTTGTCCCCTGTATAATGTGTAGGTGTGTTTTGATACAGCATAAAAAAATTGTAATATAACATTTAGGTTATTTGATGTATAAACTCGGTTAAGTAACCATGGCCACGAGAACCATAGTGGCCTAACTAATTTTTTTACAATACAGACTTTATTGTTTCTTACAATTAAAATTGAACATATTGATAGAGCCAGTTTGGCCTAAAAGTGATATAATTAATATTCACTAGATGGCAGCATAATCGCTGCTATGGTTTTTAGCCTGTGATTTAAATTTGAGGTGCCATACAAAAAATACTGTTTTCAAAAGACTTGTCCATTGAATTAGGCCACTATGGTTCTCACGGCCTCAATTGGAATCCAGTACCAGTAGTTCTTTTACTTGTTTGAATATCTGTATTTTGCTACGAGTGTGTGCTAATATACTCGTAGCCAATAGCATTAGAAACATTAAAATACGAAAAAAAGATCCAAGTTCATTACTGCATGGAACAATCACATCAAAGAAATCATAATTTATAAAGAGAAAAAATCTTTGAGATCTGCCATTAATTACCGTCGAAGCAAAGAGGGTTAAGCCTTTAACCCTTTCTTTGAGATCAGGGTAAAAATGCCCCGGAGCGATTTTTATGCACTCGTAAACTCTTTAAAGTTATTGTTTCTTTTTGTGGAAAGGACTTTGAAATATTGAAAATTATTAGCGTTTGATGTTTGGCAGGCGCCTGTTCTATTATTACATTTTTGAAGATTTTTTATTGATGTCAGTGAAAGGGTTAAGAGCGCTGATATTAAAAGCCTCCGGTGTTGAGTTTGTCACTGATTTATTAAATGAAAATTCTAGTAAATTTTATTTGTCTTTGAGTGTCGATTATTTTATACGCAAATTATTTGGTGTTTACTAGTTGGTGTCTAAAGTAAATTGAAATTTTATTTTATCTTAAAACTGTTATATTTTAATGTATAATTTAGTTTTTTTTTTATTTTATACTTGAGCCTTTTTTTATATTTAATTGACATTTACTTATTATTAATAGGCGTTTTATTAATAATTATTCACATCATTGGTTTCATTAATGAAAACAGATACCAACTAGCTTTTAAAAGATATATAAGTATAATCTTCGAAAAACCTGACTCGAAAATAATCGAACTGGGTAAAAATCTCAGCGAGTCTCATACAACATGCAACAGCAGTGGCAGACCGACTAACGTAATTAACATCGATGTACATTTGCGTCACGTACTGCCAAGTAGCACAGCGACTAAATAGAGACACAAAAACTGCACACTTTTAATAAGAAATTGAAGAGACAATTTTAGAGTTAAGACTACATTTTCAAGTTTTAATTTAATATTGTTTTTAAGTCAGCAATTGAATTTATTCTTCAATAAGTGTGTTGTAAGTACAGTATATTATGTAAGTCATTAAAGTTAGATTAGATATAATGCGTACTAAATATTAAATAATCCTTTTTTGACTTTTTCAAGAACTATGATTTTGAACAAAGTTTTTCTTTTTCTATATATTTTCTATATTGAAATCTGTACGTAGAAGGCACTAAGTGCAAATCATAACCATTCTCTAACCATTTTTAAGCTTAAATGACTGGTGTTGTTTTAAGCTTAAAAAGAGAATGAGAGCCACGCTTCGGCATGCACGGGTCGGCTAGACCGGAGTGATACCACGGCCTCACAGAAAACCGATGTGAAACAGCGCCTGCGCTGTGTTTGACCAAGTGAGTGAGGATACCGGAGGCCCATAATCCAACCCTTCCCATCATCCCCCTCCCCATCCCCCTCTGGTGTTACGGGTGTCCATGGGCAGCGGTAATCGCTTACCATCAGGCGATACGTCAGCTCGTTGGCCTACATATTCCATAAAAAAAAAGTGTACGCCAATGTATCAAGACATAAATGGCCAAGGAAAGAAGGAACGCCAAGGCCTGCACCATTCATTTTAACAATAATAACACACTACCGCTATTGCACAATTTAAACAGGTAAATTGAAATGTAGGTATGTTGTACGTATTCCACTTATACTTATGCGTAAGTATCAAATTTGAAACCTTTAAATAAATTAACATCAATTATTCCACATCCGAGCTCGGGGACAGAATTAAAACTTCTCACGTACGAGATTCTATTTGAAAATTGAACGGACAGAACAAAGGAGTTGTTTTCTGCCAACGGCATTTCCTTTTGAAAATAGAATGCGGCTATTCACTCCGTGTCCAATGACCAACCGTCTGCTATAGAATGGCTTTAAAATGTATAAAGAAAATACGAGATTTTTTGTGCTGACCATACTATTGTTTATTTAAATCCGCCATGACAGTTTGTCATTGTTTAGATATTGAATACATACCCGTGTGTCTGACAATTTAGTGAGTGCTTTTATACAATTCGAGATATCATTGTAGGTAATTGAAATTGTAAAGGATGCTTNTATACGCAAATTATTTGGTGTTTACTAGTTGGTGTCTAAAGTAAATTGAAATTTTATTTTATCTTAAAACTGTTATATTTTAATGTATAATTTAGTTTTTTTTTTATTTTATACTTGAGCCTTTTTTTATATTTAATTGACATTTACTTATTATTAATAGGCGTTTTATTAATAATTATTCACATCATTGGTTTCATTAATGAAAACAGATACCAACTAGCTTTTAAAAGATATATAAGTATAATCTTCGAAAAACCTGACTCGAAAATAATCGAACTGGGTAAAAATCTCAGCGAGTCTCATACAACATGCAACAGCAGTGGCAGACCGACTAACGTAATTAACATCGATGTACATTTGCGTCACGTACTGCCAAGTAGCACAGCGACTAAATAGAGACACAAAAACTGCACACTTTTAATAAGAAATTGAAGAGACAATTTTAGAGTTAAGACTACATTTTCAAGTTTTAATTTAATATTGTTTTTAAGTCAGCAATTGAATTTATTCTTCAATAAGTGTGTTGTAAGTACAGTATATTATGTAAGTCATTAAAGTTAGATTAGATATAATGCGTACTAAATATTAAATAATCCTTTTTTGACTTTTTCAAGAACTATGATTTTGAACAAAGTTTTTCTTTTTCTATATATTTTCTATATTGAAATCTGTACGTAGAAGGCACTAAGTGCAAATCATAACCATTCTCTAACCATTTTTAAGCTTAAATGACTGGTGTTGTTTTAAGCTTAAAAAGAGAATGAGAGCCACGCTTCGGCATGCACGGGTCGGCTAGACCGGAGTGATACCACGGCCTCACAGAAAACCGATGTGAAACAGCGCCTGCGCTGTTTGACCAAGTGAGTGAGGATACCGGAGGCCCATAATCCAACCCTTCCCATCATCCCCCTCCCCACCCCCTCTGGTGTTACGGGTGTCCATGGGCAGCGGTAATCGCTTACCATCAGGCGATACGTCTGCTCGTTGGCCTACATATTCCATAAAAAAAAAGTGTACGCCAATGTATCAAGACATAAATGGCCAAGGAAAGAAGGAACGCCAAGGCCTGCACCATTCATTTTAACAATAATAACACACTACCGCTATTGCACAATTTAAACAGGTAAATTGAAATGTAGGTATGTTGTACGTATTCCACTTATACTTATGCGTAAGTATCAAATTTGAAACCTTTAAATAAATTAACATCAATTATTCCACATCCGAGCTCGGGGACAGAATTAAAACTTCTCACGTACGAGATTCTATTTGAAAATTGAACGGACAGAACAAAGGAGTTGTTTTCTGCCAACGGCATTTCCTTTTGAAAATAGAATGCGGCTATTCACTCCGTGTCCAATGACCAACCGTCTGCTATAGAATGGTTTTAAAATGTATAAAGAAAATACGAGATTTTTTGTGCTGACCATACTATTGTTTATTTAAATCCGCCATGACAGTTTGTCATTGTTTAGATATTGAATACATACCCGTGTGTCTGACAATTTAGTGAGTGCTTTTATACAATTCGAGATATCATTGTAGGTAATTGAAATTGTAAAGGATGCTTACAATATTAAGTTTCAGGGCTTTTCAGGTAAAATACGGTACTAGATATCTTCATATAAAATTAATTTATATTTGTTTATATTTTAGTTTTCATATGTTCTGTGATTATTGATATTGATGTTGGGAACTTTGTTCATTTTAACTAACTTCGTAAGTTCGTAACGAACGGAAAGATTAACTGCAAGAGAATACCCTGCGCATTAAGTCTGCCGATGTACATACTTAGTTCATAAACTAAATAAATAAATATCTGAAATAACAATATAGAGAGGGAAAGAAAAAATGATTTCTGATGATATCTGAAATAATTTTATTCTTTGATTTTAGATTTATTTTAATATTTTTGTTTTGTTTCAAAGGTTGATTCTTATTAAATTATTAACTAAAATAGCTTAATTGATAATTAAATAAATTTTAGTGCAATGCTCATACAATTCTACATAAATATTTTAAAGTAAATAAAAGTGTTTGTAAAAATGTTTGTTAAGTAAATGTAATCATGTATATGGACAGGCATAAGCGCAATCAAGTATTTCTTTCTGGCCTCTCTTCCTATAAATATTATTTGGGGTAACTACTAGCGGTTTAACCGGTTTAACTTAAATATCAGTTTTCTCAAACGCACATATTACTAAGAAATTCTTCTAAGAAAAGTTATTAAAACTTTTTGCAAGAACTGGGAATTAATTCCTCCTGATCGGCAGTCCATACGCTAACTGCTAGACAAACCAAAACAGTTGTAACATCATACATTTCAATAAAAGAATCACGTTAAATACGTGTGTATATAAAATATGTATTGTAAAGTCTTTGATATATAAACTTGTATATTTCTATAGAAGGGGTGTAAAAATGGAGGAGGTAGAGAACGTCTCTTTCATCCGATATCCGGATTTAAACTAAATCGTAAACATGAGATCCCCGCACAGGTTTATAAATTATATTTTTATATCCATTCAACCAAATCACGTGTGTGACGTATCGTTTTAACAAAATTGATATACCACATCGCCCTTTCCTTTATTCCCTATTTTTATATTACCCACTAAAGGGACAGAGAAATCAAAGGGCTATTTTGACATGTTGACAAATACGGGCCTGAAATAATATTTTAACGGAAAACGCTCACACAAAATTGTACTTTAATACGGTAAAAACAGAGTGGAACATTAGACGAGTGTCTTATCAGTTAAAGGTTTTGATATTATCAAGGAATTTGAAGCGATTTGCTATGAAATCGAAAGTAGCCGGTATTTGTGAGTTTTTATAAAGAGATTTTGTGTAAGAAGCTTATTTGGGTTGTGATGGACAGGGTTATGTGACCTTTTCTAGTATACAGAGATAAATTAGTTGTTTATTTTTAAATTTCGGTGTAGTCAGAATCTGAAAGATTTTATTTACGCACTTGTATAGTCAAAGAAAATATTTATTTCCATGTTTGTTTTTATTGTTATTGAAACTTTACGGTACTCTGATTTATATTAATACTCTCTGTTTTATTAGATACTACTGTAATCTTTCAAATAACAGGAAATGAATAATTTTCCGAAAACTAAATACCTACATACTGCATACAGGAGCGTATAATGTTCAACCCAGGCATTGAACCTAAAATCAATCTATCATGCCACTGTAACACCCATACTGGTATAACTCAAAACTAATGTTTAAAATATTTCCACGTGCCCTGATTTAGAAAAATAAACTTTGATTATATTTTAGATTCATTTCAATCCATTTAGTAGGATTTTTAATTTGTTTACTTTACTCGTTATTGTAGTTGATTCCATTCAGACCTGAGACGGATAACACGTCCTCAAGTATTGATTGTAATGGAATATTAGACGACTTCTTTAAATTTAAAAATAATTCATAGACTTATATTTATTAATATCCCCTTAGAAGAAAACACAATGCATCAAAATACTAAAAGTATAAAAGAACTTGAAAATATTTTACAGTAAAAACAATTTCAGGCTGAGCTTAAAAAATAAAGTCTCAAATATTATTTAAAAAGGAATATACAGAACCTACAGAAGAACAGAAGAATATTGAGAGATCAATATTAAAATAGAGATATCACTGCTTTCCTTGTATTCTGTTCAAGAAACCCGCGGTTGTTTTTTGATGAATGAGTAAATATTCCTTGTCTTCGATATTTTATATATATATATATTTTTTTATATTTAAGCTGCCAAAATGACTCTGCCCTGCCTGATGGAAAGCATGAGCAGAATCCAAGAGTGGTGGTCACCATCTTCCATGCGAAAAAGAACAATGCAGCGTGGTGCCCCACACTATGGCGGCCTGGGGGGAAGGGGGATGGTGAGGGGGATAGGGGGCGTTGGATTGGGGTATGGGCCTCCGGTATCCTCACTCACTCGATGAAACACAGCGTAAGCGCTGTTTCACACCGGTTT
>PKRV01000307.1:104609-130719 GCA_003709505.1 Hyphantria cunea
TATGTACATATTAGTATATGTAACATATGAAAATGTCGGTAGCTTTATATGTTATTAATGGTTTAAATCTATAGAAGTACACCGCTGACTACCCAAAAGATCATTTCATAATATCCGTAAAGGTTGTCTGGAAGAGATCGCCGTGAGTGATCAGACCGCCTATTGTTATACCTGATGTTGATTTCCGTTTATGTTTCTCGGTAAAATTTTTACTGTAGTGGTGCTCAATAAAGTTTAATAAATAAAAAAAATAATAAATAAAATAATAATATAAATAAAACTGTTGTCTGGATTATTTTAATATATTTATTATTGTTTAAATTCTTTATATATTTAAAATTCTAATTGATATGTGTATAAATGAATAAAGAGTATAATAATAAATCTTTATTGTATACCAGATTAATAAGAAGGTTAACTTTACTAGGAAAACATAAACTAGAACAGTACTATTGGCCGGAGGTAATGGCAATAGCCCGGAGGCAATCTTTTGCCTACCTATTAAAGCTATTTAAATTTATATATTACTACGTGAGGCTAAAACTTTGTGCCTCTTGTGGCGACATCCACATACTGCGCAACAGAAATATACAATAGCGAACTACCGAAGATACACTGAACTACGGAGTAACGTAGTGTACGAAGAAACTACCTATCCTGCATCGCGCAATAGAAGTTCTCGCGCCGATTAACATATACACAACTTCCCAACCTTTGGGCAGTGGCCCGCCAGGCATGATCCCCTCGCCTGGTTGGAAGATCCCCTCTTTGTGTTGGAGGAACATGTGACCCGTTCCTCCACGCCTCTTTATATGAAAATCATGCGAACCGAGGAGTAGTAAGCCAAAATTATTAAAAAAGAAAAAATAAAATATATTAAAATAATTATGTTTGAATGCTGACCACTGGGCAACTATCAGTTATAGGAATAGTTGGAGTTGGAAATTTCGTAATTTACTTATTCGATCATAATGATGGTGGAAATGGAAAATGAAAAATGTTGAAAATGTGACTACATTTAAACGATGCTGAAGGAAGAAAATATATTATTAAAGATGTGCGGGTTTATGTATATATACCTGTATTTTAATGGTTTAATTCTTTGATGATATAAAATAAGATTAATATTCAGTTGTCAAACAGAGCCTACAGATTTGAAATANCTCCCACGGTCAAAATGACATAGAATGTATCAGACAGAGATAGGTAATGTAACGCATCAACATAAAATATTTATCTTTTCGTTTAATAAGATATGTCTAGGTTATTGATATCAAAAAAAATAAAAAATCAAAATAATTTATTTTCGTTAACAAAAAATGTCGTACAATAGAAGTTGGTCCCTCCTTTTAAGCAAAAATATGCTTGTATTTGGAGGGACCGCTCTCACATATGTGTTAAGTGTCATATATGTATTAAGAATTCAGTTAAATACAACAGTGGTACTAAAGGAAAATACGGAACCCGTATAGAATCACTTTGTTGTTCGTATGTCTATCAAGACCCTCAGGAACGCGTAGAGGTATCAGTCAGATGCTTAACTAGTTGTTTAAACATAGCGCGTGCACTCGGACTCCATGAACCTAACGTCTCGACCTCAATTGTTCAAAGAATTACCTATTAGATTTTGGTATTTACGCCGTTTGGGGCTTTCCGCAGAAGTAGCTGTACTTGGAAGAAGAGATGGCGCGAGGAATACAGACAATTGTATGATCTAATGTGTGATTTTAATACTGTAATCTTAAGTGAAACATCTGCAACATGAACCTTAACATCGATACTAAATCATAATGACAGGCTAATCAGACGTGCATTATACACGCAAATACAGTACTCAATCGTCTATATATTATGCAAACTCTGTAATGAGTTGCCGCTAATAGATTCCGTTCCACTGATTTGGCTCATTAGGCACCACCAATTATATATCTGTACATGATATCTAGATAATGAACGGAATCTACGAGTATGTTATTATTAGTTTTATTTCAATAATAATAATACATTATACTTGTATCATTATTATTGGAATGAAATAGTTGGAGTTGAATATAGTCTATGTATATATTATATGTAACATATTGTAGTGTAAGTATGAAAATGTCGGGAGCTTTACATGTAATTAAGGGTTTAAATCTATAGAAGTACACTGCTGACTACCCAAAAGATCATTTGGAAATCTCATCTGGATCATCTGGAAGAAATCGCCGAGAGCGATAAGACCGCCAATTGTAATACCTGATGTTGATCTCTGTAAATGTTTCTCTGCATAAATTTTATTGTAGTGGTGTGCAATAAAAATTAATAAATAAAAAAAATAATATAAATAAAACTGGATGTCTGGCTTTTCTTATTTATTTATTATTGTTTACCTCGTTTATGTATTCAAAATTCTAATTGATATGTGTATAAATAAATAAAGAGAAGAATTGTATACCAGATTAATAAGAAGGTTAACTTAACTAGGGAAACATAAAATAGAACAGTACTATTGGCCGGAGGTAATGGCAAGCGAGCAATCGCCCGGAGGCAATCTTTACCTACCTATTAAAGTTATTTAAATTTATATATTACTACGTGAAGCTAAAACTTTGTACCTCTCTACATGAAATTCATGCGAACGGAGGAATTTGAAGTTTGGTATAGTTAAAGTTCATGGCGGAACAGAAAGCCAAAATTATAAAAAAAGAAGAAATAAAATATGTTAAAATAATTATGTTCGAATTCTGACCACTGGGCAACTATCAGTTACAGTAATAGTTAGAGTTGAAAATTTCGTCATTTAGTTAGTATTTTTTTTAGTTATTCGACCATAATAATCTTGGAAATCATAAAATGAATGAATGCCGAAAATGTGACTACATTTAAACGAAGTTGAAGTAAGAAAATAATTTAATATAGATTATTAAAGATATGCGAGCTTACTTATACCTGTATTTTAATGGTTTAATTCTTTGATGATATAAAATAAGATTAATATTCAGTTGTCAAACAGAGCCTACAGATTTGAAATAAATAAATTGAAAAAACCTGAAATAATAATTGTTTAGCATATTACAGCATTTTCATAGCAGAGAATCTAAAAGAACGGTTTAAGTACAGAGAATACCATTAATGTTTATGGACAGCAACAAACGTTTAAGTTATTATTAAAGATAAAATAAAATGAAGAAACTAATTAAGACCGTAGAAACACTAAAAGATAAATACAAATGAACTCTTTTGTTACACGTTTTGAGTTTAATCAACTTCGACAGTTTTTGAAAACAATAGTCTAAACGAATCAGCAGGTTCATGCAGGGTGCATTTGCATAAATCAAGTACGCAATGCAAACAGCATGAAGGCTACAAGTTAATAGAAAACGTACAATGGGATACAATAGAATATCGGATGTAGAGTTTTGTTCGTGTTTCTGTAAATAGTATGTAAACGATGCGACTACAGTCTGTTTGCTTTTGGCAGAGGATTGATTTGAAAATACACGGGCTAATAAACTGACTTTAACTTTTCATGATATATGAATATAATTATGAGTAAGTACTAGATTTATTACTGAAAAAAGAAATAAAACTCAAAGCAAATCTTATACCAGCCCGTCTAGTAAGCACGGAGGCATAATCCAACAGTGGGCGATTAAAAGCTGTTGATGATGATGATGACGACGAGATTTAAGTCTACGTGATATAATTTATGTATTATTATAACAAGCTATGATGGTATGGAACTGTGACGTAATCACAATTAAATATGATGTCTGTATAAATAACCTAGTGGATTAAGTGGTCACCATTCCGCTTTTCACTGCTCTAAGTAGTTTTGGATGAAACTCCACACGGGATATTAGTTTGTATTATCTATTAATGGTTGTTCTAAGTCTAAGTTTCTTTATGTTTGTAATGTCTCCCGCGATATAGGAATATTCTTAGTGCAGTATATTTCTTTTTTTAAATTACTCATAAGCCTGAGCTATAACGCAAGAATGTTTCAAGAAAATATTTTAGGCAAGCCAATATAAATAATAAAGAAAACTACATAGTATTTACCTATGTAGATACTATATAGTTCTTTTACTAAAACTACCTCGGGAAAACAACACGTCTCCATGAGTGATATCACAGCTCCGCAGAAACCCTATGTGGAACAGCGCTTGCGCTGTTTCATCGAGTAAGTAAGGATATCGGAGGTCCATATCCCAACCGCTCCCCACGTCCTCTCCCCATCCTCCACGGGGTGGCAACGCGCTTGTGACGGCTCTGGTATTGCGGGTATCCAGAGGCAGCGATAATCGCTTACCATCATACGTATTATACATCGATACGTATGCTTGTTTGCCCCCTATTTCATAGAAAAAACATACTTCAAGTATTTAAGATATTATATTTTTATGACGCAACAGAATATCAGATCGTATGTAGCGAATGGATTCATCTGTATTCGTCCACGTTTTTCTGTTACTTCCTTTACTCTGTGCGATTGGGATGAAATCGTTTGTTTCGTCAATTATTCGACTCGCCTTGATTTTGAATTTCATTTGTTGAAATTGACGGTCTAGAAGTTAATTTCTTTCACATATAAATAACATCGCTCAATTTGACCAATCAGCTAATTTACATTTTGTAACTAAAGCAATCACATTTGAGCAATATGCAACTGTTTAGCCAACGGACGAATGAGTAATATCAGATAAAATGCTGATTCAAATTTACTTCAATCTAACTGAATTTTGCAGTCTAGATATAAAGTATTATTACATTACTTAAAAGCATTTCCTCAATTCATTAAAATCAAGAGATGAATGCGTAATATTTTCAACTTTTAATCCGCTTATTTCGCCTTTGCTGTGTAAAGAGCGTATTCGGCTTATATAAAACAATATCAAAATAAATAAATATGCTTATTACGGAAATTAAGATCAAAATATCGTTTTTATTTTTGTTTGTGCATTGTTAACAAAGTAACTTTATAACAAACCTAAGAAAAAATATTGTGCATGCATTTGCAAATTTGCTTAGCTACTTAGAGTCTGTTCTGTGCCGAGCGGTCAAAACCTGGAACTCACTACCAGGGCATATCCCGGGACCTTTAAGCGGAGTGTAAAACGCATCTCACTAGGCATTCAAAGTATGAGTCACCATGCTTTATTTCTTTATTCGCATTGAGGATGGTGACCACCACTCCTGGATTCTGCTCATACTTTCTATCAGGCAGAGGAATTATTTTGCGAGGTAAAATATAAAAAAGAGTGCAAATTCAATAAAAATAAGGTTATCTTCGTTTTATTTTCAAGTCTTAGGAATAGGGAATCTTATTGCCGAACTTTTCCGCTAGAGGACTGAAAATTCGAATATTGTATAAATTGACATGTGTATTCATTGGATTTATGCATCTATTTATAGTTTTCTACAAAAATCAAATATGGATCAATGAATGTAAATTTTCGGCGTTCAGATCCCAAGTTGGGTGAGTAATGGGAGATAACCGTACATAAAGGTTTTTTTTNATCGGTCTAGAAGTTAATTTCTTTCACATATAAATAACATCGCTCAATTTGACCAATCAGGAAATTTAGATTTTGTAACTAAAGCAATCACATTTGAGCAATATGCAACTGTTTAGCCAACGGACGAATGAGTAATATCAGATAAAATGCTGATTCAAATTTATTTCAATCTAACTGAATTTTGCAATCTAGATATAAAGTATTATTACATTACTTAAAAGCATTTCCTCAATTCAGTAAAATCAAGAGATGAATGAGTAATATTTTCAACTTTTATTTCGCTCATTTTGCCTTTCTTGTGTAAAAAGCGAATTCGGCTTATGCAAAACAATATCAAAACAAATAAATATGCTTATTATAGAAATTAAGTTCAAAATATCGTATTTATTTTTGTTTTTGCATTGTTGACAAAGTAAGTTTATAACAAAACTAAGAAAAAATATTGTGCATGTATTTATGCATGTGAAATATTCTAAATTTGCTTAGCTACTTAGAGTCTGTCCTGTGCCGAGCGGTCAAAACCTGGAACTCAGACTGCACTTGTTTCCCTCCCACTATGATCCCAGGTCTAGTCAGGTCAGGTCTCTATAAGCGGAGCGTGAAAACGCATCTTATTAGGCCGCCAAAGTATGGGACACCATGCTGCATTTCTTTATTTACATTGAGGATGAGGGTGACCACCATTCTTGGATTCTGCTCATGCTTTTTATAAGGCAGAGCAGTTATTTTGGCAATTAAAAAAAAGAGTGCAAATTCAATAAAAATAAGGTTATCTTCGTTTTATTTTCAAGTCTTAGGTATAGGGAATCTTACTGCCGAACTTTTCCGCTAGAGGACTGAAAATTTGAATATTGTATAAGTTGACATGTGTATTCATTGGGTTTATGCATCTGTTTATAGTTTTCTACAAAAACCAAATATGGATCAATGAATGTAAATTTTTGGCATTTAGATCCCAAGTTGGGTGAGCAATGGGAGATAACCGAACATAACCGTTTTTTTTCATGAAAGCTTTGCACCGTGCTCTGAAACAAATTAATTTGTATACACTTATATTGCCTTTTTCTATTATTGCATCAAATTTTTCAGCATAATTCAGTACGTTTTACAAATTAAATTAGAGTTTGTATTATATGCATGATTTTCTTTAAAGTTTGTAGTTTTAATAGTAGAGGACTAGTTTCTTCTTCATTGTCATTATCTTCAGCATCTTCAAAATGTAACGAAGGAGTAGAAGGTTTCACTACAAAATTACTATTTAAATATTTAAATAAATATTTTCAGACATTTTAACACACAACGTCATCTAGTCCCAAACTAAGCAGAGCTTGTACTGTGGCTGCTAAGATTATTTATTATTATTAATATTTGCGTCATACAGATTTTGTAATTCCGGAATACTAAAACGATTTTAAAAAATATCCATTTTTGGTAATAATTTATGAAATGAACTAGTAGCCATACCCAAATAGTCTTGGGAATAATAAAGGCTAGAAAAATGATGAAGGTATTTTATACAAATACTACTAAGCTACAGTCTATCCTATAATACTCAATTTAGTTTTATTAGAAACTAGTTGACACGGCGGACTTTTTTTCGTGAATATTTTCTAAATTTACGCATATTTTTTTTTATTTAACCCGCTTCAGATTTCCACGGGTAGTCTACAATGGCGTACTTTAAAAATGTAAAACTTCCAGTTTTCTTTTAATTTCTCTATACAAACCTTGTCCTGACAATAACGAACACATTAAAAAAACTATTATCCAATTTGATGTAGTCGATTGGAAGTATGCGCGTCCATACATTTCGATGATTCATTTTTATTTATATATTTTATGTTTATGATATAAGTGGCAAACGAGCAGACGTATCGCCTGATGGTAAGCGATTACCATCGCCCATGGACACCCGCAAAACCAGAGGCGTCACAATTGCATTGCCGGCCTTTTAAGAGGGAATACGCTCTTTTCTTGAAGGTTATATGGATTAACTTTTCCCTTTGGCTCTGGACAGGTGTATATTGTTAATCACCACAAAGAGTATGTCCTTCCTTAAGAACCACAGTGTATCCATACCAATTTCATTAAAATCCGTGGATCAATTTAGCTGTGAAAGCATAACAGATAGACAAATTTACTTTGTACATAGTATACATAGTGGTATACATTTTACGTTATACATTGTATGGATACATTATATACTCCGACTTTATACATAGTAGTATACATAATACGTTATACATAGTATGGATATCTCTTCGAAATAAACGCTTAATTTTTAGAAGCACATAGCCTGAATATACAAACACGTATCACGGATCATTAGCAGTGCCATTAATACTTCGCTCTATCGCCCTCCTGCTTCCGAGACATGTCGCACAGACAGACAAATAAAAGGTGACTGATGAATGTTTAAGAAACCATTATGAGAGGGGTGTGATTTTATTCCTATTGTAACTTCTCTTACCAAGATTTATTCATGTAATATTGTGAAAGTTGATTCAGTTATTATGTTTATAGTAACAGCCTCGATGGCGTAATGGTAGCGTATGCGACTGCTGTGCTGAGGTCTCGGGTTCGATCCCCGCGTCGGGCTAAAATATTTGTTTCGTGTTTTTGTTATGTGTTTCGGTGTTTTCTATGCATAATATGTATGTATTTAATAAAAAAGGTATACATGTATTAATATCAGTTGTCTAGTTCCCGTAATACAAGCTCTGCTTAGCTTGGAACTAGATGGCGTTGTGAGTTAGATGTCCGAAATATTTATATTTTATTTTATTGGTTTGATATTTGTCTCGAGAATTGTTTGTTTTCCAAACTGATCGGCCAACGACAGTGTTTTTCATTTTATTTGAATAACTTTGCTGCAACTGTGATTATATTTCTATAAAAGAAAATTGGATTGAATTTAAATGGGTGTCATTATTGAGCTTATTTATTCATGCGGTATTGCTGTAGTTAGTTGTTGATTTTTAAGGTTCCAAGGGTCACTTAACTAACAACTGAGTGACAGTTAGTAGATGATCTAGCAACATAGCATCGATGTTTATTTTTAAGCCATAGATTAAAGCTACTGTCGCAAATGTGCAATAGAATAGAATAAAACATAAATATCTAAGACTAAAAAATAAATTGTTTTATTTATTCACAAAAGTATTGTAAAAAGTCTCTCAAGTCAATGTTGGCTAAATAAATAAACTGCACGAATGCAAGGTACATATTGTATCTAAAAGGATGTGAAATTTAGTCCATAGTATTAACATTTTTTTTATGAAATAGTGGGCAAACGAACTGATGATTCGTCAGAGGGTAGGTGAGTACCGCCGCCCATGGACACACGGAACACCAGAGGTGTCACAAGTGCGATACCAGCCTTTGGGGGATGGGGAGCGGTATGAGGGGAGGAGTTAAGTATGGACCTCTGGTTGAGGATACTCGGAGATACCCTTACTCTGTGTAACACAGCGCATGCGCTATTTCACATCGGTTTTCTGTGAGGCCGTGGTATCACTCTGGTTGAGCCGGCCTATTCCTGCCGAAGCGTGGCTCTCCAACGGTATATCGGTTGTAATGAGGTTAAGAAACTCATTTGTAAGGTAAACTTCATTATTCAATTATTGCCGTCCCTTTTTGTTTTAGGTAAGTTTGTAGTTTGTTGAAATGAAATGAAGTAAACGTTCACTTGTAAATTTAGTATGCAGATAAATCTATAATTAATCAAAGCACTAACAAAACTTTGTACAATAGAGTTCGACAGTTGAGCCAAGCTGTGCTATTCTCAAATGGGACTAATCACTTAATGCAGGTAACGCCGGCTAAAGTTTGTTAGTCGTCTGTGAAATATTGAGAAGTTTGAAAGAGGTTGTGTATACTGAAATGGTATTACCATTGGTTACAGATTTATTGGTGTGTGAGAAACAATATTCGATGTCGCAGTTGCAGACAAAGGAGTGCGAAAGAGTTTCTTTTTCAAAATTTCGTCTATACAAATAAATAAAGTTGAAATGTCTATTTATAGTTTCAAATTAACAGCTATTCACTTAGTGTATATATAATGAAAATTATACTCTCAATTGTAGGCTCTTGATAGAACTTATTGAAATACATTCTAAAATTAAATTCACTAGTATTAATTCCACTATTTTATTTAAGGTTAAAGGTTAACCTTTGATGACGCCATAAGGCGAAACCGATGAGGTGTTAAAATAAATAAATAAAATAGTGGTATAAGTACAAGTGAATTTAATTCTATAATGTATAAAAAGTAAAAGTAATTCTTAAAACTTTGTGTGTCCGTCTGTTTGTTAGCACTTATCTCTGGAACGCCTGGATAGATTTTGACTGGACTTTCTTTTTTATTTGAGCTGAGCCTGTCCAAATTATTGTACTCTCCCTGATGAAAAGCATAAGCAGAATCCAAGAGTGGCGATCACCATACTCATCGCCAATGCAGACAATGCAACAATGCAGAATGGCAATTTCACTGGCACTCTACTACCTGTTAGCTTCACTGCTTCACTGCCAGATCGCTGATGATATAAAGAGGAATTTAGGCTACTTTTATAGGCTATTACTCGCTGTGGTAATTGTAGAGGTACAACAATAACCGCAGATAACACCACCGTATCCATATTTAAAAACGANGGGCTAAAATATTTGTTTCGTGTTTTTGTTATGTGTTTCGGTGTTTTCTATGCATAATATGTATGTATTTAATAAAAAAGGTATACATGTATTAATATCAGTTGTCTAGTTCCCGTAATACAAGCTCTGCTTAGCTTGGAACTAGATGGCGTTGTGAGTTAGATGTCCGAAATATTTATATTTTATTTTATTGGTTTGATATTTGTCTCGAGAATTGTTTGTTTTCCAAACTGATCGGCCAACGACAGTGTTTTTCATTTTATTTGAATAACTTTGCTGCAACTGTGATTATATTTCTATAAAAGAAAATTGGATTGAATTTAAATGGGTGTCATTATTGAGCTTATTTATTCATGCGGTATTGCTGTAGTTAGTTGTTGATTTTTAAGGTTCCAAGGGTCACTTAACTAACAACTGAGTGACAGTTAGTAGATGATCTAGCAACATAGCATCGATGTTTATTTTTAAGCCATAGATTAAAGCTACTGTCGCAAATGTGCAATAGAATAGAATAAAACATAAATATCTAAGACTAAAAAATAAATTGTTTTATTTATTCACAAAAGTATTGTAAAAAGTCTCTCAAGTCAATGTTGGCTAAATAAATAAACTGCACGAATGCAAGGTACATATTGTATCTAAAAGGATGTGAAATTTAGTCCATAGTATTAACATTTTTTTTATGAAATAGTGGGCAAACGAACTGATGATTCGTCAGAGGGTAGGTGAGTACCGCCGCCCATGGACACACGGAACACCAGAGGTGTCACAAGTGCGATACCAGCCTTTGGGGGATGGGGAGCGGTATGAGGGGAGGAGTTAAGTATGGACCTCTGGTTGAGGATACTCGGAGATACCCTTACTCTGTGTAACACAGCGCATGCGCTATTTCACATCGGTTTTCTGTGAGGCCGTGGTATCACTCTGGTTGAGCCGGCCTATTCCTGCCGAAGCGTGGCTCTCCAACGGTATATCGGTTGTAATGAGGTTAAGAAACTCATTTGTAAGGTAAACTTCATTATTCAATTATTGCCGTCCCTTTTTGTTTTAGGTAAGTTTGTAGTTTGTTGAAATGAAATGAAGTAAACGTTCACTTGTAAATTTAGTATGCAGATAAATCTATAATTAATCAAAGCACTAACAAAACTTTGTACAATAGAGTTCGACAGTTGAGCCAAGCTGTGCTATTCTCAAATGGGACTAATCACTTAATGCAGGTAACGCCGGCTAAAGTTTGTTAGTCGTCTGTGAAATATTGAGAAGTTTGAAAGAGGTTGTGTATACTGAAATGGTATTACCATTGGTTACAGATTTATTGGTGTGTGAGAAACAATATTCGATGTCGCAGTTGCAGACAAAGGAGTGCGAAAGAGTTTCTTTTTCAAAATTTCGTCTATACAAATAAATAAAGTTGAAATGTCTATTTATAGTTTCAAATTAACAGCTATTCACTTAGTGTATATATAATGAAAATTATACTCTCAATTGTAGGCTCTTGATAGAACTTATTGAAATACATTCTAAAATTAAATTCACTAGTATTAATTCCACTATTTTATTTAAGGTTAAAGGTTAACCTTTGATGACGCCATAAGGCGAAACCGATGAGGTGTTAAAATAAATAAATAAAATAGTGGTATAAGTACAAGTGAATTTAATTCTATAATGTATAAAAAGTAAAAGTAATTCTTAAAACTTTGTGTGTCCGTCTGTTTGTTAGCACTTATCTCTGGAACGCCTGGATAGATTTTGACTGGACTTTCTTTTTTATTTGAGCTGAGCCTGTCCAAATTATTGTACTCTCCCTGATGAAAAGCATAAGCAGAATCCAAGAGTGGCGATCACCATACTCATCGCCAATGCAGACAATGCAACAATGCAGAATGGCAATTTCACTGGCACTCTACTACCTGTTAGCTTCACTGCTTCACTGCCAGATCGCTGATGATATAAAGAGGAATTTAGGCTACTTTTATAGGCTATTACTCGCTGTGGTAATTGTAGAGGTACAACAATAACCGCAGATAACACCACCGTATCCATATTTAAAAACGAGCAGACGAGTTTTGTTAAAGTAACTAACTACCATGCCCGAGAATCATCTTTGACTGAAGAGTTTCAAGTGCATTACCGTCCTTTGCACTTCATCTCAGAATTAAAGGGAGCAGAAGGTTCAGAGGTCGTTAACCTCAATCCATCAGTGAAAAATAATATAGTATGTACCCAGTGTCACTCACAAAACTAAGATGAATCTATTGACACCGCTCACATAAAAATACGACAAGTAAGCGATTACCGCCGCCCATGGACACCCGCAGCACCAGAGGCTTCACAAGTGCGTTGCCAGCCTTTGGAGATGGGGATGGGATGGGGGGGGAGGAGTTGGTGAGGTGAACTTGAACTTGGGGATACCCTCACTCTGTGTAACACAGCGTGCCAAAGAAATATACATACATACATATAATTGAAAAACATAATCCTCAATATCCTCATTCTGTGTAACACGGCGTACCAAAGAAATATACATACATACATATACTCGAAAAATATAATCCTCATTCTTTCGCATTCGGGTAATAACTATAATCTCTTAATAAACTTTAAAAAACTAACTACCAATTCAATTCATACTATGAGTGATATACCATCGAGTTTTCATAGTACGACTTTTCAATATAGAATTTGTTCAATAAAATCTCAATATTCTTACATGCAACTGTTTGACTAGTCTCGTGAAATGTAAAGTACCTGAGTGCGCCAATATTTTTGAAAGGTTCTTTATTTTTGGTAAGTGTATTGAGTAGGTATCGAGTGTTTATCTAGGGGGAAACAGAGACTGAAGTGAAATGTAGATACAAGTACTTGTGCTAGAAAAATCTCATCCTTAAATATTCTTAGAGTCACGACTTTATTATTTCTTGAAGTTAAAATATTCAGTCGATTGACGATATTTTTAATTAAGAGAATTATACTATTAATATTACTGTTCGTATTTATAATGATAGTAAAATACTAAATTATCGAGCATTCCAAATAATATTTATTTAAGTTTACACCTGACCGGATTCGCCTTAGATCAGGTCAGGTATAAACATACATAAATAAAATAGTGAAATAATTACAGGTAAATTTAATTCTAGAATAATGATGAACACACTGGCTCAGTGGTAGCGTAACTGACTGCTGTGCATGTTATATATATGTTTCGAAGTTTGGGTGTTTTCTATGTATAATATGTATGTATTTACAAAAAAGTGTGCATGTATTTATATCCGTTGTTTGGTACCCATAATACAAGCTCTGCTAAGTTTTAGACTAGATGACGTTGTGTGTTAGACATTCGGAATATATAATTATATTGCCTAATATTATTTTTTTACATCGTAATAAAGCCCACCTTTAAAATCAATATAAACGTGATATAAGTACTATAACCAGACATTGATTATATGTATAGCCTATAAATAGGAGCTAGCATGAAACAAAAAAAATACTGTTATATTTCTCTTGACACCTGCGTTGAAGGTTTTATCAGATATTAATTATAATATCTCTAAATATACTATCTTAAGCAGATACTCAACTAAAGCTTAATATCATTGCGTGCCGGTCAGTAGTATGTGAGATATATTTTTTATTATGGCAGCACAATTTACCGACCCCTGTTTATGCTTTGGTGCGTCTTGCGGCGGCAGTTATTTTATGAAGCCCTCGGATAGTGTTCACATTAGCAGATTTTGGGAAGGAAACAGTTTTGCATTAATTTTTCATCAAATTTATAAATGCATAAGACCAAAATCATTCCAATAAAAAAATCTTCCAAAATAAGCAACGTTATTTTATAATTAAAAAAATAAATAAATAAATATTTAGGACATCTAACACACAACGCCATCTTGTCCCAAACTAAGCAGAGCTTGTATTATGGGTACTAGATAACTGATATTAATACATAAACACGTTTTTTTATACATACATATTATGCATAGAAAACATCTAAACTCCGTAACAAATATTTGCAGATCATACAAACATTTGGTCCGACCCAGGATTCGAACCCGAGACCTCATGGACAGCAGTCGCGTACGCTACTACTGCGCCACCGAGGCAGTTATACGGCGATGTATATGAGTTTGAAAAAATCTTCTCCTTTACACTTGGTAAATTAAATTGGCTATTTTAAGTCCTTATAGCCTTTTTATTTGTAGCAGAAACTTTTTTACTCATTTACCACAAATTCCAATAGAAACCGAACAAATAACACAAAATAAGGCTCTAATACAATATCTTGTAGAAACCAAATGTTCTATATTCTCTATAATATACAGTTTAAAAAAAAGTCCTTCCTCCTGTGTGTATGCCTAGATCTTTTAAACAAGTTAAATAATTTAACTCAGTTTTAAGCAATAGATAAACTGATCCAAGAGAAAGACTTACATGTGTAATAAATGCATATTATATTAGTGGGAATTCGAGCTAGTAACCTAACGACCTGGAATAATAAACGGACGTTTGGTCAATATTAAGAGTCGATAAACAACGATAAACACGAATAACATTTACTTTAACTGTAGGGTTTATTGAAAGAAATCTAAGTAGCGGTATTCTGAACGCGTCTCTATACTTAGGTTGCTCCGCGACCATCGGATTTCTTTGTCCATTATTGTGTAAGCCGATATTATTGGGGCACAAATTGAATTGTCATACAACTCATACATGCCGTCCCTTTATCGAGTTTTAATGGTCGACGCGCACGAACTCATATCATATCACTCATATTACGTTTATTTATTATCTCAAGTTGTTACTTATTTAGATTATTTGAACTGTTCATCAATATTCAATTCAGATTATTTCATTGCAGATAAATGAATGAAAACAACGGAATATAAACATTTTTCTTGCTGATTAATAAGCTAAGTTTGAGCCAACATCATTTAAGCTAATATACATAAGGAAAAATAGAAATCGATTGTTAGGAGAATGAAATATATTGATTAGAAAATTCAGTATACTTTATACCGTATATGGCTATCATATTAAAGATGACAACTAAGCGCTTTTTAAGTAAAATTTTCGAAAATGAATAAGTTCTTCACGGACGGGTTTAGAACGGAATTTAGTTTTCAACTCTTCGAAGAGTAGGGAATTTTAATTTCGTAAACCATTGTCATTACAATCGTACGCAGCAGGTGCAATAAACCACTCACAGCGCTTTTAAAACAAACCCTAACAGCCGTTAATAAAACCGTATCACATTATATCCTCAAAACGGAGCACCTCAACTCATAAACTGTCCGATTCACTACTTAACTGCAGTTTAACGTGCGCGCCGTTAACTCCGTTCAATCTGCTTAATTGAGAATGGTTTCGCCAACCTTTAATGGGTATAATGTTAGTTATGCGAGATTCCGGCTTTAGTACAAAAGTAATTATTTTGGGATAATGGTTGGTTGTATATGGAACTCCACCTATTTATAGCTATCACATATAACAAGTTTTAAGTGATTTTATTTTTAAAATTGAATTACTTGTCGGAAAGTTGTTTGTTAGGAATTTCAAATAAATTATTGGAAATCATCATCAGTCAGTTGCAACAAAAAAATCTTTGTAAGTGGTTTATGGTCTATTTAGGCATTACATGCTGTATCATAATTTATTAAGTTAATGAATGGCTTACGAAACAAATAACATTGAAGTTTTTAGTTCTAACCAATATTAAAAATTTTAATATCTGTTTGCTAGTCCACAACCCTTAACCAGTGAATCAACAATTGTAATAATTATTTCCTCTTTTTTTAAGGCAGATAATGTAGCAAAAGAGATGTTGTACATTTTAAAGATATATCTTATAATTATAGAAGGGATAAGTAGACGATTAGAAGTTTCATTACGGGTATTTTAAACACATTCTATGCCATTGCACGAAATCAAAGTTTAGAAATATATATTCAAACATCATTTCATATAAGCTTTTCTTATACACAGCCATTTTTCACGTATTTTCCACAAACATCCGAAAGGAACCACGATGCATGCAGCACGTGATCAGTTTCAGCACACGATGGCATTATGAATCATTGCACCATTACCTTTGGTTCGAATAACAAAGTGATTATTTTCGTGTTTCGAATAGTTATTATATTAGTTCATATAAAGTGTGAAACTTTTATGAAGTCATTGTTTGTAAATGTGCTACGATATAAATTATAAATAAAAAACATAATACATAAGGCACGTGTAATCACGTGTTGTTTTAGATTCTAAAATGTACCATAGTTTGCCATACTTAACTAACAGCCCGGTGCTACCGGTGCTACGGTACAACAACCGCGGGTAAGGCCACAGGAAATGATAGTTTAAAGAAAGTAGTCTAAGATATTTCTTATATCATCAGCTATCTGCTAGTAAAAGTCCCGTCAAAATCGGTTATGCCGTTCCAGAGATTAGCCGAAACAAAAAGACAGACAGACAAACAAAAATGGTAAAAATCATGATTTTGGTATACATACAGGATATACATGCATACGCATTAAGTAAAAAGCGGTAATTTTAATATTACATACGGACATTCCAATTTTATTTATTTGTATAAACAATAATGAAATTGTTTAAAAAGAAAAAAAACCACCCGCTGAATGCTCTCATCAGAAGATGTCTATAATGCATAAGCTTACTGGTTTTGAATAAGTACTAACTCTAACTATTGTAGTTACTTAGTTATCTGTAGTAGGGATTAAATCCGGGTGGGTGTACCGTGTGCTCATCGGGTTAAGAATCTGTTGCAACACTCCCGTTTTGACAAATGGCGTGTCAAGTATATTGCATCGGTGCAACTCGCCTCTTGCGTGATTTATCATTTTTAATATAAGTGATCTTTGGGTTTGGTGTGTTATTGTTTTGAAGTAAGTTTTTACTTTTAAACCAAACTAGAGGGCGTGGTAATTAGACCCGTTTTTTTTTTAATTTTAGCCTTCCGCAATCCTTCTGAATTACCTAAATTATGTAAATTTTAATTTCGCCAAATTTCATGTTCATCCGTTCGCATTATTTTCTTTAGAACGTGAACAAAGTTTTTCATTCACGTGTCAATATATAAATGGACAGGTTTCTACACTCAAATTTATACTCATAAATATATAGACACGGCAAACGAAGTGTGATTGTATTGAACTAGCTGACCGGGTAAAAGTTATTTGCCATACATAAAAAAAAATAAAAAAAAATTTGCAGTGGGTGACCCTTATCATTTAAGGGTATGAAAATTAGATATTGGCAGATGCTTAGCCCTACCTGATATGCACACAAAATTTAATAAAAATCGGTCTAACCGTTTCCAAGTAGTTTGGTAACAACCATCGCGACACGAGAATTTTATATATTAGATTTACAATCTGTTCTATGTACAGATTTGATAATTTACGGTATAACAAAAGTAATACCTATAAATTTGTATTTGTTTTATTATTTTGGTCTGGATTGAGATAAACACAGGATTTATTCTAACGCAAAATTATGATAATTTGACAGAGAACTTACCAAATAAGTGTCTTTTAATGCAACAAGAAGTAAGAGTTATGTATAAAACGGTCGCATAAACTTTACAACAACATTTGATATACAAGAACACTGGGTGACTAATTACTTGGAATAGTACCGTTAATAAACGTTAAAACTTGTCTGTTTTCACGACAAGATAAAACGCCTATGTCTGTTGTGCTAAAGGTGTCAACATACTGATGTTACGCTACGTTTGTCTTGAACTACTGTAGTTATACGTATTACTTAAACTTGTGTTTTAGAACAGACATTTTTTTGTTAGTTATTTTTTATTCTAATATGTAATTTGTAGATCAAAGTACGTGAAAATTTAATGACTTATTATTTCAGCAGCAAAATAGGCATGTCGCTGATGTATTAAGCTGTATTTTCTGAAATTTAAACTTCAGTTCAATTAAACATGCCAGGTGCAATTGGTGGTACATATTTTATAGGCTTGCATTCATTTATGTGGATGAGAATATCTATACTTATATATCTAACACGATAATCACCATTTTCATGAGAGAAGTTGAGATACCCCTCAAGAAATAAAAGTCATACAGAATAGACTTGCATTTGTTTGAGCGTAAGCTAAATATACATATTTCAGCATTAACTTACAAGTTTACAACTCATCAGCGAGCGATGACTGTTTAAATCTTCAAATGTTGTGTTAATGAGGACTGGCAGGGGTGCGGTGTGAAGGGTGAAGAGAGATGACGATTAAAATTTCATCTCAACTTTATGTTTTCACTGTAATTACGAGATTAAAGATGAAGTATTATTATTTTAAGCTTTCAGTAAACATATAGATTTTGACTGCCTCTGTGGCGCAGTGGTAGCATATGCGATTGCTGTACTTGAGGACTAGGGTTCGATTCCTGGGTCGGAACAAATGTTTGTATTATCTGCAAATATTTGTTTCGGAGTATGGGTGTTTCAATTTAAAATGTGTAAGTATTTACAAAAAAAAATTGTGTATTTATATCAGTTATCTCGTCCATTATTACACGAATTTCTTTATATTTGTATTTTATTCTTCTACAGTTATAGTTTATTATTTTTACTCAGATAAATTAGTGTTTTTTCACTGCAATAATTCTTCTAATGTAAAATTATTCGTTCTTATCACAGTACTCGAACACCCTTTATTTCGTTTCCAACTTCTTGATCCGAAATATTCACATAACACAAACCAATAAAGCTTACACTCGCCTTATCAAACACAACACTTAACGATTATACGTCGAGATAACGTTAACGCGTATATTATGGTTCGTTCGCAGCGCATTTTATACGCGCCACGGATTAGAGGGAAACGTTTACGTGCGCGTTAACTTAACTACCGCTCGTGACTTGTAAGTGCTAATGAGAATTATGTTTCATGATGTAGGTATCTGGAAGGCTCTAGAATTGTTCAAGATTTTCTTCTGATGTCAGAAATAGATTTCTTTCCTACTGATGTCTAGCACCAAACTTCTAACTGTTGTTTTCTCCTAGCCGACTGGAGATATTATAGTGCACAAGTGTATGCGCAAACACAGTTGCATTTTCTGTTCTATCTTTCTCATACTCATCAAGATCAGGAAGACATCAGGCGCAGGACCGACAGTTTTACGTGCTCTCCGAGGTCGAGCTCGGAGTTTGGAAAAAAGATTGGGTCTGAACCCCCGTGAACCCAATCTTCCAAACTCCGAGCTGTTATTAAGTATTTATATAATCAAAAAAACTCAATGACACTTTTGGCCGGACTTGGGATATGAACCCGAGACNCACCAAACTTATAACTGTTGTTTTCTCCTAGCCGACTGGAGATGTTATAGCGCACAAGTGTATGCGCAAACACAGGTGCATTCTATGTTCTATCTTTCTCATACTCATCAAGATCAGGAAGACATCAGGCCCAGGACCGACAGTTTTACGTGCTCTCCGAGGTCGAGCTCGGAGTTTGGAAAAAAGATTGGGTCTGAACCCCCGTGGGGTTCAGACCCAATCTTCCAAACTCCGAGCTGTTATTAAGTATTTATATAATCAGAAAAACTCAATGACACTTTTGGCCGGACTGGGGATATGAACCCGAGACTTCTTGATTGGCAGTCGCATACTTCAACCGCTAGACCAACGAGGCAGTTATACGACAAACTTATAACTATCAGTTATACAAACAAAATATATTTGAGTACCATCTAACGAAAATACAGAGAACTAAGCAGTAACTATTAATTTTGCATCGCGATATAAAAGTTTTCACGATATAAGCACGCATGTAACTTCATAACATCAATCATTGGGCTACTCAGAACGCCCAGGCATGATCGCCTGCATATCTGGAGAATTTTATCTTTTTTACCTTCCTTGAAATGCGAGTGGTGTGTGCCGAATGGATTTGAGTACAATAAAACTAAGTATCTGTGATTTAAATGAACTTTTTGAGAAATTGAATCTTAAAACATGTCGAGTGAAGAAATAACTTATAATGTAAACACTTCATGTGTTACATACAACACATTTATCGTAATGATATGAACACATAACTTGATTAGGTTTTTTTTTAACATAACTATGAGCCTGCCCAAGTGACTCTATTGGGTCACAATACTTATTGCGAATGCAGGCAATGCAGCATGATTGCCATCATTGCAGCCCATTGAGATGCTTCTGCAATATTGAGCCTTCGGTCTTGCACTTACCAATGAAACATGACATCATGAATTCTGTCATTTTAGCTTGGCGAGAGGATAATACCGTCCGGTTGAGCAGACTCGTTCGATCTAAAATCAGCTGTACTACCTTCGCTGGATTGAATTTATGTCATTCATCATCATTTTACAATGCTTTTGTTTAGTTAGCTCTACTTACTAGAGATTTAAAGTTATATTATTTTTCTTACTTCTTTGATAAAGCCATAAAACGACGATACAAATAAATAAGCAGACTTATTATGATAGTTCATAGAGGTTAAGTAGTTCTTTGATCATCGCAGTCATCTAGTTTGAGTGACTTACTACCCACGCTAATCTCGGATGATGACTGGTATTGATGTTGATGAATGTGACACAACTATCTGTGTAACTCAAGTAGAGAGGTACTTTTCAAAGAAAAGGGCAAAAATGATCATTTAGATTCGATTTCTATAAAGATGTACTGCAATTGTCTATGAAAATTGTCTTTCTTAATTTTGTATCGATTTTTAGCACATTATCTGAAAAATACTGAAGGCTTTCAAGTTTAGTGAGCCTCCGGTATCCTCACTTACTTAGTGAAACACAGAGCAAGCGCTGTTTCACAATAGTTTTATGTGAGGCCGTGGTATCACTCCGATCGAGCCGGTCCATGCATGCTGAAGCGTGGCTCTGCCACGGATAACGGTTTTGTTGATTTGTAATGTTAAAACGAGACATTAATTTTAGGTATACTGACTAATATTCAACACAGAATGTATTAGCACATTCACAGATTAAAAGTGGTTGTATTAAATTTTTGATTGCAAATATTATCAAGCTTAAAAAATCCTAAGTGTATGCATCACTTGACCTATCTTTCAAACACATTTTCAGAACAAATAAATATCATAAAAATATGAATAAAAGGTTCCATTACAAATAACATGCCTCATAATAAAAGCAATTAATACATCGTAAAGCTGAGGGCACAACGGTCGAAATGAAAAATAAAATAACGAGATATAATGACAAAGGAATTTTCTCTTTGACATGATCACGCAACGGATCGACGCGCACTTTGCTATCATATCTATTAAAATTTAATAATTTGCGCCTATTCTCTTTGTCACATGTGCGTCATTTTGAGCGTTTAGCACGTTAATTTAGATTAGGGGATGTCTTTGAGATTTGTTTGTGTATACAAGTATATACGTTTCTGGGTATATACCTGTGTATGAGGATATATGCAGGAATTTCTCGGTTTTAAAATTTATAGTTTCAAATGATTATATTTCTAAAAAATACACAATGTTAAGTATTTTAAAATAAGTTTTATTTTAAATTAGACATACGGCAATTCCACGATCAATGTTCAATGGCAACCTGGTAGTCTCAAAAACTGAACTAGATTTTTTTTATATTTTACTATAGTATGCAAACATGGATTGTATTGGTGTATATACTGCGTTAGGGAATATTTCTTGGTTATCCAGTAATTTAAAAAAAACATGCAAGCAATATTGCCTGGCAAAACAACCAAACTATCTCATAGCAAAACATACAATACACGAATCCCGAAACGAAGCTAATAAACGAAAAAAATAATAGAGGGATAACATTACATCAAAGCTTTTTATATTTGTCCAATATGCTTTGGATTTCACTCAATAGAAGGTCCGAAAGTAAATTAAATTGCCTCCCCTTCCATTTTAAAGGTCTTCTGTGTCCGAATATTTCTTTTTTCTTTTAAAATATCACGTTGCGTGTGTTCGCGGCTTTATTTTGTCTTATTATTTTTTATTGGGTTTCGTTACACGTAATGCGAGAAACCTTAGAAGGGAGTTTTGAGAAAATGTTTAGATTTTACAACAAATTGAGGGGTTGTTGTTCCTTGTTTGTGGAAACTTTATACATTTCACATATTGTTGTGACTATTGTTTGTCAAAATAAGAAGAATTTAAATTCTATCGATAGTTCACAAACCAGCAACCAATTATTATTGTTACTCTTATTTTGATAGGCATGGTAGGTATTTAAATTTGATCTGGTTTTTTGTGAGGCTGTGGTATAACTCCGCTCGAGCCGGCCCATGCATACCGAAGCATGGCTCTGCGTCGAATTTCCTAATATAGAAAACACTTAATTAAATACTAATTATTTGTTTTGCGTAAAAGTTTTTTTTAAGCAATTTTGTATAGACATTTCGTAGATAGACAAATTGACTGTAAGCAGACAAATTCAAGCTTCTTTTTTCTTCCTATTTTTAATTATTCATATCAGTTTTTACAGAAAAATAATAATTTATAAATAAATAATAATAAATTTATTACCATAAAACAAAGTTTTTTACAAATTATATTGAGCTCCCTGATCTCTGAACTAGGTTCTATGACCTGTGTTACAGAAATCAGTGTCTTCTCTCATTGTTAGATTACATGTGATTTATGGAAAAAAAGAAAATGCTTAAGTATCGTTATCCTTAAGGTAAAACTCAAAATATCAAGCTTATTGCTTTCAGATAGCACTAATGTTTATTTTAGCTGAAATACAAAGTCAAAAGACTTCAAACCTGAAGACAACATACCCTTTCAAAACCAGTTAACTTAATTTAGGCGTAACATAAATTAAGATTCAAAATGGCTTAACCCTAAAACAACATCCACATTTCTAAACAAAAGTTAGGAAGGCAATACCGTCTAAAACCCTTCACATTTCAAAACCAATTCACTCACGGGCGCGTAAATGAACAATACTCGTATTTCGTGGCCCAACACTACCTAACTCACCTTAAAATTACATTACATCCCAACCTTTCTATGCTTTATTTTGATTGACATAGAGTTCATTTTCCTGTGACATTTGCTTGTTCGTGTGTAGTGTAAACGTTGTAAAATGACAATTAACCAACGAATTCTACTTCTATTTGCAAATGGATTGGATTGCCTTGAAGTAGAATGGATGGCGATTGTTCTTGTGCGTCTGATTGACAATGTTTACAGTAATTTGGCGATAGATGTAGACACTTGTTGCACATTTTATCACAAAACTACCACAAACTTCCTATTACCAAATTTTTATCTTAGTGCTCAATTGTTACTGACTGTCTGACTGAATAAGACTTAAGAAGTTCAGTGTCTAGCAAAGCTATGATGTAGTTTGTTAATATATTCTACTTATGATGACTACCTGACACTAACTTTCAAGTTATCTTAAGGAAATCGTGAATATATCATCTACCTATAAAAGCTAATATTATTCTCTAGCTCATAAAGTACTAGTCATTGTGTACCTAATTTACTGTATATGTTATGTATAATAGTAATGTACCAACATACACACTACGGCATCCATACATAATATAATTCGTCGAAACACTGGTTGCTACTATTCCCAAGATATTTATATATAGACTGTTGTTCTACTGTACGTAGCTCACAAGAAAGATATTTTCTCTAGATCGTAGAGCATTTACGAATACTACAAGTACTACATCCTCATAATTCGTAGCACTTATTGAAGCGTATCGTGTGTAAACATATAACGCCAAGTGAACATTAAGCCTGACCAGTTTTTGAGCCATTGTTACAATCTTTTTAATTTTTACACATTTGGTACCTTGTTAAATCCGCGAGGGGTAAATTTTACAGATAATATATAAAATAAATAAATATGTTCAGACATTTTAACACACAACGCCATCTAGTCCCAAACTAAGCAGAGCTTGTACTATGGGTACTAGGTAACTGATATTAATACTTATATACTTTTTTTTTGTAAATACATACATGTTATACATAGAAAACACCCAAACTCCGAAACAAATATTTGCAGATCATACAAATATTTGGTCCGACTCAGGAATCGAACCCGAGACCTCTTGCACAGCAGTCGCATTCGCTACCACTGCGCCACAGAGGCAGTAAAATGAATGAAAAATAAAGATATCGCTTATAAGGGTAGATTGGAGAGTTTAAGGTTAGACTCACGATTGCGTACTCATGGGTATTTCTTTCCACCAGCTATTACCATTGGTGGGTGTAAGACTAGAGGCCCAATGACGCAGAAAAATCTTAATAGGGCGTCATAATGTGGTGGTCATAAAGGATAACTGTCGTGAAGCTTAGTTGGAAGCCTCTGGATGGCTGAAAAACATTCAACGGCATGATAACGTCTCGCCAGTCCCCAACCCGTGTTTGGCCAGTGTGGGGACGTATGGCCTAAACCCTTTCCTGAAGATTGACCCGAGCTCAGCAGTGGGACAGTATGGGTTATTGAAGAAAGAGTTTTACTAAAGGTCGAAGGTCGCAAAACATCGCGTTGCCGAAAACTCCGACGGGGTTTGTTGCCTTGAGGCTATTTCACAAATAGAAAAAAAGTTGTATGGTTATACCCGTAAATTAAACGAAACTTCTGACTATTATTCTAGATATGATCTTTAATTTTACAAACCAACTGAATGTGCTAAAACCTGAATATAACAAAAAAATGGAGGCGACTGAGAAAACTAATACTGTCCCAACAAACAAAAACTTTACGAAAACTAAAGTAGAGCGATAAGAAGGTTATGTAATGAAACTATAGAGCATTTGAGCCCGGAAATTGCGTCACTACAGTCCTTAATATAGAAGATAAAAGAAGAAAGTACTATTGTCTCTTCGGAGACTCGAGTCTGGTACGAAGATGTATGTTCTTTTCGGATACGGCATACTTATAGTTTTTTTTTACTCACACACATGCCTAAAAATCCTACAAATTATATTGATTGAAGTTTTTTAAAAATAATAATAAAAATAATTCCAGTACTAATAAATCATCACATTTTGTCGACTATATATTTTTTTAGATTGAAATTACTTAGTTCATGCGCTATACTAGTGATGATGGCCAGTTTTAAGTACGCTTGAACTACTGTTCTTAGTTTCGATTTCTATCTGAGCTTAATGATATCCTTTATATCAGTATTTGTCTTTAAAGAAACGAAGCCAAATCCTTTACAAAGCATATTGTGTCGACCCTCCTTAAGTTAAGAGTAGTACAGAAATTATTAACTTTCTGTGCATGTCTGTGATAATAATGACATAACTAGACCCGTAAAACCTAGGGCTTTAGTATAATATAAAATAATTTAATAAAATAGTTTAATAGCAAAATAAACCTACTCTGCACTTATACCATTTGAATAAATGAAAGATGCCACCTCCATTTTTTTATGTGATTAAGAATTTATTCTTACTACATTAAACACTAGATAATAAGTGTTGATTTTGTGCAATTTTCCTCGTTATTTCGCTTTACTTCGCAGAGGGGGAATAATAACATCGTTAAACCCACACGTAATGTTTAAATTAAAAATAAACTCGAAACAGTAAGTAAGTTGGCACTTTCATAGTGGTGTCGTCTTTATTTTAGCCTACATCAAGTTTAATGTTTCTAACTTAAAAAAAGAACGGACTTCCATACAAACTTTCAACCCCCATTTAGGGATGGAAATTCCAAAATTTCTAACTTAGTGGGTATTTACTTAGTAAAACGATCCTACTAACCAAATATCATAGCCCTAATTTTAATAGTTTACGCTCGGTGATTATGAATCGGTCAGTCAGTTAGTCAGGACTTGTTATTTTATAAGTATAGATGAGTCTGCCAAGGTCACTCTACTCAGTCAACAACCCATAATGTCCTACTGCTGGGCTGGGGTCTCCTCTCAGGAGAGGGATAAGGCCATACTTCCACGCTGGCCAAGTGCGGGTTAGG
>PKRV01000308.1:6890-36869 GCA_003709505.1 Hyphantria cunea
TATATATATATCTATATATATATCTATATATATATAAATTACATTATTTATCTATCTAAATATATATGTTACCGTTACGTTACGTTACTTACGTATTCCACACCATCATGGGGCAATGCTACTAAAACAATTTTACTGCTGTGAGAACGTGCTCAGAGAGCTATTTTAAAAGTAACCACATTTCACCTTTTAGGTTTCCTACATATCTACAGACAGACAAATAACGAAAAGACTTAGTCTGTGGAACCCCGCAAACGAGGCCTGCTTATGTAGATAGATTTTACTTATTTTTAGAACTGTTTATATATAATAAACTAAATAATTTATTGAACATATATAGTCTTAATAGTACAGTATGTAATAAAGGGATTAGAATATTTAGGTACATTAAACTATTCAGACACTGAAAACATCTTAGCTATTTTAAAATAGAATATAGTACTGTAACATGTACACTTAGTCATAGCCTACGTTTTAAGGAAAAATAGATTTTTAATAGTAAAACGTAATTGTAATACTCATAATTGTCTGAAACACAGGTCTTACCTAGATCAGACAGATCACTAATTTGAAATGATGATCTTACTTAATAATGAGTTTAACCATTGTAATTTCATAGTAAGAAATAATAAATACTTAGTTCTAATTGTATAAGTTCTCAAGGATTTATGTTTCGCTTATTTTAAGTTCAGTCTACTCTTAAGAAAAACACCCAGATCTTGTACATTGAATATGGAATAAATTTTATGATATATTTTATTTATTTATCACTGAAAAGAAATATAGAAGTAGGTACTTCTAAAGTTGTATTATGAGCAATATGCCGTGTAAAGTTGCCTGCATTCGGAGAAAACTAAAATCTGAAATACGGTTCAAGGACATTTTTGTTTGCACAAAATTTTTGTGTTTGCCTTGGAATGAAGTCATTTCAATTTTGGAATAAGGCACAACATCCTAATCTAGTGCACGGATACACTTTTTGCTCGGTGAACTTACACCTATTTAGGCTATAATACTCGTATATAACTAATCATTGATCTGTGTTGAATAAGCTAAGCATAAGTTGTAATTTACAGATAAATGCTGAAATCGATCGTCTACTTCGACAATCTGAATCCAACGAGAGAAAAATGTTTCTTATAGTTGTTGTTAGCTTGATTTTTGGATACTATGCTATAAGTTTCGAGTATGGTGTATACATCTCGGATTTATTAATTGCCAATGCCCCAGGTACGTTGTATAGCGATTAGATGGGAAAATTGGAGGTACATAGAAAGGAAAGGTAGATTAGAAAAGAAACAACGGCAGGACAAAGATATTATTAGCAGAGAATAACATAACAAGATCAGAGTTCAGATGAACTCAAGTTGTTATACATCTGTCACTCGTACCTATCAGTCAATGTCAAAAAGTTAAATTTATGTCTTTTCATCGCGGCGTGTATAAAACTAATATTATATGTTACCTTAATACTAATTGTCAATATGGTAAATGAAATTAAATCGAGACTTATAAAGACAAACAAATGCAATAGCATCGGCCATTATTAATTCGAATGTGTTATTGCAGTGAAGTACCCGTCTTGTGCTATGGTTGCCGTGTATTTAAATGGAGTCCAGATACAAATTTACTCAATACAGTTCTGGCTGTTTAACATGCAACTGGTGTCAACTCAGAAACGGTTCAACGATTGCTTGAAGAGGATCCTTGAGGATTTGAAAAATGATTGTTAGTTTATTATTCACTATATTATTCATCAGATTTACATTCAAGGACACACTTTAACATAGGGTGTCTCAATAATAATGCACCTTTTAAATTTTCTTTCTAGCCTGGTTAAACAAACGGCACGTTAGACCAAGTGCCAAAAAATCACACCATATAACTTTTGCACTTACAAAGAAACGGTGTCCTACAGTAAACCTAGGTCTGGATTCTTTATCTCAATCTATATGTGTCAAATAGAGTCTTACGGTATCCAGCTCTGGTCGTCAGCTAGCAAATCGAATATTCTCTGCCTATAAAGAACGCAAAGCAACATCCTAAGGACCATATGTAATGCACCTTGGTTTACTCGCAACTCTGAAATTCATGAGTATCTTGACATGAGAACTGTTGCCCAAGAGACTGAAACACTTTCTGGAAAGTATCCACAGTGCTTAGAAGGGCATCCCAATCCTCTTACAAATCCCCTTTTGATTCCAAATCAAATAAATCGACTGAAATGAGCCAATGTTCTATCCTAGTAAAGGGTGTATGGGCATTGGCCCAAACTAACCAAAATGCTTTCTCTCCGCTTAGTACACCTGCTTATAGTTGTAAAATCTGATCGCAGATTTTTTTCTTTGTGCATGTGGCAGCTCTGAAATTATACAGGTGTACCATATATTTATTTCGATTATTAAAAATATAGCGCTTTAAGAAAAAACAATGCGCTATAGTTGTGAAAATTTAATTCAAAAATTTGGAACGTTTTACTGAGACCGTTCGCAAGAATTTTCAGTAGAGACATTGTATCTTCTTTCTTTGGGATTCAGTGAAATTTTGGGTGTATGAGACTGAATCAGAAACCATTCCTGAGCACAACTAGAATAGTCATAGAAAATTTAATGAAAAGAGTAATGACTTTCATAAAACCCGTGTGGGCGTATTGACATAATCTATACACAATCGAAATATGTTTTCTTCACAATGTTATAAAATATCACAACTGTGTAAAAGAATACATGTTTTTATTTTAAAATGAAAAAGTGCACGCTGTGATACCTTATATTAACTTAACTGTTTATAGTAGACAACCTGTTTACAGTAGTGTGTTGACTGCCCAAATATTGTACGAAAACACAACAGCTTTTGCTGTTTATGTTTACATATATGATAATAGATTATTTCTGACAGATACTAAAATAGTATTCCACTATATATCAAAAATAATCTTTAATCTGCAAAATCGAGTTAAGTATTGAATATCTTCATTTCAACTTTAGCATCACACCCGGAGCATGTCAACAAAGAAACAGAATCAAATGAAGGTGCTCCAATTCCTAATCACGTCGTCTCTTGTGTCATCGATTCTTTTCCAGGAACTGTTGTGCGAGGTAAGTGATTTATTAGCTGTAGATAAAATTACTACTGTACTGTTATGTTTTCATGTACGTTCCTATTATATCTGTGTGAATAACTTCCAATGTAAAATTCAGACACTTATTGCTTCAACAGGTGGCGTAGAGTGTTTACTTCATAGCCGAGCATAAATTTATACGTTCACTGCATCTGTTTCTATATCTTGTGTCTTTGTCTTGGTAATTTTTAACGTCATACTCCTGACACACTTGTCTAAAGCATATAGTTGCACTAAAATCAAAAAGAGTCTATATTCAATAATTTATAATTCTAACCGAATAAATTTCAATCATACGACACAAGTTTCGCGAAGATTGTCTTGCTTCCCATTCTTTTTATGTCATTTTTGCACCTAAGACGTTGCCTCCTTTTCATTCTCTTCCTCTTTCATTTCACTCAGTTATATCTTTGGTCTTTTTGTCCTTCGTATTCCTCAGCGACATAATATAACCTGTCCATCTCCACTTGAGTTTCTTAATGCAATATTTTACATCCTTAATTTTAGCTTGCTTTCAAGTTTTTTAATAAATCAATGATTGCCTTCTTAGATTTTATAAATAATCTTTTCATACTCATAACTTGAATTTCCTTGTCCCCTTGTTTGACTTGCGTCCTAAATTTTTGTAACACGGTCCAGTAGGGCCTTAGAAAATATTTTGTAAATGGCGATACCAAGCTGATACGTCCATAATTTACAATATTATCTTTACTTACTTTTTTATGCAAAATTAGTATAATTGATGTCCACTGATGGGTTATATAAATGGTGTCTTCACCTGTTATGTTACCTCTCCTTCCTAATTTCGAAGATGGTTAGTTGACTTGGTTCAAACAGTAAGTCATTATCACTGTATAGCTCGTGGAAGTAGTCAGTTGCAATTTTTTATATCTTGATTCTGTTTGTATTGTTTCTTCGAGTTATGTTTTTTAAACTATACCAAGCTGTCTCTTAGTTGCTGCCTAGCCGTTTTAGTGCTGCTTGTTTTTTCTATATATAGTTGAGTGTTTCTGTCCCTTCAACCTGTCTACGTTTACATATTTGAGAATTTAATTTAAAGTTGAAACTTTAAATAGAGAAACAGATAAGAAAGAAACCTAGCAAAAAATAGATAAAAGTAATAATTGAAGAGGGTTGCATGTACATCGTATTAAATATTATACTCCTTCCATTCACAACTTATTTTGATTTTGAAACGTACACAAACCAAAATTTGTATGTATAGGTGCGTTGCCACGTATATTTTTTTTTGATGCAGGTTTAAAAATTGACCCAAAAATATTAAACACACTGATTGAGATGTACTGCTCCTTGTGTGGAATGATCAGACAGTTGAACGACAGCAACGGCTTCGCGCTACTGATGACGCTTCTGTTTACAGGCACATATTTGGTGACAGCGCCATATTTCGCAGTAAATATATTTTGTAAGATAACTTTCTAATTGTATCTAAATTTTATAAATATTAAAATATTAAATTTCATAGTTACTTAACCTTAATAAAGTACGTTAGAGATGAGAAATAGCCTGTAATTTGCGATCCACTTTTTTATTATTTTTTTTCTTTTTTTTTTTTATTCTGCACCTTGAACGTTATCGGAGCCTATGTTACGCTAATTTACTTTTTCATTCCAGTTCTCGCTTATATGCCTCTCGTACTTGCATGCTTCATACTTGATCTTTCTACTATTCGTCTCATTCATTTCCGACGGGTGGGACTCCCGTCTATTAATCTATTAGATCTATTCTTCTACTTATATTTCTTTATTTTTTATATTTTGTCTGATACTACAGGGAAATGAGGTGCACTTTATTTCAGTTCTTTGTTTCAACAATATAAAATCTTATAACTATTTATAATTACAAACGTCACACTGCGTGGTATGTTTACAATCTCATGTTTTGGCGTGTCTTTATTTTATTTATTACTACTTCTTTTTACTTTTATATTACAGCTATCAAAAAAAATGTATAGACTTATTCTCTATAATGAGATTTTGACACTTTGGATGCAATACTTAATAATACCGGGTGGTTTTAGTCGCTTCATGTCTGCCACATTACTTTGTAGTTTATCCTGGCGAGGCGACCATGATGGTTGGACTATCATGCTTCAAGAAATAAACTAATCATACAGTATTTTTTATGTTATATGAACCGAAAACTGCTTTTTTTATCCTTCTTTCGTTCGTTTCTTGTTTTTTTAGATCGAATGAAAACCACGGCCGTTTTGGCCAGAGCGTTATCTTTGCTGTCATGGTCTTTGCTGTGTGTTGCCACGCTAGCAATGGCTGTCGAGGGCTGTCACCGTAGTCACCTTCAGGTAAGCACTGCCATCGCAGATTTTAGCAGAATTATTTTCAATGGACCCTAACTTAATTACTTGAAACAATGGTACTTAATATACCAAATGAAACTAATTATGTGGGGCTACATAAAATAAAGTATTTAATCCCTTTAATTTAAATCCAAAGCTCGCAAAACGCATTGTAGTTATATGTTATTTCAAAAATCATTGATGTGGCTCAATTATTACAAGAGATTCTGAAAACGCTTCTATTCTTTACTGTTACTGCTGAGAGGGGAACACAGTCATTAGCATTTATCTCTCTCTGTCGCGCGTTTGGCTAAAAGTGGCGCGAAAACTGTACCGTAAATTTAGATTAAATTGAGCGATTTGGTATAAAACAAATATAGTGGTATGATAGTCAGTAGATGTAATAAGATCGGAGTATGAATGAAATTATTTTCTTTCGAACGAATTTGTGAATGATCTTAACCGTATTACGAAAACGCTTAAGATTAAATCAAACATGTACAATCTGGATTTAATGGACCAAAATAGTATATTTTTTTGATTCAATCAGAAAAAAAAATTGCGTGATATTTGCCGAAACTCCCCCTCTCTGCAATGTAAGATTAGATGAGATTTGAATCGTCACAATTGACATTAATCACACATCTCACGTAATTATGGACCCCCTAACCCTTTCTAATTCAGCGCAATAATGGTTACACATAGAGAAATTGCTACACAGTTAAATTATTGTTGACACATAAATGTTCAATATAGTGAATCGCAAAATTGATGTCTAGCTGTCGATAACAAGAAGACTGACTCGTCACATGAAGCGCTACAATCACAGGGAGGCCGGAGAAGTTACGGACAAACTCAAAATGTTTTACAGACACATCCAACTCAACCCCGTACGCTTTGCGCCGCTAAAATTGATGACATTTAATAGAAATATATTATTTATGGTGAGTATTACATTCTCATATTATTACATATTCGTGTGGAGATAAAAAGAAGAATATGGTGTGTTACCACACCGCTCTTATAATCCCGTTGGTGTACAAAGAGCGGACTAAGAAAGTAAACTGTGCAAGACAAACCAATTATTTTTTACGTGGTTTGGTCACCTTAACGGAGTTTGCAGCGGGGTGGTGTGACGAATTCGGACTGACAAATAGTTCAAATTACGCCCAGCTCGGAGAAAAGACGACGTCGAAGGACCCAGTCGTATCCCATGTTCCACAAGAGTGGCGGCCGAACAACAGCCGTCTAACATATGTTCCACTGCGAAGAGGAATTGACGTGGGTGTGTATCAGGCACCTCAGGGTTAGTGGTGGACTGCTGCGACGTTGGCAGGGCCTGTAGCTCCGGGCGGTCCGCCCAAAATTGGGAAAACTGAGCGCTGGCGCTGGCGCGCATACCCACCTGCCCCGGATCTGGGATCTGCGATCGGGCGAAGACTTCAGTTCTTTGATCTCCCTTTACGGCTGCTTGCGACCTCAGGAGACAGCATCTTGGACGTATCGCTCTAGCCACCCCTGAAGCATTTCTGGCTGTCGCATATTTCAATCAGCTCCATTGCGCCCATCCTCGCCGGTAGGATTTGGAACGTAGGCGAACCGATATAGGCGTTCCAGACAAAACTTCCTCCTAGTTAGACGATAAGTCGTCTGCATTTTTTTAAATTTTCCTTTGTATTTCTCTCCCCTTTTACCTTCCTTTTTATTTTGGTTTAAATTTATTTAAATACTCCATACTAGACCCACGAGTAGGAGACTTAATAAAAGTCGACCCGGGCAGACATCCGCCAATACCCGGGCAAGCGTTTTATACCCAACCGAGGAGTCTGCAAGAACCTTCGCCAGAAGTGCGCTTGGGTCTAAACTACCCATCAGTTTCACGTGGCCACGCGCCAGAATACGGGATTTGAGATATTTTTTACAGTGGTATTCCACCTCGAGCTCCGGACGCTTAAGCCAAGATCCTTGCTCTCTATTAAAGCCAAGTGACCAGGTCTCCTAATGCTTACTCGGTGGCAGTGAAAGTACACACCCAGCCCGTCCTACCTTCTCCACCGCTAATAGCGGAAAAACTCCGACCCATGAAAGAATTCCACCTTCTTGTTTTTAATGAGGTTGCAGAGCAACCGGCAAGCACCCCTGCTCTGTTGGACTGAGCCTCGACCGGACCATATATGAAGGAAGAGCGCCATCGCCAGCGTTTCCAGGGTGCACGTAGAGGTTTTCTAGCCCAGCACCTCGTGCAAGACAAACGCTTCTTTTTTTTTATACGTGTAGAAACACACACGGCGCGTTACCCCACCGAGGTTTGCGGCGGGACGGTGTATCGAAATCAAATTCAAAATCATTTATTCAATAATACACTAAGTGACCTTTATGAACGTTAAATTGAAGCTACGATGAAAGTACGATACATACAGACGCCACAGATGTGGTGTATTGTCCAGGTGAATTAGGTGAAAACACCTAAATCCACTGTGTGTCTGCCATATAATAAGAACACTGGTAAAGAAACTCATGGCCACTATTTTTAAAAGTCAGATAATCAAATGCAATAAATTATATGAAAGGTAAAGAGTATGCAAGTTGTTGCCACCTGATTTATATATTATTAAAATGCTCCAAAAACTAACGTACTACATAAAAGTCACTCAGTGATATCATTGAAAATTTAAACTTAAACAAAGAAATCATACAAGGTCTACTGTAAAAATAATTCGTGACTGGATTAAGGGGCTAGAAATGCAGTGAAACGAACTAAATTAATAGTGTTAGCTAAAGCATCGTTGACTAGGCCGACAAAAACCACACGGTGTGCCACTCTGCGCCTGAGACGGGAGGGATCCGGGAACTGTAGCGGGCACCGTCTGATTGTAAAAACTCTCAATTTAGGCGATGTATGTCACACGCGTACATATACGACATACTGTCGTACATCCTCCATCAATCAATCAACCAAGAACCCATAATGTCCCACTGCTGGGCTCGGGTCTACTCTCAAGAGAGGGTTAAGGACATACGTTCCCACGCTGGCCAAGTACGGGTTGGGGACTGGCAAGATTACGTTGTGACTACGTAATCTTGCCGTTGGGTGTTTTTAAGCCGCCCAAAGACCTCCAACTAAGCTACACGACGACACGACACACGGAGACGCTCATGGTAGCATGCCACGAATGGGCACCCATCCAGGTACTGACCGCGCCGTCGTTACTTACCCTCGGTGATTGTTTCTAATTACCGAGTGCAACCGGGCTATTAGCGCCTGTTCTTAATTTTATGTACGAGCTTCAATTTAACGTTCATAAATGTCACTTAGTGTCTTAATTGAGTAAATGAATTTTAATTTACTCTTCCGTATGATTCTTTCCAGCAATACCTGTTGTTTTAACTATTATGTGATTTCGTGTTTGAGATTCTTATAGCTTATACATAAGATATATTTTAGAGAGGCAATTATTAGAGTAGTTAGACCTACGGTCGTTAATTTATTGATGTATTGAATACATCGTGTTTTCGTGAAGTGAATTTCAAAAACGAAAAAAAGTGTCCCGTGGCTAAACTACTGAACCAATTACATTGAATATTTGTAGGTGGACTTGTAACGTGTGTAGGTATATCTATTAAAGAAAACTCGTTTTGTCGTATCCACCTTGCATATTAAGGTTGTCAAATAAAAACACACAACTGTACTTCTACTCGTATTTCTAAGTTAGTAAAATTCTTTCTTATTGTTATGTCTCCTAAAGGTTCATGGAACAAGAATGTCTGTTACTCTATAGTTAAAGTTGTGTTTTATTCTGTCTTTCTTTACATGTCGATTCACTAATAATCTTGTGAAGGTAGTAGAGCCACGCTGATTTTAACACGAACGGGCGACTCGACCGGTTCTTCACTCGCGCAGAAAATCAACATAAATCTACATTGTTGTGTGGTCACCATGCTACATTGTTGCATTGTCTGCAATCGCAATGACTATGGTGACCACCATTCTTCGATTCTGCTTATGTTTCCATTAGGCTGAGTAGAGTCGTTTGCCAGTGCCATACATAAAAAAAGTATGTAACACGGCTACTGCAGCCGTCAACAGCGAGATTTACAAACATTTTGTGGACATGAGCAAGGTACAGCACAAGGCTAAGTCAGAAAACATTGTCAATTTTATGTTTGGGCTTTGTTTTGGAAATGGAGACAATTGTGTAATTTCCATAAAGAATTTCCATTATAAAACTCAAACATTAATTGATAAGGAAAATATTTTGTAAAAAGAGGGCGAAAATGGTGTACTTGATGCCGAAGACACTAATGAATTAATGTATTATGTGTTTCAGGTATTATCGAGTATTATTACGTATCTTACTGTTGTTATCAATTTATAATATAAACTGATGAAAATCTAAAAAAAAGGTTACAAAAAGAAAAAGTAAGAAAATATTTTTTGGGACAGTTTGAATTGCATTTTGAAGAAGAAGGAGAGCGAGAAAGAGGAGGACCAGAGAGACCACTTGCGGGGACTGAAGCTAAATAGAATCTTCTGGTTTGAAATAGTTTTAATAAGTTGTTTCGTAATCATTAAAATCATTTATGTAATTTAATTGTATCGTATTTCCTTCCTAATCCAATACCTTTACACGGGGGATGCTTTTCGCACCATATCCTCCGTCGGGGACACGAAGGGCGTGTGGCGCTGTGGCGGCCTTCCTCAGAAATATGGAGGAGCTCCAATAACTCATTAGCGGCTTCTGGAGTCTCCCCTACCGTACCTCATGACTGAGGTACATACCGGGGTGACAGGAATCACTCTCGTGGCAAATCGGTGTCGCGCTTCTCACCGCTTTACATAGTAAGAGGCGGAAAACCGACTCGCCTTAGACGACACTCCCGGCCGCACCAGGGTGTCACCGTTCTCGGGTCGCCTACAGCGGTCACATCTTCCCCAAATGTGGCCACAAACGACCCTTGGCAACGTTTGGGGATCTAGCGGCCTCTACCGCATCCCCTTAGTCGCCTCCTTCGAGCGGCCGATCCTTTCTCGGTCCCGCTCTGCTATGTTAGGGGCTAGGAAGGTATTCTCTTTTTGAGGTATCTAAACAATATTTTTTGTGTAAACAGTTTTCTCGCAGATAGGACATTTGCTGTAGCGTATGGGTTCGTTATGTGTTGAGTGAGTCCAGGGTAAATGCAGCAACGAGATGGTTTTTTCACGAACTTTCACAAAAACATTGGCTGTACCTGACCAGGTACATGCACAAGGCCCGATACTTTTGAATTCATAGAAAAATATAAGATATAAAGTCTAGCGACCAGTTTTAGAGTGTGAGTGCGCCAGTCAAAACCCATAATTATTCCCAAGTACAACTAGAGTGGTTGCTAGTACGTTTACATGGAAACATGTGGAATTTCAAGTCAACGTCAAAAGGTTGCTTAGTAATATGGCATTTGTACTTCATTTTTGGGGCTCCATGATTGAGTGTGAGTAAACTATTTTATTATATAAATCACTCAGTGACTATATTGAGATCAGTTTGAGTCTCCTGCAAGACTTCGTTAGAGTTTGTATCATGGAAAAGCAGTACAGTGTCATTCGCAAACATAAAGGCGTCCATTGTGGGTGAGGTAATGTTGTTAGGTAGGGTTAGTCAAATATGCAGGTGCCACTGTTATTATGCACATCTACTCGTACACTCTAGAGACATTTGTTAAGATAATCCCTGAATCAATTCAGTACAATGCCTCTAATGACAACATTCTTCAATAGGCTTAGAAGAATTTTAATGGTGCTCCCGAAAGACACTAGATGGCGACGACTGACGTCTCACTTCCCACTCTTTTGTACATATGCTCTTACTACTGTGGTCGACTGAAGAACGGCATCTTCAGTTGATTTTTCTTTCCTAAATACAAACTGGTTATCTTATAACACAAAGTCACCCGTTTGCTTACAACCTTTCCTGAAGAAAGAGTTGAAAGAAGTGAACTAGTTCTGTATGTAGTTGGGTTACTTCTATCCCCATTAAAAATATTATTTAAAAATATATCAGACATACTAGATTACATAATTAAGAAATTGGGTAGGATAGAGTAAATCATATTGTTTTAGGATACCAATGGTAATTTTGTCCCAACCAACCAGATTTCTTTTATGGTTTTCTAGACTTCTTTTATGTTCTTTTCACATTCTAAATTTTTTTCAGAAAGTACCTACTGTTTTCAATTTCTTAATTCATCTGTTACAGGTATTTCTATAGTATTGATATTTCTGTTTAATAGTAAGATCGCTTAGTGATTTTTCACTCGCTTCGTCACTCCGTTAGGCCGTACTGTGATGATTTATATTGATAGGAAGACTATAGTCTTCCCCGAAAACTGTGCTATCTAACACTTAAAATTATTTTTCAAATCGTACCAGTAGTACCTGACATAAACGTGTTCAACCAAACAAACGAACTTTTCAGCTTTATAACATTAGTATAGATTAATTGTTCATAGAGAATGGGCATGATAACTAATTTTCAAAAACTGTTTTATTACATTTCTACAAAAAATAAGGATTTAAATTTGATGTTTAAAATTCACGTAAAACGCTCGGTTTGTTGTTTAAGACGGGACGTCACCGTTTGTCAACCAGTGCCAATTATAAACAGATGTTCGATTGTATCCGAACAAAGTGACCTTTATACACAAGTGACGTAATTCGCTCCGATTGGTACACAACTTAACATAGCAAATTGCTGTATTTTGTGGTTTTGTTTTTGTTAATTAACTATTAATCTCGCTCTAAATAAGAAAATAAATACGATTTTAATACTATATGAACCTCATTTCATGTTCAGTTCTTGGTAACTGTCATCATGCCTATTACCATTTAAACTGAATACATTATCACACTACAAACTTTTAGCAGTGCTTGTTAGTATTTGGCAAAGGTATTGCCCATATCACTGTCGAGGGTAATTACAGGTTATACTGATTATGTGCGTGTGTATAAGTTCGGATTTAATAATTAAATATACATATGTGGAGGAACGGGTTTTATGTCCCAACACGAAGGAAGGATCCTCCGGCCAGGCGAGGTGATCATGCCTGGCGGGCCACTGCCCAACGGTTAATGTTAGGAAGTTGTATGTATGTTAGTCGGCGCGAGAACTTCTATTGCTCGATTTAGGATAGGTAGTTCCTTAGTTTCCTTCGTTACTCCATAGTTCAAGGTATCTTCGGTAGATGGCACTGTAGTGTGTTTCTTGTTGTTGCGTTGTATGTGGAAGATGTTTGAGCTTATTTGAGTTTACAATGTGTAGTAAAGCACGTTGTAAACTGGTTCTCGTTACAAACGTATAATGACGGACAGGTACGTGACGATGGTCGACAGCACCTGAAACAGTACAAACATTGCGCTTTAAATACCTTAACTTATTTATATTGTGTACAACAAAGTAAAATTAAGCGTATGTTTGAGTTTTTTAAAAACTTTCGAAAATTATTAGTCTTGTCTATTTGTTTATAAAAAAATATGTAAAATTTTATTTAAATGTTACTAAATATGATTGCTAGATACAGATACAGCTATAACACATTTTAATATTTGGTGAAAAAAATAATGAGGTTATATTTCCTGAAATTGCAATTTTTGTACAATATAAAAAACTAGTATAAATCAATTAATAAGCTCTAGCTACTTTATCGCGTGATTTTATTGAGTTTATGTATGAGAAGAGCTCAGCGACACCCAACATTTATAGATACATTTGTTATTACAATTTTTATGTACTCATTTAAGATAAAAAGATCGGTAAAGAATTAATAATTAACTATGCACAAAAAGTTAAAATAAAATAAAATAATAAAATTCATTCTCGAGACTTAGGAGTCGGTACTTCTTGTAAGAATAGGCTACACGGTTGGTCTTGCGGTTTAATCGGTCGCCGCCCCTCTTTCTAGTACGCCAAGTATTGTGGATTCAAATCCCGCATGGGACAACATTTTGTGTGATTTACAAAAATTTGTTCTGAGTCTGGGAGCTTTGCCTCCGTTTCATGTATGTTTGTAAAGTCTCCCGCGATACAAGATGAGCATTAAAAAAGTTCAAGTTGTCTTAGAAAAACCGGCCGGAGTCCGATTCGCGCACTGTAGGTTCAGTACAAACCTCTGGGTTATATGATGTAACAAAAAATTCATGATTTTAGCAATTTTTACTTTATCTGTGCTATAAGGCATTGTAACTTGAAGTGACCCTCGAGGCCTAAACATAAACTATTTCAAGTGAAACATGCGACTCGGTCAAAGATTCGTCGTGGATACTCCAAGCTAGATGCTACTGCAGTATCTTCCCAAGAAGAGGTGTACGTCGCCAGAAGGTATCTTTCTTTCTTTCATGGTAGATTTTTTGACCATTGCAACCCATTCGATCAACCTGTGGCTGCCCTAAAACTGCCGCCTTTCTGTCACAGCAGTAGACCTGAGTATTTTAAATGAATTTCAGCTCAATAGCTCCACGCGCTTCTGAGAAAAAGGGTCTTGGCAAACAGACAGTCGAACAATAAAATGATCCTATAACGGTTCCGTTCTTTCCTATTGAGGTACGGAACCCTAAAAAATAAAAGAAAATTCTTCCTCTTTAATTTTTTTTCCGCTCCCCACTCCAACACCTCTGACTGTTAGGGAATCAGAGGTAGGGGTGGCTGTCCTGCGGATTCGTTCGAAGAACATCGCCCCCAGGCCGGACGGGGTACCAGTCCGAGTGATGACCCGAGCCCTCGACCACATGTCGGACCGCCTCAGGGAGGTCCCTGAGGCGGTCCGACATGTGAGGAGGCAACACCTGTTGGACGCTAGCTTGGCGTCCGGAAGCTTGCCTGAGAGCTGGAAGAGCGTGAAGCTAGTCCTGTTGCAGAAGCCCGGACGGCCTGCCGATTCAGGGGCGGCCTACAGGCCCATCGTGGTGCTGGACGAGGCGGGCAAATTGTTCGAGAGGGTGCTCTCTGCGTCGTGTACGAGGACCGAGAGGGCGCCTTGAGACGGCGACCCATGGCGTGCGGCGTTCCGCAGGGGTCTGTCCCAGGACCACCTAGGTGTGGGTGTCGGCGCTGACCGCCCATAATAAGGCGCGCCTCTGGCGGCTTCAGAGGGTATTGGCGGTCAAAGCCATACGCGGATACCACACGGTGTCGACCGAGTCGGCATGCGCCTTGGCCGGAACACCCCCGTGGGATTCGGAGGCGGAAGTGCTCGCCAAAGTTTATCGACGGGTGGCTGGATTCCGGGCGGAGAGTGGCGTTCGCCCCGGCAGCACGGGATCTTTCTTTCCGACTGACGCAGGTGCTTTCGGGCACGGTTGCTTTGGGAAGTATCTGCACTTGGTCGCGCAGAGGTAATTGAGTCCCGCCTGGTTGAGGACTCGGCCCAGCACACGCTGGTGGTGTGTCCCGCTCGGGCGCCGCAGCGTCGGGCCCTCACTGCAGTCATTGGAGGAGATCTCTCGCTGCCGGCCGTCATACGCTCCATGGCCGGCGGCGGGAGCAGTTTTACGCCCCCGCCGCCTCCTTCTGCGAGGAAGTCATCTCGCAGAAGGAGGCGGCGGAGAAGGTTCGGGAGGACTACCTCCACTCGGACCCGATCCACAGCTGGCGAACCGGGCGGCGGAGGCGCGCCTACCAGCGCCTCATGCCGCCCTGAGTGTGGCCGCGGATGGGCGGGACGGGTTTTTCCCCTCCATCCGCTTCACAGGCCGCCGCGAGGGGGCGACGTTACACATGTGCCGTACGTCGCCTAAATTGAGAGTTTTTACCATCAGACGGTGCCCTCTTCAGTGCGGGCAGGCGCTGGGAGGGGTCCGGATGGCGTAAAAAAGCGGTTCCCGGATCTCTCTCGTCTCAGGTGCAGAGTGGCACACCGTGTAGTTTTAATCGGTTCGACTCCGACACACCGCTCCGCCGCAAAACCCCGGTGGGGTGAAGGCCCGAGGAAGTATGGCACGTAAAAAAAGTGTAATTTTATTCTACTGAAAATATTGTTTAAATTCTCTTGAATTGATGCCCGGATATTGGTCTGTCACAATTATTCCAATTTTATCTGTCTATTCTATCTGTTATTTTTATAGAACTTGCTTTGTTTGTTTATGAGGTCACTTGCATTCTGTGTTTTTGAGGTTGCAATAAACGCATATCTGGTGTAGTGGTCTACTAAAAGGTGTAGGTACTTTTTCCTAGGTTCTGTCTATGGTCTGTTTCCTTTGACCTAGATCCTCCAAAGCCTACCGAGTATCCATTCACATTATCTCAAATGGTTTTGTTGCTGGTCCTAGTTGTGACATTCATTCAAATTTGCCTTGACATCTTGATTTATTTTTTATGCATATTCCACATGTTTTACAAATATTTAAGATATTTTTTGTTAAGTTTTTAGATGTATATATTGGACTTATCTTCTTCTGCAATTGTCTGATACCAATATGGCATGAATCTTCATGCAACTTTTTTATAAGTTTTTACTAAATTCTTCTGAGAGGATAACCTGTTATTTTTTCTTTATTTTCTTATAATAAATTTTATTTTTGTGTTTTAATTTTTGTTTCTTTTCTTTTATTTTTTCATTTTTTTCTTGGTCTTCAATTATATCTTTTGTTTGTATTAAATTAACTAATTTCAATAGTTCCTCTTTGTTATCTTCTGATTCTAATACCGGATTGCCGCTCAAACAGTCATCTTCTACATTTTTTTTCCCAGATATATATTTTATTGTAAAGTCATATTGAGAGAGGAAATATGTAAGGTCACCCAATTCTTCATCTGTCCTGCATCTAATATTCATGTTCTCTAGAAGTTTGTGGTCTGAGTAAATAGTGAATTGTTTTCCAATGAGCCAGTTTTTCTGAAAAATATGCCACCGGCTTGTCTTTACCGTCTAGCGGAGTGATTCTTTGAAAATGCGCATATTGCCTCATGTTAGAAGATTGTATAAAACTTGTGACAAAACGCATTCTTTGAGTGAATTTTACATTGCTGCTAACATACCCTTAAAGAAACTGTAGAAGGGAAACAAGTAAGTTTTTTAGTTTTTAACTGACAAGCGTTTAAAATTTTGAGAGAATGGTAATGGTAATTAGATAATGGTAAAGGTAATGAGAAATGGCAATTATAAGTCAAATAGCAAGTAGACAACAGTATAAATTTTTAGTTCAAAATATAAGAAAACAATTGTTTTAACAAACGTAATATAATGTACTGTACTTCAGTGCCTCATTATTAGTCTCCAACGTTTTTTTCTAGCTTCACCAAACAAATCCTTTTTCTTGACTTCTTTTATCTTTGTCTTGTCCTTAATGAGCCTCAGAACTTTAGAATTTGGACTTTTTAATCGTTATTTTAGTCACTGACAAAGTTTTCTATAATTGTTAAGTTTTCTCTGTAATTCTTGTATTTGTAAAGTAAACTTCTTTTCTTGTTTCTGCATCATGTACTTTAGTTTTCTTATTTAAATTGTGAAAAATCTAATTGCTGCGTCATATCTTTGTGCTGGATCTCGAAGGACATCGTGGTCCTGCATATCACGCTGTTCTTGTTTCTCATTATTATCATTTCTTAAGGGGTCGATTTCACTATCACTCGGAGTGTTAACATCCATAAGTTGTCCTCGTTTCAGTAATAATTTCTTTTGGTAGTATTTATTATTTTCTCTCCATTCACCAGACTTAATTTTAGCGTTACTTTCTTACAAATTAATTAGCTTTCTTTAGTATCTGTTCTTTTGTTCGCGGCATTGAAAAATTCCTGTTAAAAATTGCTTAATTAGTTTAAAAAATCGCGTTTAAAACACATTGAAATAAAAGGTTTTATACGTATTTCAATGATGCATTTCTTTGTTACGATCTGTAATTATCGTTTCTCATTACCATTTACTTTAGATTAACTGAAAATACGGTAATTATGCAAATGGTAATTAAGATTTCAAACATTTTGTGGATTAAACAATTCTTTCATATTTTAAGAGCATTCATTCTTAATAATTGATGTTCTTTGTGTAAAACAACTTGTGTATAGGGCTAAGGAAACTATTCATTTTTAAATATATTGAACTATACTTACACTCCTCGAAAGGGAATTTAGACCGTAATCCCAAAAATAGCCTGTAGAAACGTGGTAGGAAATAAGACACACGTCCAAGACAGGATATTTTTTTGATTTAAATGGCTTTTATAGTATAGTCCTCAAGTCTTAACATCGTGATACAGGAAATTGGTATAACGCCATCTATCGAACTCAAACAAAAACTAATGTACATTATTTACATTGAACAAATTTAGCTACAATGAAAAAAAATTTAATGAAAATGTAAAATGGGACATGAATGGTAATTAGAATCTGGAGATTTGAAAACAAATTTCTATAAATTCTATGTATAAATATTGTTTCTAGTAGTCTCGTTGGGATCGTAAAACTTATATCCATAAAGTAGTATTATTAAAATAAAAATATTTGCACTGTAGACGATTCTTTATCACACGCCGCTTAATACGAACATTTTTAAAGAATTGCTCAGCTGTATCTGTTTTAATATTGCCTCGATACCCTCCAAAGATGTATCCCTAAGGTCTTATTGAGATCAAATTGTCTTTTAGTGGTCTCACCGAATTGCTTTAAATTATACGGCCGAGTTACTTTAATGAGTCTGAAGCAAAGGTACATTTCTGAAACTTCAATCTAAAGCCTTCTTTTATTATTGCCTCTAATACATTTCTTATGTATCTTATATGTTTCTCAAAGGTGGGCGAGTGTACCAAAATATCATCAATAAAGTTTACAGAGTATCCTGTAAGATTGTGCTTTCGTAGAATATTACTTAAAATTCCCTGCAAAATTGAAATGAAAAAAACGTGTAACAAAGATGACAATTTGCAGCAAATCTTGGAAAAGTTAATAGAAAGAACGACAAAGAAAGAAAATCAACATAACCTAAAATATGTTTCAGGGAAATTTATTGTTGAAAAATTCACAAGCAAGAATACTAATGCAACGCAATGGAAGCGAAGTTTGAAAAAGAGTGTCGCTGCTTTAATATTATAAAAAATGAGACGAAATAGAAACATTGAGGCTGTTTTTGGAAAAATCTTGTTTGGATTGGTATAGCTCGATGGTCATAAAACTAATAGTAAATTATATATATTATACATTATACAATATATATATTATTTTATATGTATTGTCTCAATTGCCTGTGTCAAGTATACCAGAAGATCATCAGCCGAACGAACCTTACCGAAACAATACTGCTGGTCACTAAGCAAGTGATGACCTACTGGATATCACGGGAGTTGACAGTTGACATTGGACTTCATTATTTTCGAGAAAAGGGAGCAGCTATTAGCCTGAAGTTGAACGGATTTGAGCAATCGTCTTTTTAGGGATTGGGTGGATCAATACTGTCTTTCATGATGTCGGGACTACGCCAGAAGAATAGGAGAGCCGAAAAAGACGCGTCAAGACCGGTGCCAAGTCTGGAGTGCACATCTTCAGCACAATAGGAGTGATTCCGTCAGTGCCACTTGACTAATGGATGTCAAGGGATAAAAGTGCTAAACATGTTGAGCATTGGCAGAACTGGTTATCTAGTAACAGTTTCCGCACCGCGGTATGATGGGCGGCTCCTGTTCCCTATCATCCAAGGTCGAGTTGGATGCAAAGTGCTTTGCAGGTAGAGCAGCGTTCTCCTTTGTGTCATAGACCAACGTATTGCTTTGTATGCGCATAGGTGGAACAGATGGCTTACAGAATTTCCCTTCCGTGAGCCTTGGCTTGTGACCAGAATATCCAAGTTCCGCAAATAATACGCTCGAGCCTCTCGCCAATCCTAACAATGTGCTCCGACTTCGCCCTTGTAATGTCTCTTCTGAAGGACCTGGAGGCAATGTTGTATTGTGTTGTTTGATCCTACTACCACCTACTACTTCTATCGTATTGACTCCGTGTCGCTTCGACTGCAGCGGAAACACAATCCGCTGCAGTCGAAGCAACTGTCACACTTGGCTCGTGTGTGTCCCGATATGAGGCATTTATAGCACCTCATCGGTCTCACCGCCAGGACTGTAACCCTGGCGCTCACGAAACCGATGAGCAGCCTGCCGGCATCGTCCAAAACTTTGGCCGACGCCACGCGACAGCTGACCCACACGGAGCCAAGCCCTCCTGGACCGGGGCGGATGGTGCCGACCCTGACATTGTCCGCGCTGCAGCTCGTCTTCTCCTGGACTGCCGATCCGGACACCATCCGTAGCTGCAAACGCGCCTCGCAGCTTCTCGGCAAATTCGTCCGCCGTCTTTGCGTCTTCGGCCCCGGGGAACTCGAGCACCCGAGCTCCCGTTTGGGCGAGGCGCAATCGGACCCCTGCCGACCCGAAATCAGCGGCGAGACTGTCCCGGGCCGTCTTAAAGACGGCCGCGTAGGACAGTCCGCCGCTTGTCGCCTCCGGTATAGTACAGTTATACTGTACTAACCTTACTGTACAGTTTTGGATGGCGTAAGAAAGCGGTTCCCGGATCCCTCCTGTCTCAGACGCAGAGTTTCACACCGTGTGGTTTTAGTCGGTTCGATTCCGACACACCTCCCCGCCGCAAACCCCGGTGGGGTGAAGGCCCGAGGGGGTTACCACACGTAAAAAAAAAATATTATAGTGCAGTTATGAAGTCTCTTACCACCGTTTAAAACGGGCAATAAATCGATGACACAAGTTATCTTGTGGTTAGGTACAGCATCACAACCTTTGAATTTTACTTCCTGCGTGACTTGTTCACGTATAAATGATAGTGGTGCTGTAAATGGTTTTGAAGCTGGAAACGTGATAAACTGTCGTATTTACTTTTGGGCGAGGATCAAGCATTCGATGTAAATAATAGAAACAAAAAACTAACATTTTTAAGCCGCTTTTGAGTTGAAACCAGGTGCATTGTGACGGCCCAGAATTGTATCGCGTATATTTGCATTTGGAGTAAACAGCAATCGATGTCTTCGAAGGGTACGTCACTGAAAGGTAATCTTTACATCAATCATGTTTTATAACTTATTCTTTAGATTGTACTTTTATTCCACTACGTATTTACAATTGACCTGAGCGGTCTTCGTGTCATTATCAAGGGCATCATCAATCATGTTTTGTTTATTCTCATTGTAAGTAACGAGCGTGTGACTGTGCGGTCGAAACTATGTTAATATTTAACAAACTTTTATACTGTACGTATAAACGTTTGTACTGTACATAAAGTATAATCAATGTTTATGCCTTATGTGCAGTACAAACTAAAGTAACTAACTATAAGGAAAGCGATAGATTAAAATACCTTCCTAATTTTTAAAATAAAATATTTTTACGAATAATTTCTGTACACGTCTCTAGCCTAATCATTTATGCTGAATTATTATTCGTTTTTTCCGACCTATCAATTACAGAATTAGCAAAGTTTAGCTTTTTGTAGAACACTTTTTTTGGGATAGATGCCTACCTGCATCATTCTAAAAATAAGAAAGATAAGTGCCTGCAGTGCGGGATAGATCGTCATCAATCATCATAACAGTATGCATCAATCATCGTATCAGTATATACTGTTTAACACAGGTTAAACAGGAAATCTCCTAAAACAAAAATTATCTCCAATAAAAATGGTTCGAATCCCGAAAACATTTTGCATTTTTCTTTAATACTTATTTCAAATATTTTTACGGAATTATCCAGAAATAAATTTTAAAAGAATTGTTCAACAAAAATATAATTCTTGTTATGTTTTATAAAATATTAATTAATAAGTTAAAACATAATTTTATTTATTACTTTATGCACAATTACATGCATCGGCGGACTTAATGCCTAAGGCATTCTCTGCCAGTCGACCGATTGAGCGATGCATAGGTAGTAGTGCCACGCTGATCTCAGCACGAACGGGCCGCCTCGACCGGGGCGGTACTACCCTCGCACAGAAGACCAACCTAAAATGACAGCTTTGATGCCATCGTATTTCATTGGTGAGTGCGAGACCGGTGGCCCATGATGCAGGGGTGACAGTTATCGGGGAAAGTGTGTGAGCAATGGAATGCTCGTAGAGTCTTGTAGAGGGTGACGAAGTTCGAACCGTCGGCCAGGGAAACTCGTAGAAACGGTTTTGTCGCTGGCCGCCCGCGACGTAGAGAGGGGCCCAACCGTGGTTAACCACCCTGGGAGGCTGCCCCATCAGGTCGTGGAGAATCTGCGGAGTGGCTCGTCGTGCCGGTTGGTGACCGGACGGTGGGGCCAGGCGACCACTTCCGGGAGGGTACGGGGGCCCTTCCGTCCGAGGGTTCGGTCACCGTCATACCTCATCGTTGTATGGCGATGTAGCATTCCGAGTCTCAGTTTTACACTACCACGATGACTGTCATGCTTTTTACGTTCCCACTCCCCTCCCCATCTTACTAAATCATGTCAGCAAGGCAAAAGCAGAAACGTTTAACAGCGGCACTCCATTCTCCCACCAACTCGCTTTTTGAGGTGGAGTTCACTAACATCCGTGGACTTCATGCAAATCTCAACGCCGTCCACCAGCATCTTGAGACGGCACGGCCGGCCATGCTATTCCTAACGGAGACATAATTACGCCGCCCTGCCGGCACGACTTACCTCCACTACCCCGGATACGTGCTCGAGGAGTGCTTCCTCGCGAAGGCTGGAGTGTGTCTTTTCGTTAAGGCGGATGTTTATTGTCACCGATTACGCTGCGTTGAGTACCCATCCTTCTCCATCCTTTGGCTCCACGTAGATATTGGCTCTATGAGCCGAATCTACGTATGCCTAGACCGATCCCACTCTGGAGACTCCGAAACAACTCGACTCTTCGAGCATCTAAGTCAGGCGGCGGACAAAGCGCAGGAGCAGTTTCTGACCGCTGAATTGGTGTTTCTGGGAGACTTTAACGCTCACCATGAGTCATGGTTGGGATCTACCAGAACTGACCACGCGGGTCGGTCTTTCCACGCATTCGCTCTCACGCATGACCTCACCCAGATGGTACTCCAGCCCACCAGAATACCAGTCATACCTAATCAAGCGCCTTCCTTGCTGGACCTACTGATGACGAGTCATCCAGCGCAGTACAGTGTATCGGTGCTCGCCCCTCTGGGATCTTCCGATCACTGCCTGGTTTCCACCACGGTGCCGCTTGCTGCTCCTCCACGACGAGTGGCGAATAGGATGATTTATCTTTGGTTATGCCCAAATATTTAGTGGTTGGTATTATCGTAGTGTGGAGGAACGGGTCACATGTTCCTCCAACTCAAAGGGAGGATCCTCCGACCAGGCGAGGTGATCATGCCTGGCGGGCCACTGCCCAACGGTTGATGTTGGGAAGTTGTATATATGTTAATCGGCGCGAGAACTTCTATTGCGCGATTTAGGATTGGTAGTTTCTTAGTTTTCTTCGTTGCTCCGTAGTTCGATGTTTCTTCGGTAGATGGCGCTGTCATATATTTTATGTTGTTGCGCTGTATGTGGAAGTCGCCACATCACTCCCCTCCAAGACCGGAGGTTGATAACTGGATGAGTCAGCTGTCTGTGCTCTGTTGTGGAGCTTGCCAGTGCCAGGAGTGAGTAGTTCCAGTGATTCGGAACTGAGTACCGCAAGTTCCAGTGAGTCGGAACTGAATGCCGCTAGTCCCAGTGAGTCGGGGCTGTAGGTCCGCAGATCCCAGTGAGTCGGGATGATATGCGGTGCGCGGTGCTGCGGTGACATCCCCAGTGAGTCGGGCCGGTTGCTGCGTAGTGGCTGGCTGCTGCATAGACGGGAGAGAAATGCTCTGCTGACATGGACCGTAGTTGCAGTGTGCTGTGCCTAGACGCTGTTGAGGCCGTAGGGGTAAACCAGGCTGGAGCGGTCGCTTCCTGCATGTGGTGTATCCCTGTTGAGGCCGAGGTTGCTGGCTGGCTGAGACTTGCTGTGGGAGTGAACATGATGGTGGCGCTCTTGCTGTTGATCTGCTCCTACGAAGGCTGCTTCCGATCACGTCGGGTCACCACTGTGGAGGAACGGGTCACATGTTCCTCCAACTCAAAGGGAGGATCCTCCGACCAGGCGACGTGATCATGCCTGGCGGGCCACTGCCCAACGGTTGATGTTGGGAAGTTGTATATATGTTAATCGGCGCGAGAACTTCTATTGCGCGATTTAGGATTGGTAGTTTCTTAGTTTTCTTCGTTGCTCCGTAGTTTGATGTCTCTTCGGTAGATGGCGCTGTCACATATTTTATGTTGTTGCGCTGTATGTGGAAGTCGCCACAGTAGAGAACAAGGTATTGTTTATAGTTTTAAGGGCAATAGGGTAAGGTATAATGTTATACAAGTCAATTTCTTTTGTGTTTACTAAAGGTATTTGTAATATAAATATTATGTTGTTATTTGTATAATAACTGGATATTTCAGAAATGTTTTCTAGTATGTGAATATTATCTAAGATTAAAGGTGTATACGACTCCAAGGTTCTGCCAGGTGTGATCCGCAATAAAACACTAAAATACTGTACTAAATGTTTATTGGGTTTGGAATCGTCCACATGTAAATGTTCGACAAGTTTATATATCCGTCTCGGCTAGCAATGTAAGCGCGATTCAGAAAGTACTGACCATGCCATCTATCGACACTTAGCTCAAACTATTTACAATTAATAATGGACACTTCAACAAAAGGTAAATGATAATGTTAATAAACTACTTTCTTAGATATTAGACAGACCCAATATTTTAGATCTTATTAACAGTTTATAGGAAAGTAATGTTAAGTTTGACATGATAACATTCAAGTTATCAATAGCATAGTTTAAACTAGCTTCATTGGTACTGATTTTATCAATTATTTCTTTAAATGATAATAGGGTGGACTTTGTCACCATCATGTTTTCTTTCATGAGAGTTGCCAATTTTGTTTGGTCTTGCTCAAGGGTTTGGATTGCATTATTGTATCTTTCGGGATCATGTTGATCCAAGTTACCGAAAAGTTGTTTCATTACTGAACCGATTCCACCAAACCAGGCTGACCATTTATGAGATTTAGATAAAAGATAAGAAATAGAATCAAAGTCTCTGATTATATCATCTTTTGATTTCTGGATATGTTCTATTGCTTTTCTTCTAGAAAATTCAAGCCTATTTTGAAGGAATCGGACATATTCAGGATAAGTGGCTCCTGAGATTTCGTCATAGATGGAATCGGGTATGAATGGTTTATGTCCGAATAGGAGTTCGTAGGGAGAGTAGTGAGTGGTATAGTGATAGCTGAATTGTATGCGAGCATGGCTGTATACACTATATATTCTGTTGCTCGTTTGCATATGACTTAAGGTATTCCTTCAGAGTGGAATGGCTCCTCTCGAGAGCGCCTTGAGTCTGAGGGTGATATGGGGTGGACCACAATTGTTTGATTTTAAGAAGGTTGCATGTCTGTTTGAAGAGTTCGGCGGTAAAGTTTGTGCCTTGGTCGGTTAGAATAGTTTTAGGGATACCGAATAGTGTGATGAAATGGACTAGACATTCGGTGGATTCCTCAGCCGTGGTACTGCAAATAGGTAGGCTGTTGAGAATTTAGTTAGATCATTTTGAAACGTTTGGATATATTTATATTTATCGTTACCGGCTTCGGGCAATGGACCTACTACATCAAGGGCCACGCGTTCAAAAGGTCAAGTGGAAATAGATGTGATCTGCATAGAGGCGCGATTGGTTTGTCTAAGCGCTTTGTTAGTCTGGCATTGTGGACATCTCTTAACGTAGTTTTCTACGTCTGAACGCATATTTTTCCAGTAGTATTTCTCTTGAATGCGTTTAAGCATTCTAGAAGAGCCTAGATGATCGGCTATTGGAATGTCATGATTTTCTTTTAAGATTTTCTGTATTTCGCTTAGAGACGGGTAGATAATAAGGTTTTTATAGACATGTACGGTTGTTTCAGAATTTCAGAAGAAGTATAGTATTATATTATACAGTTTAATATGATGAGTATCAAAAGGATTGTTGAAGTCGGATATGGCAACTTCAGCGTTGTCTTGTCCTGATAGGGTAATTAATAGTTCGTTTCTAACAGATTTTAGGCATTTATAGATGTCTTCATATGAACAGGTATCAAAATGATTTACTTTGATAAAGATAAAGTAGTAGGTTTTGTTGCCCGTTTCATATTTGAGGAATGAATGTAATGATCTCGCTAACAAGGTGAATTCATTTTGATTAGGGAAGTAATTTCATAAATGTATGGATGGGATTCATCCATATCTATAGACGTTGGAATGATGATGAGTGTTTTATTAGTTTTGCACAGACTTTGATGATGCTCCATAATAGTTGCATTAGAATTAAAATTTCTGGAAGTAAGTTTGAGGAATTCTGAATAGTTACCATTTTGGGTATTGGGACTAGCAGGACTGGGAATATTTGCAGGAGTCGTTGGGTTTGGAGAGTCAACTACGTGTGAAGGTAAGTTTTCGTTTTGATTTATTATGTCATCTATATTATCAAGATTACCTAATTATGGTAAGTTTTTAGATGGAGAAAGAGGATCTATAAGATCTTCGAGTTGGGTTTGATCATCCGATGGTATAATTGGAGAGGAATTTGGATTTAATAGTTCATTAGCATCGGGTGAGTATGGGTCTCGATTAGAAGGACCAGGTATAGGTTTTATAGAATTCATAAGAGTTGTTGGAGGGTATCGAGATAGTGCGTCTGTGGCATTATTTAATTTTCCTTTACGGTAGATTATATCATATTCGTATTCTTCTAGTTTTAGTCTCCATCTTTGGAGCTTACTACCAGGATCGGTGTGATTGAATAGCCAACGTAATTTTCTATTCTCCTACTGTAGCAGTCAGAGGATGCACTCCTGAAGAGAAATGGACGAATAATAAGGTACCTATTTCACATTTGCATATATTTGGGTGCATTGCCTATGCACATGTACATAGTCGTACTAAATTGGAACCCAAGGCCAAGAAATATATCTTCGTAGGATATTGCGAACACACTAAGGGCTGCAGATTATTAGACCCTAACAACCCTAAGCATTGTATAAAGGCCCGTGATGTAACATTTCTAGAGGATAAATATATTCAGAAAATGTGTCAAATGATGATAGTCATTGCAAAGAGTTGTTCACACAAGAAGTAACTTTGAAAGTGAACAATAACTCTGAACCTCATACAGAATCATCTACTGAGGAAAATATATATGGGAAATTGCTTCTTGAATCAAAATCATCCTCATCATAAATTTCCACGAACTGTAATTTTCAATTCCTTTCAGCTTCTCGATGGAAATATAATTAGATGATGCAGAGCCCGCCATTTTAATGCAAAGACGCGACCGGCGTCAGCCACCGTATTATTGTAGGAGGTTAGAAATTTGCCGGTGTCGTATTTCGCACGAAATATATGGAAATTAATACTTTTTCATCGTCCTGGGCCCATAACCTGATGGGTTTTGGGCATAAAGAAAACTAATCATTAGTATAAACCGAGATGTATTTTGATAACAAGTGGAGATAACTTTCGACACACACAGAACAGCGTACAAGTGCAGTGTTGTGTCCCAGATATGAGACTTCTTTCCGAAAGAATTCACATTTGTCGGGTCGTAGTTTTAATTGGAATTGGCGTATTCTATGGAATACATTGGACAGGCTATTGACATGGGATGGGATATCAAAAGAGTAGATAACTATATCGTCAAGATATACAAAGCATTGTATACCTTGAAGACCGGATAGTGCTGACTTTATTAAGCTTTGAAAGGTTGATGGAGCATTTTTTAGTCCAAAGGGCATTCTCGTGAACTCGTAATGCCCTGTAGGGACTGAAAACGCTGTTTTGGGGGAATCGTTTGGGCTCATATTAATCTGGTGGAAACCAGAAGCTAAATCTAACGTACTGAAATACTTGCATTTTCCTAGTTGGTCTAATATCTCAGATATGTTGGGAATGGCATAGGAACCACCGATACTTATGTCGTTAAGTTTGCGGTAGTCAATTACTACTCGCCATTTTCTTTGGCTAGAAGCATCGAGCTTCTTGGGTACAACCCAGATAAGAGAAGACTATGGAGACATAGAGGGTTTGATAATGCCTTGCTGTAGCATTTTGTCTACTTGGGATTCAACTTCCTTTTTGTGACATTCCGGCAATCGGTATGTCTTTACATTGAAGGGTTTATCTGAATGGTTTTTATTTCATGTTGGATTGCGTTAGTGGAAGTTAATTGATCATTAGGTAAATGGAATATATTTGAGAATCGAGAACATGCTGAGTATAGGGCTTCTGCCTCTTCGCAATTAAGGTGAGATACACGAAGGAGATTTAAAACTTCTTCAGTGCGTTCTAGAGTATTTGATTCTGATACACTAGCTATTGGAATAGAATAATTTGTTTCGAAAGATTCAAGGTTCAATCGAAGGTCAGGTTCAATACTTGTAGGTTTCTCTGAGGTATTTACGACTGAGATATTTACTCGATTATTTGTTTTTACCTGGAAAATACAGTTTGCTACTAATAGATTTTCAGATAAGTGTTGGTCGATTATTAAACCTTTTTTAATTCCGGGATTTGATACTGTGCACTCTATTATAGCTTCACTACGTGGTGCGATAGTGTAAGTAGGATTGTTGAAAAACATTTTAAGTGTTATATCCTTTAGATTTAATATACTTTGCACATAGTTAATTTGACCTTCCATGATGTTAAATAGGTCGTTACCGATTATTCCATCATAGGGTAAGTTAATATCATTAACTAAATTCAATATATGTGTTAAATGTTTGCAATCGTCACGGGATTCATCGCGTGTCATAATTGAAATAGAGATTTGACCTAAAGTTAAGATGGGGCATTCATCTTTTGAGTCTATGCCTTCGATTTTGAACCTAATTGATTTATTAATACGAGGCATATCTTTGATTGAATATTTTTTTATAATGCTTCTAGCTGCGCCAGTGTCAACGAGCAACGATAAATGATTAGGAGACACGGGAAAATCCACTTTTTCATGTGGTAAGAACTTGTTGGATACATTGAACGTAAACTCATATACTTTATGACTAACGATATTTTCTTTAACAGGTTTTTCAGGGTTTGACGTGATCGAGTCTACGGTTTGAGGCTGGTTACCCGGTTGCTTGACTCTACTTGGGAGACTCTGATTTTTGTGCTGCAACAGCTTATATGCCTAATGTGCTACTTATTTTCTAGAGAGTTATTATACTGGCTGCCCAGGAAAGAATGGATAACCTTTGAAAGGCTAATAGAAGAAAAAAAAGGCAGGTCCAAAAAAAGTTTTAAAAATTATAACCCTTAAATAACTATACCACTGCTGCTAGAAATAAGGCACAACAATAACGACATATTACATCTTTTTAGAAACGTCCTTAATCCATTAAGTCATTAAATTAAGTTGAATGATGAAAAAATGATTGGCCACTATTGCTTTCATTTTTTTTTTTACTATAGTTCATAGTTCCATATCAAAAATATTTCTTCAGATATTTTACACAAAACAATAGTTTTTACATTATTTTTGAGAAAAAATTGCCCTGTCAGCTATTTTATGTGCTAGTTATTCACTGAAACGGTTCATATTAAATATTTAAGCACATAATTATTTATGTGCTTAAATATTACAAAAATATTACAAATTTAATAAATAACAATAATACTATGGCCCCAAAGTCCTACCTTACGTCCGTATCGAACACACCAGATTACGTGGGGGGCGGACACACGTACTTTCGGAACTTTCGTGGCTAACAAGGTTAAGATAACCCATTAAACATGGAGCAATATATAAGTAGGAATCATATAGCGTCACTGCCTGGGGATCGCCAGGGCACCTCTGGAGCTAGCGCTGGGTGTGGCAGCATGTGGACCGCCAGTGGTCGTAGATTGAACAGAGGGGTCACAATCAACCAATCTACTACAGCCCAAACACAAACGACATTTACACCAGACGCTCTGACTCTGAGACGCAGGACATGCTACCTGCAACCACCCTTGCTGACAGAAACCGGCAGCGAATGAAGTGGACGGATGGAGTGAACCAAGAAATACTTCGCTGCTACTACACTATTACAGATTGCGAAACAAATCTCGCCCAACACTCTACACAAAATTTATAGAAATACTAACTGACCCGGCAAACGTTGTTTTGCCATATAAATAATTTCCTAGCAATTTCTAGTGTAGACAAAAAATCGCTTATTGTAAGTATGTATGTATGTTAGAATGTGTATATTGTATGTATGTAAAAATGTGGTATATGCGTGAAATAAGCATGGAGCGCTGTGAACGATGGAGGAATATAAAATCAACAAAAGGCAAACATTATTTTTAAGTTATTATAATTAATTCTTTAAAATTATATATCATTAATTAAACAATTACGACAGTGACAATATTAGACAATATCAATCTCTTAATGCTATAGCGTGAACAATGTTTTTTGTTAGTCCATCTTTAGCTAACACAAACAAACTGGATGGTTTACCCACTCGAGAGCATGCCAC
>PKRV01000308.1:37619-188127 GCA_003709505.1 Hyphantria cunea
TTGATAATTTAATTATTATTTATAAAATAGGAATGATTAAAAGTTAATATGAGCGTTACACTGAGATAGCAAAATAATAATTGTCAACGTTACTAATACACTTGATGCATAAACAATAATGATGGCCAACAACTGTGTAGGGAGTGAGAAAGAAAGGAGACCGGCTTCGTTCTCATCCCTACTCCGTGCTGTTTACTGGGTCAGAAATGACACCTGTAGACATCTGGCGGGGATAACTAATTAAATGACGATTGATCAGTTTTCGACCGGAGAGGAAAAATGATTAAATAACTAAAATGGCTATTAAAAAATAAGGGTTGATCGTAGAGGGGTGAAAATTTAGGGTTGTAAGTATTTTTGTATGCTGTATCATAAAAAAATTAAAACAAAAAATTTTGTCTGAAAAATAAAAAAAAAAATTTAGGGGTGGTCCACCCTTAACATTTGGGGGGATGAAAAATAGATGTTGGCCGATTCTCATAGATACCGGATAAGCACAAAAAATTTCATCAAAATCGGTCAAGCCGTTTCGGAGGAGTATGGCAACGAAAACTGTGACACGAGAATTTTATATATATAGATACCCAGACCTTCATATTCTATCAGAGCAACGTTTAGCAAATCAGGTACGAGTCATACACCACAATAATCGAATTTCAGCCTCAGAAAGGGAAAAAATTAAGATAGAAATAGAACAAAATCTACGAACCTGAACACATAATCTACAGATCCAGCAAATTCACCTCCCATAAATCAGCGAAACATAACGGACAGTACTCTACAGAGTTGTTATGAAACGAATATAAGAAGAAAATACACCGAGAAAATACAAAAATATATACTACTTGCAGATGAAATACGATAAATATGGCACCAACACACCGTCAAAATCATATCTATAATAATCTCATCAACCTGACTCATTCCAAAATCATTGCACACATGACTTACAGAACTAGACTTAAATAAATATTCATACATTATAATAGATGTACTGAACTGTACATCTGTACTTTACATCTTGTACTGAATTACAAAAATCAGTTATAAGTGATACCTGCTCTATAGTGCGACGATTTCTCACTTGCACCACTCAAACCCCTACAACACTACACAATAAACCAACCCACTTGGCGTAAGCCCGTGCTAAGTTCACATTTACCAGCATTAGCTTAGGTTAAATTTTGAATAACTCATAATAATACTATAAAATAAATAAAAGAGAAAAAAATACTATTCATACATACTCATATGAATATACGTAATATATATAAATGTTAATCTACTTACATACATATATACGTTAGTTTCAAATTACGAGTGACAGATAATGCCCCCTTTCCCCCAAATCACGAAAGTGTGTAGACGTGTGCACCCAAGCTAATTTAAATTGAAAAAAACATTTTTAAAAAATAAATTTCAATTAAAATCAATTGATCAAGTACCAGGCGCGCATAACATGCCCAGTAGTTTATAGAACATAATATTGTACCTTAGAATAAATTAAATAGAATTAGGCGCTAGAAACGCACCTTTGTATGCAAGTTGTAGCACCTTATATTGACCTGTGCCTTGAACATAGTCAAATTATAGATTAATATAAAAGAGTAAAATAAGACAGAAAATGTAATAAATATAAGTGTGTAACCTAGTATTACTAAATTTAACTAAGAATTAGAATAAGATTTATGTACACATATCATAGCACCCAATAAAACACTTATGTTTCTTATTTACCTATACCCAACTAGATTAAGTGAATAAAGAAAAACTAAACAATAGATTAGATTAGTGTATTGATAGATGGGAACCCATTCAGAATGTAAGAGTGTGTTAAAGAAAGAATGAGTATGCGGCATGAAAATGCGAGAGGAATAATTACGAGAACTGGTATGAATGTGTTAAATAGTGAGAACAGGCTCTAAACATGTTGGAGGATATAAGTTAAAAAAAATACCCAGTAGTGTACAGTGAATGTATGAGTGAGAAAGCAACACCTGAGACGGAGCTAGCAGTCAGAGCTACACCACAACGCGTTAACGTCATTCGACCGTCAGCTGTCATCCGAGCTTTCACTTGACATTTGATCTGTCTTAAGTCGTCGAAGACTACCACAGCCCGGTGTTGCCAGTTCTTAAAGTAAGTGAATCTTAGTACAAAATTTATTTAATCGGAACCCCAGGACTGTAAGCGGGCTGTTTTGCAAGAATTCTCACTCTTCAACAACTTCATTTCAACTGCCGCGGAATCGAGTGAGCCGTTTGATATGTCTCTTCAGCAATCTCTTCCTCAGTTTCCTCGGCGTCCGGATCCATGCGCCCCACTCCAACTATCTGTCTACCGGAGACCTATGAATCGGATACAGCATCGGAGAGGAGCTGCAGCGGACGTGTCAGTGTGCGAATTAAGCGTAAACGGGACGATGATGACCTTAAGGATCTTAAAAGTCTAATCACCTGTCTATCAACGAAGGTTGACCAAAATTTCCTTGAAATCAAACAGAGTAACAAATAGCTTAAGGCAAGTCTACGATTTATCTCAGATAGATATGACACCATCTTTAAATCACTTGAAACCCTACAGGAAGAGAGAGTGGAAGACAAAAAAACAATACAGTAATTGAAAGAGAAAATTGAAGTACTGAAGCGTAGAAACAGATCTGCGAGTTTTGAGATACGAAATGTACCTATTTACTTACAGGAGAACCGAAATTTCGAATCAAAGGAAGACGGCGGTACAATTGTGAAAAACTTATCTAGGGCTGTTGCTGTTGATGTCCAGGATACTGATATAAAAGATATTTACCGCATTCCTTCCCACAAATATGAGCTAGACAAGACCTATTATGATCGAGCTATATAGTGTCTTAAAAAAAGATAGATTGGTACAGGCAGTCAAAATTTTTAATAAAAACAGGGTAAGCAGTGATAGATTGAATGCTGGTCATCTGAACATACCTGGACCTATCAAACCTATATTTATATCTGAGGCGTTAACTCCTAGTGCCCATAAACTTTTCTACGCAGGTAGACAGTTTGCACGAGAACATAATCACTCCTACTGCTGGACTTCCCGAGGCCGAGGTTCCCGAGGACATACCTTCGTAAAGCTGAAGGTGAGCCTCAAACTAGGATTGAATCCGAGACAAGCCTTAAGGGTTTAGCCAAAAAATGACTATCCTGCATAAGCTTTTTTGATTTAATTCCTATGCACCACATTTAATTAATTTAAAATTTTACACTATACATACTGTACCTAAGCGAATACCCTACTGAGCCAACATTTATTGGACATTACCTCTTAAAAATAAACATTCAATGGGGACAACTTGAATCAGTTGACGAATTCTGTGGAATCGCTTAGTATTTCGAGATCATTTGTGAATTTACCACATCAATATTTATTAATGCACTTACCGAGTACCTATCCAACCTCAAAACCATTACACCTGAACATCCGAAGCCTAAATCGTAACTATGACGGTCTCATGGTTTTGTTACGGTCTATGGATGTTGTGTGTGATATCATAGTTCTCTCTGAGTGTTGGTTGAGTAAAGTTACTGACATACCTGAGCTACCTGGCTTTGTGTCAGCTAAGTCTTCATTTGCTAACCGGAATAATGTTTTGATGGTATACGTAAACAGAGCATTAACTAGTAGGTCCTTTGAACCGAAAATTCAAGACGCAAACTGTATCATTGTGGAGCTTGGTCTGGATTCAGTTATTGTAGCAATATATCGTACCCCTTCAGTTAGAAACATACACAGTTTTCTAAACTCCTTAAATGACATCCTAGATTCCTGTCAACAAGGCCCACAATAAAAGTTATTGGTGGCTTTAAACATAAATAATCGACCATGTAAAAATGACAGAAACTCAGAAAACTATATTGATACAATTTCTTTCCATGGGCTTTTGCCTGCTCATGTACTTCCGACTCGCATGGATAGCTGCCTAGACCACGTTCTATTGAAAACAAACAAACCTTCCACATGTTTGATTCTGGAGTCTTACTTTACTGATCATGCCCCTGTCTTATTCTGCATTGAACAGAATCTTCAAACTATAAAACCAAAACGTACCATACGTCATATAAACATTCCTTGCGTCGTTAGTTGTCTGGAAAACTCGGATCTTTCAAACGTTTTAACTTGTAATAATCCCAATCAAAGTGCGAAACTACTGATTGCCAACATATCAAGCGCAATAAGCCAACACAGCACAGTAAGAAAAGTCTCTCATAGGAAACAGATAATTAAACCATGGGTGTCACTGGGACTCTTAAGATGCACACGAAAGCGAGACCAACTTCATAGAAAGTCAAAACAAGAGCCAAATAACTCTACAGCCAAACTAATTTATACTAGATATCGTAACTACTGCAACAACTTATTAAAGAGAGTTAAATGTGATTACGACAAAGATGCTAATGACCTAATGAAATCCTTGACCCTAATGAAACATGGAACATAATTAAGACTATTACTTACAAATATATTTCACCCGTAAATAAAACACAGGAACTTCTAAATATCTACAACAATTAAAATTCTTCTGTGAATGCCAGAAACGAATATTTTGCAACTGTTGGACCTAACTTTTCGCGACAAATAGCGCAAGGACCACAAGTTAATCACGCAAATTTGGAATTCAACAATTTAATTAATCCCTTAGGTGATGCATTCGTATTACTTGAAACGAATAACACAGAAATTGAAACATTTAATTACAGATCTAAAACATAATTATGCGGTTGGCTATGATGGTATTCCTACTTCTATTATTAAATCTGCCAACCATTTATCTATCAAAAATGGTATCTTTCCAAACACTTTCAAAAAGCCTTAGTCACACCTGTTTTTAAAGGTGGGGAAGGAGATCGTGGTGAGAATTATAGGCCGATATCAGTGCTTACCACTCTATCCAAAATACTGGAAAAGGTTGTGAGTAAAAGATTGCTCAGTTTTCTTGAGCATGACAATATTCTAGCTCCAAATCAATATGGTTTTAGAAGAGTTATGTCAACAAAAGACGCTGTTCTTGAGTTGACGAGTAAAATAACCAAAAACCTAGGTAACAAGACAAAAAACAATAGGCACATTCCTTGAATTGGCCAAGGCTTTTGGACACGGTTTCAACTCCGATCCTTCTTCGCGGCTTAGAGAGCTTAGGCATAAGAGATATCACTCTGAACTTATTTCGTAATTATCTTACGAATCCTAGCCAAAGAGTCAAAGTCGACAATGACATTAGTGACGAGGTGAACCTAACTCATGGCGTACCACAAGGAAGTGTACTTGGTCCCGCTCTATTTCTCCTCTATATTAATAGACTATGCCAACTGTCTAATCTGTGACTGTGAGATCTTCGTGTGTGCAGAAGACACGGCGCTTGAGATCAGCGCAGAGACGTGTGACTCTGCCTATCGTGCGGTTGAAAAACCTCTTGGCAGTATTATGAACTGGCTCTCATCCAATTTGCTCACCTATCCTACCTAAAACTCACTATATCACTTTCTCAGCAAACACTGTCACACAGCCTATTACATCTGACATTAAAATACTAAACTGCCACTCAACAAACGCCAATCGTTGTTGCCCATCAATACGAAGAAGCTCCTGCATTAAATATTTAGGTGTATACATTGACCACACATTGAGTTGGCATAAACATATTGATGTGACAGTGTCGCGAGTTCGTAAAGTAATGTTACCCATGAATAAGTTAAGACAGGCAGACAGGTGGCTGTTGGTGCACTATTGAAAATGGTTTACTTTGCCTTAGCTCAGTCCCTACTTATCTATTGCATATCTGCTTGGGGTGGTACATTTAAGACATATCTTCTTCGCCTTGAGAGGGCACAAAGAACTGTTTTGAAGGTCATGCATTACAAACCTTACCGCTATCCAACTACTCAGCTATTTAAAGACGTATCTGTTCTCAGTGTCCGACAACTCTGTACGCTTAACATAATCTTACGTGTGCATTCTAAATTAAGTTACATCCCTACGTTACTTAAGCATAAACGACGAAAGTGTCTTGTCTGTCTACCTGTTGCTACCAAAACAATGTTGGGAAGCCGAAGCTACCCAAGTGTCAGTAGTCAACTGTACAACACTATCAACAAAGTGTGCAATTTATATACCTTGTCCAAGGCTAAGTGTAAAAGTGTAGTTAATAGCAATCTCCAAAAGTTAACTTACGATGAGACTGAGAAACTATTTTCTAAGGGACCGAATATGGGTATTATACGAAAAAAATACATAAACCACACACACACACACACACATACACACATATACATACACACAAACTAACACACACACACACACATACACATATACATACACACAAACTAACACACACACACACATTATTGACCATGTACGCGTATTAGTCTCACACTGAAGTAGTCATTATGTTTGCACCATAACTTTATTACATTCATCATCTCGGCAATTCTAACCGAAGAACGTCATATAAATTGTAAGAGGAAGGCGCCAGTATCTGTAGCACAGCTTATACTACCATAGATACTGACGTTCACTCTATCTCTATGAAATTAAAATATATGTACTTAGTGTTGAGCTTATATGTATGACTGAGAGACTATAGAAAAAACAATGTATGGCTTTTTGTTAAAAAACTATTATTATTATTGTCCTTATTACATTTATACATACATATTTATTACATTTTTAAATACATAAAGAAATAAACAATAATATATATTTAAAAATATAAAAAATAGTAGACCACCGACTTCAGGTACAGGGACCAAGAAACCGGTGGTTAGGGCTCCAAAAAAAGGTCCAACCATCTAACGTGAGCCTCTTGAGGTGTTGGTCGAGGCTCTTGGCTATTTGTCCGTGAACAGACACAATTATCTGAACAATGATCACCGAATCTACATCCCACATATCGACAATGTCGTGAGATAAATCCAAATATTTCTTTTGTTTTTCTTTTTCAACTTTCACGAGATTCTTGTCATAGTAACGGCGATGTCAACAATCACACATTACCACAATATCAGGCTTATTGGCAACAATAGTCCTGTCCGTGACAATAGATCGATCCCAATACAACGTAGCACGGCCATTTTCGAGAACTGGGTCGGGCACATACCTGTAGTATGGCACCTCTGAATTCACAAGTTTATATTTGAGGGCAAGCTGTTGATGTACCATCCTGGCTACTTGCTTGTGTCTGTACAATATTCACCGTTAGTAAGACGATAACAACCAGAAATAATATGCCTACTAGATTCTCCGGGACGGTGACATGCCCGACATATATCAACCGTACCATCCTTTAGGATATACTTCCGATAGTTATTCATCATGATAACTTCGTCCATTATAAATCGCACAAACAAAACCTTCGGTTTCTCCGAAGAGATCACCATACCGTAGCCAGGAGGTCGACGCTTTGAAGTCTATATCGGACCCATTAAGGGCCCGATAAAACCAGCCATGGAGTTCTTTGCCCTCCCATACCTCCCTGCGATCATTAGTACTAAGTACTTCAGGTTTGCGCCAATTCTCTTTAGCCAGAGCGAGTGGAGTGAACCCAGTATCCACTGCAACCACACTGCGATGCACTCCCACATCAGTACGTAGAAAAGAATCTCTAAGACTGTATATCTCGCGATTGTGCAGGGTCTTGATATTCAGTAGTCCACGACCCCCACACTTTCGCGGGATATACAATCTTATAACCGATGAACGTGGGTGGTGCATTTGAAATGCAGTCAGCAGTGTACGGAATCTCCTATCAAGGGCATCTAATTCGATCTGAGTCCATCTAAGTATTCCAAATCGGCATGACCCAACCATTGAAGGCTCGCACCTTGTTACCCCCTGATAAAAGACTTTTTAGTACTTTTTTCAGGCGGCCAAAGAAGCGTTCCTGCAACGTTTGCTTTATGTTAGATTCTGGTATTCCTAAGGACTGTGAAAAACCTAAATACTTGTAGGTTTCGGTAACAGACAGAGGTTGAAGTTTTGTGGAATCTAAAAGCTCTACTCCTTCAGATTCCTCAATCACACCCTTCTTTACATACATGATTGCACACTTATCTACACCAAATTCCATCTTGATTGAATTACTAAAGTTTTCAGTAACTTTTATTAACGCTGTCAATTGTAATTTGGGGGCAATTAGTTTCAAATCATCCATATATAGAAGATGCGATATAACTTGATGATATAACTTTGTGGTTTATTTTTGAAAATTCTTATCCTATACATTTCGATCCATCCTAAGGTTGCCTGGAAGAGATTTCTTTTGTACATTTCGCTTCACATTTTATGTACTCTCTTCTAACTGTAATATTATAGCGTGCAAATAAAGAGTTTTCTATCCTTCTATCTATCTATCTATTATTATTAATGCTCACATAACATAATTTTGAAATTGGTAACAGATTTGGCACGTCTGATAGAGATTGGTAATAATGCATTCCATTAACGTACAACTTCTACGGAAAATGAGTTAGTATAAAAATTTCTACATGGTTTTGGACAGGTCGCAAGTCGCAGGTGCTCAGAAGACCTCAGGTGTTTCAAATGTGTGTCATGGAGGAACTAAAAGTGTTCTTTGAGATAAATAGGGGTTGATGGATTAAACAAAATGTTAAACAGAAGGGTAAGGATATGAGTATTCCGGCGAAAGTGGCTTTCAGCCACTTGAGCTTTTTACGAAAGTGGGGAAACATCAGGCAAGCGCAAACAATAAATGCATTAAAAAAATGGTTTATGAACATTATGCATCTCAATTAAGATGATCATTAATCAGGGTATGCTGTGAATTTTTTTTGTGCGTTTTTTAATTATATATTTTGGTACGTGTGTATATGTGTGTTTATTTATGTTTATGCATATATATATTTAATGAAATGGCATTTCATTAATTCAAATTTGCCGCACTTTGCGCTTAGTGCGCGTGTTTTAATGGCGGATAATGTTGACATTTATTTCTGTAATTTCTGTTATAAAAAGTAGTAGATATATACGAAAGGATATAATTAAGGAATCGAAATTAGTGAACTTTAAAAGTCGTTTCTTTTTATTTTTCAGGTGAGTTGAAAGTGTAATTATCATGGTTGACCAATAACTATTGTAATATTGGAAGGGTGTGATAAATATAACAAAATTTTGTATTTTCCAGAGAAACAATTTGTGGTTATTTTTTGAAAATTCTTATCCTATACATTTCGATACATCCTAAGGTTGCCTGGAAGAGATTTCTTTTGTACACTTCGCCTCACATTTTATGTACTCTCTTCTAACTGCTCAATTTTAGCAGACATTATGGACTCCCAATGACACATACCTGTAATTTTGCAGTGTTAATTTTGAGCCCATAATTGTTTCTCCACGTACTTATAAGCTCTAGGTCAGAGTTGATAACAGTAAGTGCATTCGGCAATATACTGACCAGTGCATGAGTGTATATCTGTAAATCATCAGTAGGATCAAAGTTAATTTCTAGAAATGGAGTTTATAAAAATCGCGAAGAGTAGTGGATACAGAATGTCACCCTGCGGAACACCGACAGTAGCATTACACCATGATGAAAGGGAATCTTCAAAACGAATGCAATGCTGACGCCCTAACAGGTAACTATGAAACCAATCAATTGCCTCCGGAGATATATTAAGAGAGTGAAGTATACCAAGGAGTATATGGAAGTCAACAGTATTAAATGCATTACTAAAGTCTAGTAAGTAAAACACCGTCACATTTCCGTTATCCATGCTTTCTCTAATGTTATCTGTAATGTGTACTAGTGCTGAAACTGTGCTACGTCTTTAAAAGAATATATATTGTTTTTTAAAAGGAAAGTGTTGAGTTGATTATGAACAAGACATACAAGAACTTTGAAAAGAAAAGGTAAGATAGATATCGAACGGTTGTCAGAATAAGAAGAAGGTTTTTATTTTTTTGGCAAAGTAATAATTTCAGCTGATTTCTACGCAGATGGGAAGATGCCGTGAGATAGGGAATGGTTAAATACGTAACATAGGATAGGGAGAACATCATCAAGGATGGGGAAAATCATGTTCTTACTGAGGCAGTCGCTTCCCACAGGATTAGATGAGATTGAAAGTATGCTCTTCCTAACATCACAAAGTGCCAGTTGATTAAAAATGAAAGGAGAATGGTTAGGAGTATGGAGGGATAAAATATATTTTAAGGTTTTGGCCTTAGTAGTTGGATCAAAATTAGATGAAGAAGTAAAAACTTAAGTGAATCGAGATCTAGGTCCTTAGGGATAGATAGTTTTTAGAAACTTCCAGACTTTTACCGGATCGCTGTTTTCAACAGATGTTATAAAAATTTTTTTTTGTTTTGGGCTTGCCTTTTAATTTTACTATTAGCCTGTTAGAGGTTATCCATTTTTTCTTGGGCACCCTGTATATTTCCAATTTTCTTTTTCTCATTCTATAGTACAATTTGTCTTTAACAACTGCTTACATTCTTGTCTATTTGTTGATTCTACATTTATTTTATGCTGTACAATAATATTAGTTCTGTATATTACGACAGCATATTTACTACTACGTTGTTTTATTCCTTTTTATTGCTACTTTTGCAATTTGACTACAGTAGTCCAGCAATCTGTCTCTATCCTTACTTCTCATTATTAATGCCATGTTTTCGGCTACCATTTTAAAGCCCAGTCTTTGTTCAACACTATGGCTTTGAAGCGTTTTGACCTTAGTTTCCACTCTTAAGAAATGTTTGCTTCAGAGACCATCGTTCGTCAGCCAGATGTGACCAGATCGTTGCCAAGATAGAGTACATGTCTCGGCACCTTTCGCCATAACAGATAAGATGCACTGCACAAGCCAAACATATTTTTGAGTAATTTTGTATATCGACTCTTCGACGCAATGATGACATATTCATTGATCAAAATCTTGGTTTTTATTGTATTATAACATACGAGATCGTATATGAGACACTTTTGTTTATAAAGGTGTGTTTGTTGAAGTGGCGTCGTTCAACTTGAAGCATTGATATGTGTATGAATGATTTATGAGTACATTTGTATTGTATTGGAATGCAATTTACTTTTTGTCTTATGTACATTGTGATGCATGCGTTTGAGGACTAACTGAATAAAAAATGGAGAATGGTCCCGATTTATGACTCGAAGACCATCAGTCTCGATAATACTTATACTAACTATGACAGACACATTTCGTACTATACGGCTATTAAGATTCATTTGATGAGACGGACAAATTTAGCTTACAAACAGCGGTCTGTTCATGAAAAAGAACTGTCACTATTAGCTATATAAATAAAAATTAAAAGTTGAAATGTTTGTACGCGAATAACTTCCGATCGACTGAGCCGTATTGGATAATTCTTTTTAGAGTGTTCTTTTTTTTAGGACAAGGTAACCGGAAAAGTTATTCCGCCACTGTTTAATACCCGTGGGAAGCTGAGGCAGGCATAGTTACTTAAAAAGAAAGTTTTCCAGAAATAAAAACAATATTTAAAAAAATGGCGGTACGAAGTTCACCGGGTCAACTAGTTATAAATAACTTATCATCACATCACATCTCTCTCACCCAGCAAGTATAAACACTAAGACTTTGCACACATCCCCTTCTTAGTTGAAGCGCCTACGAAATTCACATTAGCTATAACTGTAATTTATCTGCGTGCGTCTAAAGCTGTTTCCTTTCTTTCAAGCATAAAAATGCAGAATTATTTAAAGTTCTAAAAATGGATCTGCTGTTGTGTAAATAAATTCTGCCAATTTCCTGTCATATTTTACCTTCGAGTCGGATGGAATTAAACTTTAAGGCTCTGCTAATGTTGTCGAAAATCGAGAAAAAAAAACAATAGAATTAGTGTGAATATCAATTCTGACATCTAAGTTATACATGGTTATTGATCTGAGAAAAAGGTAATATTTCTTATTAATTTGTAAGCTTTGATTTTTTTTTTCTAGTCTGAATTTAAAGGAATCTGATAATCCTGATTTACATAATAATCCAGTCTAGTTCCCCGTTATTCCCGTTGTTTCTCTTTATAATATACTAAAGGGGCCCGAAGGTCAGTAGCAGCCACGTAGATTAACATATTGCAAAGTAAAGTAATACTAGCCAGGTCAGTCTATTCTGACGGGTGACCATTCTTAACGTTTTGAGATCCCTCAATGGCTCGGAGAGCATGTTGAACCGTGGGTCTCGGTTGGCGTATGAACAACTTTGGCAATCACTATGGTTTCTTGGGAATTAGTTACGTCTCTCTACAGACTTTCTATGAATAAAGTACCGGGGTTGTGGAGGCCTGGTGAAAGTAGCTCCACGTGACTTAAGCCGAACCCAACCAAATTTGGGAAATATTAATTTTGAGACTTTTTTATTTTTAGCTGCTAAAATGACTCTGCCCTGCCTTATAGAAACCATTAGCAGAATTCCAACGAGGTGGCCACCATCCCAAACGCGAATAAGGATAATGCAGCATGGTTACTAACATTATGGCGGCCTAATGAGATGTATTTTCGCGCCTCGCTTAAAGAACCCGGGATCATAAGGGGACGGAATTTCACCTTCACATTTTAGCTTCAAAGTAGATAATAATCAGACCTTTACAATATTGCTACTATTGATTTATATATTTTAATTAAGTTATTATTGTAAAGGAAAGAAAAGGTTTAAAAAAACGCCATCTATCCAAACCTTTAGCAACCACTTGGTTCTTGATAAACAATGTGAGCGTCCATTGCCGCCAGTCTAAGAACTTTTGCAAAGATTGCCGCAGTCGAAATTCGTGAAACTGAATAAAAGATGTACATTTAACAAAGAAATTTCCTACCTTTTGCATTTTTGGTAAAGTAACTCTTACCCAAATATCCTATTACCAATATTTTATAGTGTCTATTCCAATATTAGACATTATTTTTCTTAGGTATTAAAAGAATACCTAGTTGGTCTAGCGGTTAGCGCAAGCGACTGCCAATCAAGAGGTCCCGAGTTCGATTCCCGGGTCGGACTGCTGTTGTGTTTTTCTTACAAGATATTCTTAATGGCAGCCCGGAGTGTGAAAAACGTCAGTGTTTCTCGCCCGTCCTTCAAGCAGTCAGGACGTCAAGCCTTTGGTCCCGGTTGTAATGAACACCTATGACAATCGTTATTGGAAAGTCAATGCCTCAAATATAGTGACAACTAATGCAGCCCTCGAATTCAGTTCACTCTCAGGGTTGCGGAGGTCCGATGCTAGTTGCTCCTTGGAAAAACTGATATTCAGGTAAAACCGGTTGAACTAGTAGCCGACCCCAATTAATCTTTTGAATAATAAAGGTTAGGAAGATGACGAGGTACTTTATGGGACCAATCCCACCCACACGCCCACCACTGGTACTCCTACCTTATACCAGGATCAACAGCAATGACCCACGAACTCACCGGGTTACGACACTCGGGAAGTCCCAGGAAAAATTAAACTATCTTGAAACCCGCAACGAAATTAATCAGATGAAAAACTGGAGGATATAGGATAGGCAGACACCTTTTCCAACCGGGAAGTACCACGAATAACATACTATGGGTCCTAAATGATCCTTATCTGATTTCTATAGTACGTATGGCAGAATCGCTTAAACGCACGGAAATTCACCGCAATTGACCCAAGATTCCCATAGTTTGCTGACCTAAATGTCATTTTTAAGCTATTTAGCATTATGTTAAATTAATTGTCCAAAGACTACATTCCCAGAGGACATGACTAGCCGACTGTTCACAGATAGAATCAGGTGTTGAGCATTGACACAATGGTGAGTCGACTAATTTAAATGAGTGTAATTTGCTCTTACGGTTACCGTGCCCTGTAAGAAACTGAGCAACACAGTGATCCACCTCGAGCTATGTCCTCGACAATTGTTCGCGAACAGATGGAAAGCACTGCTAGGAGTGGCGCCCTTTAGATGATTCATTCCATCGTTGTAGCCATTCATCCATGAGGTCGTTATAGACATTGGACTGTTGTTAAAACAACCTTATGATTTTATCGCGGTCTCAGTTTTGGACGGTTTCGGTTTTTACAGGAGCACCGTAGCAAACAGAATCCAAATAAGTAGCTCCATATATGATCTTTAGCGTATTAAATGACAGATCCCATGTCGTAGTTGATATCCGCGTCAGTGCACAGAAACTCTTTTTAGACTTTTCATTAACAGTTCTAATATGTTCGATAAATAAAAAGTTTCTTTCTAAAAACCAATCCCGAATAACAAAACGATGTTTTATTTTTAATAGTAACATTTTCAAATTTAATACACGGTGATGATTTGAGGCTACCTTTCAGAAGCAGCGGGAAGGTTTTTTTTTTGTGCAAAAGTTAACCGATTACGTGCACCCCAAAGAGATATTAAGTTCAAACATCTATTAGCTACTTTCTCAAGTCCCGTTCTAGTATCATACTCTATCAATAATAAACCATCATCCGCATACGCGTTTAGGGTACATCGGGATGGTATAGGTATTGTAAGATAATCGTCGAAGCCTATATTCCACAAATATGAACCTAGCACTGACCCCTGAGGAAACTCCATCGTAAGCGCCTTCGACACAGAATGATGCCCAAGTCTCAATTTAATTGTGCCTTGTAAGAGGTACGAGGAGATAAGGGAATAAATATTTATAAAGCATCCTCTTGAGTTTAGTTTGAGCAATATCATGGACCACCGCGCTTTTTTGAAGGCTAATTATGTCGAAGGATGATGAGGTATTAATAGGATAATACTAAAAGCTAATGGCGAAAACATTCGTGCATCTATAACATCTCAAGTTAGTACGCTGATTTCAGCATGGTTGGGCCGGCTCGACCGGGGCGGTACCTTCATTTATCACAGAGAACCAACCTAAAACCGCAGGCCCCATGATGCAGAAGCAATCGTGTAAATTATTTGTACCCTGTTGAACCAAAAATTTTCGTGTACAAATTTTGGCTAGCCAAAAGATGCTATACGTTTTTGATACTATTTTTCTTCTTAACAATTGTACGAGTGGAAAACTATGGTGGATACACTGATGAATATGACTTGCAAAATTTGTTTGTTCATGCATAAGCTTGACTTAGCAGCGCTTATAAAAGTATCACATTATCATAACTTAGACTTAAACTATTCTAGAATTAAACTATTCCACGTGCGGAATACGGGCAAGTGAGTTTAACTCTAGAATGTATTGCTACAAATTCTATCAAGTGCCGACAATCCAGAGTATACATTACATAAGTTAACTTTCTTTAAAGCATTCTGTCATGTGGAGCCACATATAGCCGGTGGACTGTTGTAATCAGAGGGCCACCGGCTCCAATACAGTAAAGACTTCAGAATGTTGATGGGGTTGCTATGCTTCTGCAGTGCATTGGCGATGTTCGCGCAGTGCACAAGTTTCTGTCTTCCATGTCATTATCAGCAGAAATCTGCCTCGTTGTTTTGCTGGCCAGCTCTAACTCTATCCTGAAGGTAATACCTGGATGGTACAACTCTCCATGATTTATGATATCGTGTAAAAGTGTATCTACCTCAAACAATATCATACTTAGTCTCTAAATAATGTTGAGTTGTTACTAACATAGGTTAAGTTTTATTATTCAGTTTTTCTTTTTTACTAACCTTTTATGGATGATACCTGTCCGAAACAAATATTATTTTACTAGCCTAAATCCTAGCACGTGCAATCTGCTAGTCTAAGTGGCAGTGCAAACCCAAGCAAAATTTTATTAATTAACTTTGCTGCATCATTGGTAACTTACTAAGGGAATTTTTTCCAAAAACCTTTTTGTTCACTTATGTACAAACTTACATTTTAAAAAGTGAAACATGTAACTATCAAATATTTAGTTTCAAGAAAACACTTAAAAAAATAACATATTTTACGTAAATGTGCTCTTGAATTGAAATAGAACAGTAGAACTTTGATCGCAGTCTCAGCGCTTGTTTCTGTTTCAGGACTTGCTTTGTGCGGCGGTGCAGTTTAGTCCGCTTACTGCGGTAGGCGCAGTAGTAGTTCGACGACAATGGGATATAACACTGTGTGGGAATATACAGCAGCATTTATTTGAAAGTTGCTTAAACCACTCTTGGCTCATATTTAAGTATTGTAGCAATAAATAAAAGGTATTCTATATCAGAACACCTTCTCACTGTCGATGCTTAGAAGTATATTGAAAAATCTCCTTTTGATCGCTATACTCGTCGTGATTACTGTGATACTGGCGATTACAATTATAAATTAATAAGTGCTACATCAGTGGTGGTTGATATTTTTAATTGCTATAGTGAAAATATAATACCACGAGAATTCTAGCGTAGTCACAATATATTTGAGAAAAGTTGTACGCTTATTTATGCATAAGTCTGTAAGATTATTTTTTTCAATAGAATGTAAACAAATATCGTAATTATATTGAAGTTTCGGTACAGCGAAACTTGCTGGCAAACTTAAGGTGTGTAGCGTTACACGTGGAAGCACAGTTGCAACGTCATCGGTGGGTCGCGTTAGATGTACGCTGTGCAGCACGGCGGAGCTGTCGGTCGGCGGCGGCAGACTCGGCGGCGGCGGCGGCGGCGGGCCGGCGCGCGCTCGCTCGCTTGCGGCCGCTGCTCCGTCAGTACGTCGCGCGCCCTCGCACAGACGACTCACGTCTCGCGTCTCGCTGCGCGACAATACCACGCGACGTGTATATCAACGCGATCCTGCATAACATTTGTGTTTTTTTTAACTGAGAAAATCAAGTGGTGTGATAAGGAGTTACAGTGAGTGGGGCAGTGCAGGTGATACGATGTGGTGGTTGAGTGGGAATGCGGGGTGATGGGTCGCTCCGTGGCGCTGGTGGTGGGCGCGCTGGTGCTGGCGGCGGCGCTGGCTCGCGCGGCGTGCCCGGTGCGTGCGTCTGAATGCGCGTGCAGCGAGGCCGGCGCGCGCGTCTCCTGCCGCGGTCTGGGCCTGCGCCGCCTGCCGCCGCTGCATGACAACTTGCTCTCGTTGTGAGTATAAACATACATATATTTAACCATCGCACTACTATTTATTTTCAATTTAATTATAAGTCTCCATGTTTAGTTTTGTTATAGTTAACTATTGAACAACAGCTACTAAACAACAACATACTCCTTGGATTGCACAAAAACAGAATGGCATCAACCTTCTCGCTTACTACAGTTTGTGTAAAGCTTTTGTTAAAGAAGGAGATACCTGGAAATAGTTTTTACCATATTTAAGAGACTGCACTATTATATAGTGGTCTACTCATGTGAAGGCGGTTTATAAACAGCGCCTTGGGAAGTAAGTGCCGCTCACGAGATAATGTAATAGGTAAGAATAATAAACTCGTATGACGTGAGGGTAAATCTGTAGATGGAAAAGTTTCAACTGCCACTGCTTTCCTTTTAGGCATATGTAACTGCTATGACACCTTTACAAGTACTTTGATTAGAACCGTGAGTAAGTAAGGGGCCAGTAGGTACAAGTTTGACTGGCGGGTGCGGTGCGTTGATGTCTTTTATATGCGCTACATTTTGGCCGGCTCAACGATTATTTCTTATCATGTACACCACAATAGGTCTAAATATGACTTATGTAATATATGTACACATTAGTAATTAAGAACATGGTAGGATTACTGCCGGTGTATCCATATCAATAATATCTGTGAACTATGCTAGGAATATTTTTTTTGTATTCACTGATATTTTTGTCATTTTAAAATACAATCATCATCGTCATTTAACACCATAATAATCATGTTTTCAATTTGATCGAGGACAGCATAACATTTAACATTGCAACTGATTTCTTCGAAAGGTATGCGACGAATATAAGTGAAAAAAAGGAGGAACAGAAATAGGACAAGAAGGAAAGGTAGGCGAGGAAGCTACATCTATTAGAACTAACACTCTGCAATGAAAACCGGGTGTGAGGCTGCAAAAGCCTGAAGTGGGCATCGCGTCGTACGTTGTTGTTGGTGTTGTTGGAACGGATAAGATAGATGGGATTATAATTGTACAGGCATGCGATCCGTCTAGTGACAAGTACCCTGACTTCTGAGTCAGAGGTTGTCAGTTTGGTTCTTCGTTCTGTGTCGGTGTAATTTATAATTTACCCATATTTTATTTTATTTAGAACCTTAATCCTCTCCTAAGAGGAGACCCGAGTCCGGCAGTGGGACATTATGGGTTGTAGATTGATTGATGTAAGTATGTTTATAAGTCAATATGGTCACCACACAGATTTTGCCTAGTTTAGTTTACAGTTTAGGATCAGACTGCAGTGGCTGACGGGAAAAAATCGAACATCTGGCGAGTTTTGGTAGTTTATCCGTGAAAACGTAACGGATGGAGGAACGGTGTAACAATTATCTTTTATATAACAGTCTGCCAAAGTGACTCACTCTTCGTTATGGAAAGCATAAAAAGAATCCAAGAGTGGTGGCCACCGTACCTATTCCGAATGCAGACGAAGCAACTGTGGGGCATCGTGAACCTTGGTGGCCTATTAGGATGCTTCTGCATCAATATTGCGCGCTCACGAACGGAACAGGACAGCTAGCATTCTGCGAATTTAGGTTGATCTTCTGTGGGTAGTACCGCTGCGGTCGAGCCGGCCCAACCGTGCTGCACTCAGTAGGGATTCTAACTTGGCGGAATTTTATCTCCTCTCCTATTCTCTATTTTTATTAACCTCATTACTGATCACCTTCGGTGTTCGTATCACCTGTATGCCGATGATCTGCAGCTGTATTCGCAGGCAAGAGTGGAGGACATATCGCAAGCCATCGACAACATCAACAGGGACCTGGAATACATAAAATCCTGGTCTATGAGATTCGGGCTGTCAGTTAACCCTACTAAGTGCCAAGCAATTCTAATTGGCAGCAAGAACATGGTGAAGCGATTGGATACTAAGTCTGTCTCGCCGGTCGTCTTCAACGGCTTAGTCATACCTTGGAGCGACGTGGTCAAGGATCTCGGCCTATTCATCGATTCAACTCTTGATTGGCGAGCCCATGTTACTCATTTGAGCCAGAAAGTAACAGGTAACCTGCGAACACTCTACCGTCTTAAGAACTTCCTGCCTCCTAAAACGAAACTCTCACTCACACAGTCTCTCATTATTCCTCTAATCGACTACGGTGATGTGTGTTATTTCGACCTGAATGCAGACCTCCTCAATAAACTCGACCGTCTTCTTAATAACTGCATTCGATTCATNTACGTATGTAAGGTTTATGTATTAGTGTGCATCATAGTGTATGTATATAAAGTTTATATATTACCGTGTATATATATTTATTTATATTTTATGTATATATCGTAACTTCACGAATATATATTTTTTTTTTCCCACCACAATGCATCTACCCCACAAAATTTCTACACCATCCAAAGGTTGGCTGGTAGAGAATGCCTTGGGCATTAAGCCCGCCGTTGTACATATGTGCATGAAGTTTTAAAATAAAATAAATAAAATAAATAAATAAATACTTCTCCTGTCACGTCTCTATTATAGTGATTATTCCACACTAATATAATTTATAACTTTGAATAGCTGAATAGAAAATATTATGAAATATCAAAAGCTTTTTTACCACTCAGGAGGTTGAATTAAAAAAAAAAACCTTGGTGATAGTCTCGTAACGAACAGAGATTATAATATTTTTATAATATCAAGTAGGAACTTTGACATTTTATCTAGGATCGTAGCTGGCCTCTTTCACCAGGACGAACAGGCGGCCGAAGCGGTGCAGACAGGACGAATGACGCTAATAACCGCGCGTGATTGATGACGCGCCCTCATTGCCTCGCCGGGGAGAACCACGCGGAGGGCGGGGGGGGGGGATTTTTCCTCTAAGAGTTTAATCAAAGCGGAATGTGCACTTCTTTTCGTCTTTATATATATAAATAGTAACAAATTAACCGCCACAAACCGTGGTGAGTTTACAACAATTAATTAATTAATATATGCAAATAAGGTATTCAAGTTCAAAGTTCGAAACTATGGTGTATTTCATTTTATGTTGATAAAAAGAAATACATCCAAATATTATTTTATGCTAGAGTACCTTGATCTGTAGGTATAGGGTTACCGACAAGGGATTAAAAGAAATGCACCAAAAAATCTTCCTACTTTATTTTATGAAGAAAATTAATTATCCAATAAAAATAATTAAATAACAAATACAATATGATTTTTCTTTTGAAATATGAAACGCTGTGTCGAACACGCACACGTTTTGACGCAGCTATAATAATACAAATAAAAATTTGAAAATAGCAAAAGCAAATTGCTTATAGACTGAAATATTGATTGTATATGCGTCGTTACTAGTATGTACATGTGTACTAGAGTATAAATGTAGAATTAAGTAAATAAAGTTACATAGTCACCTGCCTTCTTTATTCAATTTAAGTGTATGTTTACATATTTATAAAATGATATTACTTATTCATTCATCTTCCCCTAATGTAGCTTAGGTATTTCTATTTCCTTTCCTGCCCAACACAAAATCAATCGATAAGAACAAATAAACAGCCTTCAACCATCTACTGCTGGCCATATGTCTTTCCTTAGAAAGATGCCATACTTTTTAATTTATTTTTTGACAATACATTAAGTTTTTTTACAACCATGAGATGAGCGCCTGGTTAAACGCGTCCGTAAAGCGAGTAAAGCCTTCTTCGTTTGAACCAATGTATAGTCATGTGCTGGTACGTATAGTGTAGGAAGCGAGGGTTGACTGCACTCGCCATACATGTCCCTCAGAGAGTCATTAATCATCGTCGACCTGGCAAGTTCCCACCGCGTTCGCCGCCGCACACGCTCCCTAAATAATACATTTAACTTTATATTACGAATCAATTACTCGGCGAATAAATATAATTAGCGTCTGAGCTGTGAGAGGAAACACGACGACGGAGCTCGTTATCATAAATTGTAAGGATCACTTCGTCGCGAACGTTTACATTATCATAACGTTCAGATATTCAATTCATTCATATAATTTGATATCAAATACATTTAACTTAATTTATAGACATACTTTTACAGCACGTGCTTGGAGCCCATACAGGAGATCATTTTTTATTTCGATAACAAATTGAATTGGCGTCTCACCTGGGACCATAATTGATCTAATAAAACAACCGACTACGCCGTTTCTTATATTTAGCTCCTTAGTTTATTATCTTCTTATGCTGAATATAACTTAACATTTAACGTGAGTTGTGTTTGGGACCTTTGGACTTTGAACTTCCTCAGTCTGATTGGACGCGGTGAGTAAAGTTTTAGAGGCACGACAAGAGAAAAGAAAAGTTACAATTCCTTTTTTACATAAAAGGGGTTAACAAGCAGACTGTTTACCTGATAAGTGATACCGACCATGACCACCTTCAACTCAAGAGCTACAGGTGCGTTATTAACCTTTGACTTCACCCCTCTCCAGAGTTAGGTGAACTTACTGAAAGGATAGCGTAACTGCCACGTTCTGAAAGACTGTGATTTCACTCCGGTCGAGCCGGTCCATTGCACCGAATAGCTCTAATGAAAGTTTTGCGGATATTCTACCCGTATATTTCACCCTTGAACCGAAGTGATACACATGTTTTACGTATTCCTTAATCATATTAACGATAAATTGAAAAATAACGTCAAAAAAGATAAATTATATAAAAAAATAGAATAATTAAAATAAAGATACCTAAGAAAATATTCAAGTACGATCATGGTACTGTGGAGGAACGGGTGTCATGTCCCTCCAACACAAAGGGAGGATCCTCCGACCAGGCGAGGTGATCATGCCTGGCGGGCCACTGCCCAACGGTTGATGTTGGGAAGTTGTATATATGTTAATCGGCGCGAGAACTTCTATTGCGCGATGTAGGATTGGCAGCTTCTTCGTGCACTACGTTACTCCGTAGTTCAGTGTATCTTCAGTGGATGGCGTTGTCATATATTTATGTTGACGCTGTATGTGGAAGTCGCCACAGTACTGTATCTACGTAGATACTTGATAATAGAAATAATTTCAACCAAGTTCCTTTAATAACATAAATAAACAATTAGTCCAACTCGTGAAACCAGTAACAGTGAAACTATAATACCTAATTATGTTCTCAGAAAGTATGAAACACAAAGTACAAGACCAGTTTGAAACATAATGGACTCAAGGGCCATAATGGCCTGTCCAATGTTGGCGCCTGAATTGGATAATTTGGTCCAGTAAGTGGCTACATTCCGGCTCTAATTGAGGTACACGATTCATTTAGGTTTCAGAACATTTGCTAGAATGAGTTGCTTCATTCCAGCTTTTGCCTATTTACATGGGTGGAGACGGAGGGACACATGTCAACATCCAATTCAAAGTTAAAAATTTCGTCTTGATTTTTCGTCTCGTCGAAAATAGATGATGATTTTTTCATAAATATTCATTGACGCTTAATCCGATTTATTGAATTAATCTGCTAGTGTCCTTTGTAAACATATATATGATTATAGCCTTACACATTTAACAAATAACCTTCAAATTTATTTTAAAAATCTTTTTCAAACCAAAAAAATATAGACACGTGTTTACCGAACATGAAATATGTCAAATTTTGTTAGTAAAAATCATGTTCGACCAATAACTTGTTGGCCTTCAGCATACTGTCTCTCTTATTTAAAAACAAATAAAAACATAAGTTTCCTCGGTTTCTAGGTTTTTAAACTTTAGTCGATAACAGTGCGAGGACTAGTGCAACTAAAGACGTTGCAAATTGTGTGTTTTACAGCATACGTAGCTAATTAAATTCTCTCTGTGTGCAGGTAGAAAGCGCATTAAAAGGTCTTCGGGTCGCAGTTCTTTTTAAGCTATTTATAGAGTAAATGCGAGGACGAAGGCAATTAGTTGCAGAATAGTCCTGAGCTTAGTGCGCGGCCCTCACCTCTTTGCGGAGGGGAGGGCGGCAGATGGAGCCCGGAGGAGGTGCATCTCGATGTAATAGGACGACCCTGTGTCTATTTATTGCGTCATATTGATATTTCATGGAGGGACTTGTACTGGGGCCGTGTGTGAGACACTCTAATACCGTGATACTTATTAGCTCGGCGCGCTCCTTATTAATTCTATTTTTACATACCTCGTGTCGTTGTTTTATTCCTTTGCATACACTTTTATATTCGTGTTTTTTTTATAAATAGATAATTAGTTTAGTTTGACTTTATGCTACTGGATCAATTGTTAGTTTATTTTTTTATTTATGAAGAAGGTAGTCTAGTTAAAAAAATATTTTGATATCATCTCCTTACCCTTTTCCCAACTTTATTTGGGGTCGGTGTAATGTGTTTTCCTCCGCCGTTCTCCTCGTTTACGCGTCAGTGCATTGCTTACTACCTTCCTGGACATAATCACTTTTACGTAGTCCATCCACTTTTTCTTTGATCGTCCTCTACTCAACCATACGTCGACTTTCATGCTTAAAACTTTCTTACCGCGGGAGAGCCAAGCTTCGGCACGAATGAGCTGGAGTAATACCACGGCCTCTCAGAAAACTGGTGTGAAACAGCGCTTATCTTGTGTTTTACTGAGTGAGGATACCGGATATATGTATGGAGGGCGGTGTTAGGGTATGCCCTAACACCTTCCTCCATACCCAACCCCTCCACCCCAAAGACCATCAAGGCACTTGTGACGCCTCTGGGGTTGTGGGTGTCCATAGGCGGCGGTAATCGCTTACCATCAGGCGATACGTCTACTCCTTTGCCCCCTATTCCATAAAAAAAACGTTTCACTCATCTCCACGCATGACACGTACATACCTGTTACTTCTTAATTTTGCATCCGCTGTATCCATTGTAGTCGTTTATCACCTTATCCATTCTAGTCACACTACAAATGAATCTCAACATCCGCATTTCAACTACGTGTAGGCCGTCTCTCATCCGTTCTCTCTATTGGTCAACACTCAGATCCATGGAGGACTACAGTTCTGATGATCGTTTTATATATTTGTCCCTTTAACGTTAAAGGAAACTTGGGATCGTAAATAGTTCCCATTACTTGCCGCCACTTCATTTATTCTGCATTGATTTGATGCTGTACCTATCTAATTGGCCATAATTTTGTAACAACAAACCGAGGTATTTGAACCCGGTGCAGACCGGAATCGCTGTTCCATTCAGTGACACGACTGCAAGATCAGAGAGACCACGGAAATCACAGAATTCTGTTTTAGTTCTGCTGATTTGCTCAATATTTTCTAGTCTTTGTTGCCATGTATTTAGTCTGCGCTAGTGCGAAAACTTAAACTCCCAAAAAAAACAAAAAAAAACTGTAAAAAATTACTTAATGTAGTGTCAAATGCACGAGTCTAAACGGAACTAGGTATATTCTATCTTATTCACTTATTACAAATCCAAAACTATCCCCCGTCTCTCAGTATGTGTAAGTTAGTTCTCAACTTCGATCCTTATTCACCATAAAACGTCAGTACTTTGCGGGTCTTAATAAACGGTTTTATAGCTTAGATGAGAGCAAGCTAGTCGAGTGTATAAAACGTAAACGAGACGGCTGCTTAACATGCTCAACTCACTCCTCACACTGTGAACTAATATTAATTAGAGATAGACATCCACTCCGTGTTTATTTTGGGATGTGCGACTAGAACGTCAACGACATTGACGCTAAAATTACGGCGTGGACCTTTTCAGTGCTTGATAAAGGGAAGTGTCAGGTCTGACACAAATCAGGCATTTTCAAAATAAAATAATAGTAAAAACGTAATATCTTATCGAAAAGCAAGTTTCTCGTTTCGTCTCGAAAAGTGTTCATGTTCTTGTAATGATTGCTTGCTATTTGTGACAAAACCAACAAAATTAAAATACTTATGAGCCGAAACTAAATTTATAGTGTTTCGATAAACGATAAATAATTTTATTAATACTTTATTAATAATAGTATAGGTAAAATCTGAATTTTATTAAATGTTAAATATTACAAAGAATAGAGGCAACGAGACCAATTAGAGTAGATAAAGTAGGGAAGGTAATGAGTACTTCTATTGAGAGAATTTTCCAAAGATAAACAAAGCCTTTGAAAAGGGCAAGGGTAACGTTTTGGAGCGAAAATAGACTTCACATAAGTAAACAGTTCAAATAAAAAATAGATCACAGTTTGTGGAAAAGACCAATTGTTAGTCATTGCTTAGTTATTATATTAACAAAATGCAAACACGTGAATGGAATATTCCTTTATAACTTTTTTTGATAGATGTTCTATTGAATTATTGAAATTCCTTTTGCCTCCTTATTTTTCAACAAAACTTACTTTTTAAATCTTATACTATTATTTAAAACTTTCATAAATTCTTTTCTATAAAGTTTCTTTCACAAAATTTACCACTAAGATACTAAATATAATTATTAACAATGTTTACCCATTTCCAGCCGGAGCTTTGGATTACAATTAAATTAAGTTCCTTCATGTCCAAAATGTGTACTGTAACTATCTGTACGGCAGTAATTCTCGAAATATTAGAGGAACGCAGAGCACCGCATGCGTTGCGCGTGTTTATAAATACCTGGTTATATCTGGCACGTGTCGGTTTAGAACACGACGCGCCGAAGCGCTGGTTGCACCACCACTAGGAGTTTATTGAGCTGTCTTCTTGCTCCTTTCTTGTATAATTAATCAGTTTCTATTACAGTTATATGTTCAACAAAATATACCAAACAATATACCCAATGTGTTGTTCTGTATATCGGGAAGCATTTAATATTAATAATCATAGCATTTAATGATAACATTTCGGACATCTGACACAAAACGCCATCTAGTCCCAAACTAAGCAGTGCTGATACTATAGGTTACTGATAAATATAAATGAACTTTTTTGTAAATACATACATACATGTTATATATAGGAAACACCCAAACTCCGAAACTAATATTTGCTGATCAAATAAACAAGAAAGAGTGATCGGAAGTAAAAGTATTTGTATATAATCTCTCGGAAGAAGTCACCTGACAAAGTTGACCACAGCAAGTGTAGAAGTCGTTGCTTCCTAGCTGGCCGTCCTTTCGGAAGTGGAAAAAATCTATGGCGGTTTGTACCCTTCGCATGCATCTTGCAGCGTTGCCAAATGGACTTGTGATACATCTAAATACTGAGATGTCTCTACGAAACCGCCATCATGGCCGTATAAGTACAGAAGCAGCAAACAAGGCCCATACCATTGCACCAAGTTGTAAGTCAAGGGGATGTTATTTCCGAAATTGTTCACAAAGGCAATGGTGCCGTTCTCGAAGTTGTTCAAAAATATGTGTATCTCGGGCAGACTTTGCTCTTAGGTAAAAACAACTTGGAGAACGAGGTGAACAGGAGAATTCAGCGGGGTTGGGTAGCGTTTTGGAAACTTCGTCGGGTCTTTTCAACGTCGATCCCACAGTGCCTAAAGACGAAAGTCTTAGATCAGTGCGTCCTAGCCGTCATGACATACGGAGCCGAAACGTGAACACATACGGTACGACCGGTCCTCAAGTACAAAGTCGCTCAGCGTACCATGGAGAGAGCTATGCTCGCTTCGAGCAATACATTTGCAGAAAGTTTTAATTAGGAGATGAATAAATATTTGACATGTTTATTTTCGGGTATTACTTTCCCATATTTTGGCTCTGTTGCAAGCGCCATGATCACAGATGAGCATCAGAGTTTATGTTTATCGACAACAGTAAAATAAACATTTTCAATTCTATTTTCTAATTTAAAAAGGTGTTTACCGCATAAGGAATGTACATATCTTTTGTCTCATCGCACTTTATAAACATATGATGCGAACACAAAAAAAAAACACCTAAACTCATAACAAGAATTTGTGAGTCACACATACTTTTGTAGTAGACTGACCCTGGCAACGTACAACGGCCGCACGTTACGGCTAGACTCGCATCTGGTACAACTTGAGGAGGAACTTGGGAAGATTAGGTGGCATATCTTAGGGTTATGTGAAGTCCGAAGAGAGGGGGAGGATACCATAATCCTGGACTCAGGTCACCTGATGTACTTCCGCGAGGGAGACCAACGATCCCAAGGTGGCGTGGGGTTTCTGGTAAACAAGTCGCTTTCTGGCNGGGCTGATGATTGATTGATTGATTGACATACTTTTGTTCTATGTGGGGTTTAACCCACAACATTCAGTGCAGTAGAACGACTCGGCAACCTCTTTAACCGATACGCCATCCGTGTAATGTTTATAGTAACTTAATAAGATTGACAACATTGTACAACGACAATGTCGAATATACTTCTCAATTCAAATACCTATGTAATGAATTGGCATTTCATTGCTTCAAATTTGCCGCGCTTTGCGCGTTTATTAGTTGCTGTGGCGCTTAGAGCGGAATGACGCGTGATTTAATGGCGGATGATGTTGACATTTATTTCTAAAATTTCTGTTATAAAAACTGGTAAAAAATAAACGAAAGGATATAATTGAAGAATCGATATTAGTGAACTTTAAATGTCGTTTCTTTGTATTTTTCAGGTGAGTTAAAAGTGTAATTGTCATGGTTGACCAATAATTATTGTAATATTGGAAGGGTGTGATAAATAAAACAAAACTTTGAATTTTTCAGGGAAACATTTTGTGGTTTATTTTTGAAAATACTTAATAATATATCATATAGCTATATAATATGAAGTAATCATAATAAATCAATCAGAAACACGAGCACTTGAGAGAGTTATGGTACAACAATAAATAAAACATGATGTATGAGATGTTCGAAGATGAATCAGTGCCCGGGAACCATTAATACATTAACTGGTACAGGACGCAACTTCGCCACCAGCTGAAACAACAAACGGGCGAAATAAACTTGAGCTGGCGCAATCTCAGAGCTCACGTACTGATTAATGTGTCTTGGAATACAGAATTAGTATATTTATTGCACATCTTTTAAACAATTATCTGGATGATTATTAACCGATATCGTTATTGAAAGAGTTATTAATAATAACCGCGTAATAGTTTCTATTAATAACTAGTTATGACCTAAATCTAAAATAAATAATATCCAAATATATTATTTTAAGTAAATACTTTTAAAGTACAATTGCAAAGTTCTTGTCTCTTATATGTTTTTTTAAACATATAAATGGGTATCAATAGGAATAGTAAAACTATTGGCATGTACTCAAGTGCTCTACCAATCAATATTGTACTAGAGAAGTGATCACCTGACCCCTCGTGTTAACCTAGTTTATAAACTATTTATGCTAAATCTTTTAGGCGTAAATGTGTAATAAGCAATCATTTATTCTTACAAACTTTTGCATTTATCATTCTTAGATGCACATTTCCATCGGGCATATAATAGACTTCCTAGTTCCGATACGTACTAAATTAGTATGATGTAACCAACATAATTTATTGAGGCGCATAAAGAGATAGCTAAGGCACTACAGCATCGATAAAAATCGCACATTCCTTCACAAACATGATATAACATTGCACATCACCCTGATATAGTCTTGTGAGCATTACACAATTTAATAAGCCGCCGTTGTACACGTGTGCATGATGTTCTAAAATCTATAAATAAATATCAGATTAATGTAACTTGTATTCAATCCTGTAGTCATTTATTTACACAATAATTTGGATGTTCGCGTCACCGTGACGACTACAGTGTGTAACATCAAGCTTGCCTAACGTAAACATCTCAAGATGTCTTTCATCTCTTCTGAAAAGTGTGGACACGCCGACATTAAAACATGATGTTTTGAAGCTTTGGACGTCTCAATGACAAATGTAACGTATCTAGTTGTGGTGTGAGTGCGTGTCGGGGCCTCGACTTCGTTCGCACTGACACGACGCCGCTCCTTGACATTCCTTAGGTCATAAAATTAGCCACAATATCGTAAATTAATCTGATAGTTGATAAACTAACAACTGCAGCTATAGTGATCACAAAAAACCGATGACAGAAAACAGTGGTGTTGCTTCTATCCATAAAATAATTTACAGATGCTTAATAATTCCGGTGTATAAATATATAAAACAATCAAAGAAATGTGGACTATGTACGTGGTGCAAGCTTGGACTGGCTTGGATATATGTATACTGTAAATAACGTCTTCGAACTCCTACAGTCTGAGTTCCCCTTTCTAGACTTGCAGTTCTTAGTCGTCGATTTTTTTTCATTGTCCTTATTCCACCTAAAAACGAAGAAGTGTGGTGTAGGGTTATCTCAAAAAAGTTGGACTATCATGATATAAAAAAATCGGTCAAGTGCGAATCGGACTCACGCACTGAGGCTTGCGTACATACCTGTAAGTATATTTTATGATGTAACTACAAGTTTATGCTTTTTGCAATTTTTCATTTATCTGAGCTATAAGACGTTGCTTCCTTCCTAATTTCAAGATTCTTAGCTCACGGAAAGTGTAAGTTTTGATTCCCTTGCGAGAATCAAAAATTTGCAGCATAAACGCTGTATCTTTTGATTGCGTTGACTTAGAAGTTTGATTTTTCACAGCTCCAAGGGACAGCAGACTTGAGTATTTGTTATGGATTTCAGCTTGATACCTCTACGCATTTCTGAGAAAAAGGATCTTGAGAGGCAGATGGACAATAAAGTGATCCCTCCTCCTCTATTCTATTCAGAAAAGGGCGCGAACACTTTATAGGGCTCGCGCCGCCACCCCGCCCTGCTTCTGCTAGGTTGATAGGTGGCCTCACCTGTCACCCCAGGCTGGCGCTTATGGAGGACAGAGATCGTATAGCGATCTCCGATGCCTGAGTCGTCTGCGGTACCTGGCCCATTCCCGGGCATGGTGAACCGGGAGAGTTCTGAACCTCTGCTGGTCCCGCTCCGCCGTCCCTTAGGCAAGCATAACTTGCTCGTAGAAAGAAACGGCAGAGTTCCATGCGCTCTCGTTCCGCAACATTGCCGCAATCATGTTATTGAGCGAGAGAACACTCATCCCCGTGGCCGCCAATAGATCACCCCTCGGCTCCCCTTACACCGTACATTCTGCCAGCGTGTGGAGTGCAGTGTCTACTGTCGGAGTCTGTGTCTACAAATTTGGACACAATATACAACATCCTTTCTATAATAGGTAGTCTTTTATCTACTTTTGCCATCACAAAGTCCTACAACGAAGCGTGGCAGGGTACAAGTAGTAATTTAAAAAAAGCCAGAACTAAATACTTAGCCTCCGCTGTGAGAGACACCTCCAGGCCTCTATCATGTTTTCAGCTGAGGAGCTTATTTATTCAGTCCTCTTACCTGTCTTGAAGTAAATGTGTGAACCAATGACCTTAGCGATACACACGTGCGTTGATCAGTGTTCATGCCGCTACACATTCTCGAGGTTTCTTATTGATATGCATATGTGGATAATGTCAATTGTCGCAACACGTTGATTGATCGCGCCCAAACACTGCATATCGTATCGCGCATTAGGTACTAATGACATAAACAAATTATATACTTAAATAAATACAGATAAATGTACTAATATTAAAACATATCGAGGACAATGTCATGTGGAATTATTAAAAAAAAATCGGTGGTACTTTCTTACTTCTCTCTTCCTGTAGATAACTGGAAACAACTATACTTCAACTCTCATCCTGTATATTGGCCGGGTTAAATCAATTTTAAGTATGATGTATTAGTAACCGATTCCCAAAGTCTGTAAAACCCGTAACACCGAATATTTCTACTCACTCCCAAAAGCAATCCGAAACTTTATCACATTATAAAGATGCATAAAAAAGTTTCTTGAAAAGGTTCATGTACGAAAGCGTTACAGGAAAGCGTTACGCAATCTACCATATACGAACGAGTTGTGTCGAACCGGATCTGTGCGAAACAACTGGTTACGAGAAGACGTGCCGCGGCGACCTCATTACGCTGCTGATGCATGCCCAGGCAAGTTCGCTGACAGGACACAACTAGCGAACAGGCGACCGACCACATTTGATAGAAATGTTATTTTGTATTTGACGTCGACTTTTGTAAAAGAGATAAGTAAAGGTTAGTCTAAGTAGCTGCACATTGGTCCGGATGGCGTAAGAAAGCGGTTCCCGGATCTCTCCCGTCTCAGGCGCAGAGTGGCACACCGTGTGGTTTTAGTCGGTTCGATTCCGACACACCGCCCCGCCGCAAACCCTGGTGGAGTGAAGGCCCGAGGTCTGAGTCCACACGTAAAAAAAAAATAGCTGCACATTAAAATAAATACCTACCAATATTTTGTGGTTTTATATAAACCACTTTCCTTGTGTTATTTTGATGTGTCCTGTTCTGCTCAGATGAAATCCGACTTCTTATATGACATTGCAAAATGTGTTTTTAATTTTGTTATTTTTAATTATTAAATTCAGAATGTTATTAATACGTGTACTTATGTTATAATCATGATTGAAATCAAACAATATCTTTTTTTCTAAGCCGTATATATATATACACATATATATCTTTCTTGCATTTCTTATTATCCCAAAATTTGTTAAAACTTTTATAATGATAAAAAATCAAGTCCTTCTCTCATCAATTTGTTATATTTCGCGTGAAATGAGACTATTATTTTAAAAGCATCTTGCAAAGGATGACTGGACGTAGCGCGTGGATCTTTCACGGCGCGGTGCAGGCGAGAGCGCAGGCAGAGAGGTGATGACACAACAACGCGAGGTCACCCTGCAACTGGCGCCACTTCTCCCCCTTGTCGCCCACTACGACGAACAATGGAAATTTAATATACACTACACCCAGCTCTGTGGCAGATCACATCGATCCCTTTGTTATTAACAGATCGTACATTCAATCGAAATCTGTAGTCCCTACTAAAGCTGCACTCACATATATGAATATCTTCTGACCGGTGATTTGAATTTCTGTATATTCACGTTTAAATATTTCTGTCCTAGCACATTAATGAAACCTTAATTAATAAGAAGGAAAACAAAAGGTCCTTAAGAAAGAGCGTGCTTTATCAGTAACTCTTCCAAAAATATAAGTACGTCCAAAAATATAACTTGTACGAATTAATACCTGGATATTTTTGGTAGCATCTATGCAACATCTTGACTGAATATATGGACATTTAATTTCAATGTAATCATTGCATGCATTTTACCGAGTGAGTGAGGTTACCGGTGTCCAGACCATCCCTTGCCCTGATTCCTCTGGAGAGGAACTCCTTGGAGGTCAAAGCACTAGGGTCTCTTGAGCTGCTCTTGAGTCCACGGGCGGTGGTAGTCTGTCACAACCGGGTGAGCTGTGCGCTCGTTTCCCCTTATATCAAAAACGCACGTAAAAAAACACATTTAAAAACTTTCTTCCAAGAGTAGAACACATTTTCTACTACATGTTCACATTGCTTGTGACTTGAATGTGTGTGACGAGTACACACAATGTGTTTTTAAATTGCAATGTTTTTGATGTTCTTTTACGGCACCATGTTTAATCATCGCCATTCCCCTCGTCGTCTCCTTAGGAAATATGTTTCGGTATACCTCACCACACTGACTAAACGGGTTGTTTATTCCAAGTTTTCTTTCTCATTGAAGTGCTTTTTCGTTCGACCAGTTTTGTCCAGTTTACCTCTTGTCGCGTCGACTCGTGACACCCATGTGAATAGGGGTGGTGACATTCCATATTACAGATATATTAATCTCGTTACTCCTGTATTATTTGTTCTCTACTTCCTGGCCTTTATTATTCCCAAGATTTGGGGTCAGCTACTAGTTCAACCGGTTTTACTTGAATATCAGTTTTTACACGTAGCGACTGGTAACGGACCTCCGCATCCCTGAGGGTGCACTGAATTCGAAATTTGAACTAGTTGTCAGTATATTTGAGGGCACTGACTTCCCAATACCGATTGCCATAGATGTTAATGGCAACCGGTTCGTCCCTCAGGGTAGCATACTGGGACCTATCCTGTACCTCATCTTCACTGCAGATATTCCAACTGATGATCAAACAATTACGGCGACATACGCTCACGACACCGCCTTGCTGTCCTCTCATAGCGACACAGTAACTGCTTCACACACTCTACAGAGTCATCTGAATAAAATAGAATTGTGGCTTAAGTAATGGAGGATCAAAGCAAACGAAACCAAATCTGCTCATGTGACCTTTACTCTCAGGAGAGACACTTGCCCGCCGGTTAAGTTAAACAACGAAGAAATACCTCAAACAGATAATGTAAAGTACCTGGGAATGCACCTGGATAGAAGGCTTACATGGCAGAAACACATCTGGGCTAAAAGAAGGCAATTAGATGGAAAACTTCGTGGTCTTCACTGGTTAATCGGACGAAACTCGCAACTAAATAACACCAGCAAAATGTTAGTATATAAAACAACTTTGAAACCTATCTGGACTTATGGGATACAATTGTGGGGAACAGCTAGCAAGGGTAACATCGACATACTGGAAAGATTCCAAAGTAAAGCACTAAGAGCCATGTTCAGTATACCCCAATGTATTAGCAATAAATACATGTATCTTGACATGGGCATAAACACTGTACGTGAGGAAATAGTCCAGGCAAGCCTAAAATACCAGGATAAACTAGCAACTCATCCAAACGAACTCGCTCAGGCCTTAAGTGGAGTGGGTGGACTTCAGCACAATCGACTGAAGAGACAAGGCATTCCCAGTCTCACCCAAAGATTTGTTGACTGAGTCAGGAGGAGGGCTTGCTGGAAAATTCAGCAACTGATTGGCTCTCGATGAAAGTAAAATATCAGGATATATGGTTCCAGCCAAAAGAGTGGCTTATTGTTTTTTTTTTTTAAACAGATTGCCATAGGGCAGAAAAAAGGAGAAAAAAAAATGGCAACCGGGACCTACGGCTTAACGTGCTCTCCGAGGCGCGGGCGAGAAACACTGCCATATTCCATACTCCGAGCTGCTATTAAGAGTTTCTAGTAAGAAAAATCCAACAGCAGTCCGACCTGGGCATCGAACCCGAGACCTCTTGATCTGCAGCCGCTTACGCTAACCACTAGACCAACAAGGCAGTATTATTTGTTATGCGTATAAAATAGTTCAAATGTCACCGGTACTAGGCATTCCTAAATGAAGGGCAAATAATAATATTTCATGATAACGAGGTGGTCGTTGATCAAGTGAAACTGACACGTCTCCGTATTGGTAGGTTAGTGCGAGGGCCAATGAATGAATTAATCCTCGGCTTCCGCCAACCACCACTGTCCACCCTTTCCCTCTCTAATTCCTTATACCACCCCCATTACAAGGAACAAAATGTAGTACGGAAAACATGTTCGCTTATGCGACACAGAGTACTCTTTTATTATTTGATACTTGTGATATGTAACAATTAACATAAAAATTTAAATAAGGACAATACTTGTGGGTACCAAAAATCACTGCTAAGAGTATAAAAAATACCACAGTAACTTTACACTAAACAGCAGTAGTTCAACATTTCAGTGTCATGAATAATAGCTATCACTTACTTAACATAGTATTTTTTATATGATCTATATGTTTTTCTTTTCCTTACTAGGTATGTATATATTATTTGTTAATTGAATGGGGTAGTCATGAACGGCAGGACACATCTTTCCAAAGAATGTCAATGGTTTTAAGATTTAAAGTTGTAAACAAGTTAGGTCTATTCAAGTTACCGCTGTTTTTCGAGACTTTTTGCATCTGGCTATGAAAAATTAACCAAAATCTTTTTGCATTTGGTCAACAACAGTTTTGTTTGCATTTGGTAATTATTTGACAACACTATGAGTCATAAAATTTTTGCTTGATACCTTCTCAATCGTAGTACAAACAATAGCACTCATAAAGATGACAAGAATCATTGATATAAAAACAACTGGAACATCGGCCCCAGCGGACGTTTTTATTGTAATCAATTTACAAGCCCTGAAGGACCATCTCAATTTTTTATTATCAAGTCTGTAATAAAGATTGCGATACGATCTGCGATTGTCAATCTCTCGCATATAGACCGTTTCATCCCTGTCATCAATATTTGGAGTGTTTCATTGATTTATTTTATCTGTAGACATAACAGTAAACTTTTTAACTGTGGTATTTGCGTTTAAAAAACAGAAATAGCACCGAGATCTCGTCTTATATTACACATCTATGGAGCTGGAGCATCTAGTAAGCTATTTACAGTTTAATAATGTCATTACTGCTGTATTAGATGGGTCAAACGTTGACGAGAGATATCACTATCAGTGACATCAACGCATCAGTACTGATAGTCCATCAATAGATATACCCATCTGAAGGGAATACATCTATTTTTTTAATAGAAATAACGGCACTAAACAAATAACAGATAACCAACAACACTGACATCTTGTGAGACTCTTCGCAGCTGAACAAATCGCTGCAGCATCTGTTTATATTTATATAGTGGGCGCGATCCCCACACAGTGTAGCTGTAGCGAGCACCCGGCACCCGCCGTGTGAATGAGCAGGGGGCGGTCTTGTGGGGGGTGTTTGAGGAGGCGGTGTCGACGACCGCGGCCAGCCGATGATGGATGACGCGAATAACGAGCCGAACAAGGTCGTTGTCGGCTTCGCGACGTTACACGGGGTAGGGATACGCACGAGACCTTCACATTGGAATCCGGCCATATATCATTACACTGTTTCCTTATTACTTACGGCGAGAGATTTTAAGTGACAGTTTAACTTTTATTTATTATTATTACTACGTTACAATTATTGCTTTTTCCTAACGAGGTTTTGTTGACATCAGTGTCCTGGGAATAAGTTAGAAATTCTGAGTTCATGTCTTATCATTTTCATGTCCATCCTTTTCATAAAGTTCTTGAATTTTATAATGTGGCTAGCTAAGGCTGACCGACGTGATCAATTTAAATGTCAATAAAGGTTTGACCATCATGGTATATAATGTTCTCTGATTTGTTCACGTAGAAAAAATGAAGTAATGCAAATGAATACGTCCTTCTAAAATTGTGTAACTGATATTTATATTCTTGTTACATCTTGGTTTTAGTAAATTTGAATAAGAAGAAAGTCTCATTCAAAGAAAAATCTGGTAACTTTTCGTATATTGAACAATAAACTGGCGAAGTAAGCGGGTACCCATGTTATTATGACATGTGCACGATATGAAATTGGATAAAAGGCAAGCTGTGAAAAGATTTCCTAAAGTTAATATATCAAACGTTGAGAGAAGATCACTAATCACTACAAGAGAACGGTCGCCAAACAAACAAATTTCTTTTCACTGCGGACTAATTAAAGTATTGTTAAGCAATTGTAACTCGAATTTAAGGATACAATCAGAATTGTAAGAAAATGGAATATACCTCTAGCCTAAACTATCGCTCTAGCCTAGGCTTAACCAATTTCTAGTGACAATTTAAAGATATACCTATATAAAAAATAAATTTTAATGTTCATCATTTATTATCATATTTCTATCCATTTACGTAACAGCTGTGTACGGAATCAGTGTAATTCGTACCATAGAGATAAGTGTACAGCAAATCTTAAATTTAGAAAATAAAGAAACATACATACATCTCCAAGATCCTGGCGTGACCAATAAGACTACCCTGGTTTTAGTGAAGTTAATAGATTGTTTTTTTTTATATCTTTATTTATTTAGAGGCTTTTATTATAAAATAATATGTTAGCCCCATCGTGGCTTATTCTACGATACTAACTAACTTGGAGACAGTTAATAGATAGGATAGAGATTAATCGACTAAATTTAACTGCATGAGTACTGTACCCAATCCATACTAATGTTTACAACACTCGAAAGTAACTCTGTCTATCAGTCTGTTTGCTGCTGTGCTTTGTGGCTGTACCGCTGCACTGCCGGAGCCGCGGGCTAAAGTTAGTATGTAGTAATTACTTTTCATCCTATAATTGTTACTCTAGATATGGTATTTTTTCTACAAGTTTTAACAGGACCAAAGAGGATATTTACTTTCTCAATAAAAAATAATAACGAAAGACTGAAGTAATAAATCCGGACCGTACCTTCTCCATTTTATTAAGCTTCTACACCATCAATCGTTTTTATCACTTAAATTTAGTACGTTGATAAGGGAAGATTAGATTAATGAGAAATCAAGGCTAATTCGTATGGTGGTATCTCGGCTATCCGTATTGGTATACAGACACCAGGATCACTGACCTCGATGGACAAGATCGTGGTCACGTCTGATACGATACTTGATGTATTTCAGATCCCTTCTCGTATATATTTAGTGCAAGCTGTCGGTTGTGAGGGTTCACAAGTTGCAAATATTTGTACAGGCTCTGCGACCGGCACTGACGCTCGTGTCAGGATAGTTTCTAACCTTGTTGTGTATTTACTCATCTCTCATTAAAACATTTGACCTTTCTGTAATCTAAGTAAAGTTTTCGTTACAATATTTTATTGGATATTGTTTATGATAAACTCAAATATTTTTTTTGAGCTTTTTTATGATTTAGGAGGCAAAAGTAAAAACGGAGAGCCTAATAAGTGACACAAGTATTTTGGCAGTCGTTTGTGCAAAAAAGGAGCATTTAGAGGAAATTTAGGCCTCTAGTAAAATTGTTCAGTCGGAACGAAATAATTATTAACCTTGCTTTTTGCAAGACACCGCAATACTCTGATCGACTACACAATGCACATGTGAAACATGACTCTTTACTAACGAAAATATCTCTACTATTAAATTAGTTTGCAGTTCACCTACCCTTCCTATAAACCTAATACCCTGACAAATTTTCAATCTGTAGTATAAAAAATCAAAGTTTTCTTATTTCCTCCCGATCTGAAATCCATTCTTTCCTGTCAAATTTTATCTTTATATGTAAAGAAGCTTCTGAGGTACGTGTTTAGTTAGTTAATCAATAAAAAATCTTTCACATTTATATTGTCATGTCATTTTCTGCGGTAACAATTCCACATTTGTTTATTGTAGTAGATAAGGAGAGATGTTGAACCCAAAAATGTGCCTCCATTGAATGGATTACGTAGGTTACGGGGACTACCGACCCTTTCAAATGTCTACAATTTATGTATTTATTATATTGTTCAAATCTGATAACCACTGCTAGTGGTTTTATTACACTTGAATTTAACGTAACAAAGATACACATTGGCTTTTGTTATCAAAAGCCATTACCGGATAATCAAAAAGGAGATTCACTGAGATCGTAAACAGAGGCCTAGATGTTATTAGACCGCATTTATCTGATGAACGCATTGCCAAACGGACGATAGGACGGAGTTATATTGCTAGATATAAACCTTCAAATAAATGTCACAAGCAATACATTTTAATTTATATATCTACATAACAACTGGCCGCTATTACTTCATGAATAACTGTGGCTATTGTTGAGTGTCGGGGGGATGTCATGTTTGTTGGTTTATCTAGTAAGCGGCATAGGAGTGACAGCTCGTAAAGCATTTTATAGTTTCAATTTTACGGTAAACGACTCAGTGCCTATTATTTATTGGTGTCAGAAATTGGGTGCGTATTCAGTTCTCTAGATAATAATAGCTATAATGTAGTACATTCTTCATATAAATGTAAAGTAGTTTTGTTGTAATTCCACCATTGCCCCCAATTTCCTGGGCAGATCAACGCCATAGTGCTACCAGAAAGTAGTTCTACAGTCTTGATAATGACTATTATTAACTCACAATTTTGTAACTACTCTCTACATCATTCAAAGTATCAACGCTTTTTGATGAACCTTCAGTCAACCAACAATGGCATTAAATAAAAAAATATACTGTCCACTACCAAAAGAAAATGCCTATATAATAAAATCCATTTTAGATTCATAATGCTCTTTGCTAAAAAATTGTGTAGGCAATTATGTCTCTAGAAGCAGCGGTTTTCTCCGAACATAGTCATACTTCTGTGCTCATATGTGTAACTTGTTGTCATTATTACAGGGACGTGTCGAACAACAACATCAGTACGATTGCACGAGACGCCTTGCGCCCCGCCGCCGGCCTCAGAGAACTGTGAGTAAGCCGCCGCTATACATACTAGATCCTTTCTAAGCAGACAACATGAAGGAATACATACATGAGATTCGTATAAGTTCAGAACCAATTTACAAGATCCTGATAAAGTCCGAGATAAGAAGAAGAGCATGTCCGCCATATAACACTATTTAACAAATAAAGGTTGCTGATATGTTTACTTCTATCTGAAATAATATATCTATTTAAAACTTGCGAAACCGAATTCTATAGTTTATAGGGACACGGGGACTTTATTAGCACCTTTTTGAAATTGGCCCTTAGTTTTTAATCAGACGGTCTTCTTTTTAGGCACAAAAGTTATAATGTACATCGAAATCCCTTTGAAAAGCAAAGTTGTGATTGAACGAGTTCTGATTATTCAGAGAGAGATTAATATATATTCATTCCTTCTTCCACTTTAATGTCAAGGGTCTTGACGCTGTCGAAGACACCTACCTTTTAAACAACTTTGATTATTCTGTACTTTTCGTAGAAGCTAAATTATTTACTATTACAGGCTCGTGTTTCAATTGTCTTTATTGCGTACAGAATAACAACTAACATTTAAAATATAGAAAATATAGAAAATAGTCGACACCAGCCCTGGGGGACTATTGAGCCTCTCATGTCTTAAGTCGACACGATTCGAACTTGAATTATTTTTCTGATAAATTTCAGTAACGCCATCATAAAGTATCATCATCATCATACATTTATTCCTAAATTAAATATAACCAACCAAATATACTATTATATTGCCACTTTTAGCCAAGTCGGAACGGTCAGCACGAGCAAGGAACGTTCACAAGCTTGACGAATGGTACCGCTACTGATTCTTTATTGAAACAATCTCTTATAAAGCAGCTTATATTAATTAACTTTGTACTGAAACGAAGTCTAAATATCTCTGCTGCTGCCGTTGTCGACGTCCCGAGAGGGAAAGACGCGACATAAGGCTATAATTTAAGCATTTAATTTGTTCCCTGCGCCGGTCTATCAAGACTTACAATTGTAAAAATACTTCAAACAGAACTTAATCCGAAAATCCCACCTAAAACCGACGGTGAATATTTCAAGAGAGGCCGTTCATTGTAAGTAGTGTCCCCTAATTTAAAAAAAAAACTTAGCTACCGAAATTGGTGAGTTCTAGTTTATTTGTATACAACAAAACAAATGGCTTCGACCCAAATAATCTTAGCTAAATACATAAATTATTTAATTTCGACACTTGTATGTATGTGATGTAGCTATTTAATTTACTATAACAATAAATTATCTCTCTCGAATGGAAACGCGCATGTTGTACATATTATTTTTTGTCGTAAATCTTAATTCAGAACATGTAAATTAAGATTTACGAATCAGAACATAATAAACAGAAAAGACAAGCGAGCTAACAATAATTACAAAATAACGTGAAACATCTTTCTTTTCTTAGTTTATTCGAGAAATCCTCCCATTTCGTCAGACTCGAACTGACCAAAAATCACAGGCCACCTCGGGTAATAGTAATCAGGGGAACCAGGTCTATCCAGGAAAGGAACCCTGGAACCCTGACGTAACTCGGGTCACCTTTGTAGATGGTCCCCTTCTGTGTGGGGACCCCGATGTTCCCAGGCACGTGCACTCTATAGTACTCACAGCACGGCGGCACCACACCGGCCTGCTTCCGCTAGGATGACAGATGACCTCACCTGCCTGTACCTGCTTATGGAGAACAGAAATCAGTTTTTCGACGCCAGAGTCGCTCGCACTTATTGGTCAAATTTAATAAACCGTCTCTCGTCTCTTTGTTACACACTTTTGTCAAAAATCTCGAAAAAAAATCCCATGTACTCCAGAAACATAAGCGTAGAGGCACGACAAATAGAAACGAGTAAATCTAAAATAGAATTATTTATCAGAGTCCAGACTTAGGTCGCTGAGGACTTGTGACATTTAGTTTCGGACAAACTTGAACAACGTAACTGAATTTGTTGTACTTTAGCACTGTAAAATAGCAAGTAAATGCAGTCTCGCGTGAGTGATCAGTTGGTGCCTAAAGATGTCGTTAAATTCAAAACTTAACACTGAGCTGTAAGTTCTTACGATGGACTTTAGTTTTTCAAAACAAACTAAAATCTGTATACCGATGACCTGCAATTGTACTCTCAGTCAAATGTTGATGATATAACAGGGGCCATAGATAGAATCAACAATGATCTTAGAACTATTGAGAACTGGTCTACGAGATTCGGATTATCAGTTAACCCGACAAAGTCTCAGGCAATACTAATCGGCAGTCGGCGTTCAATGGACAGAGTCGATTATGAGACGCTCCCTAAAATTATAATGAACGGTTTTACTATAACTATTAGCCAAACAGTGAAAGACCTAGGCTTACAGCTCGACTGTACTCTAAATTAGCGCAATCAAGTCACCTACGTATGCCAGAGGGTTACGGACATACTCAGAGCACTATATCGCTTAAAAAACTTTCTGTCCGTGAAAACTAAGACAACGCTTGTGCAATCTCTTATCTTCCCATTGATCGACTATGGTGACGTGTGCTATTACGACCTGAATGCAGATCTTCTCAACAAGTTAGATCGTCTTCTTAATAACCGCATTCGATTCATCTTTAATCTTCGTAAGTATGACCACATTTCCAGTTTTCGTTCCCAGTTAGGTTGGTTACCTATTCGTCATCGCAGAAAAATGCGCGCACTCACTGTCTTGTATACTATCCTCAATTCATCCTCTCCGACTTATTTAACAACACATTTTCAACTTTTATGCAATAACCATAACCGAAACCTTCGCTCTGCTAGCAATCTCCTCCTCCTTTGTCCTTCACACACTACTTCTTTAATGGGCTCTTCGTTCTTTATCCAGTCTGTTCTCTTGTGGAATGCGCTTCCTCTCGAGGTCAGAACGGCTAGAAACCGTTATACTTTTAAGTCCAAGATAAAAGAGCTTTTACTGGCTGAACTGGCGGAGTCAGCAGGGTCTTAGTTAGTCATCGGATAATAAATTTGTATCCGATAATAATAAATATATATGTAAGTCTAAGTATGTATTACTGTATATATTTGTTATATATATGTATAATATGTGTAAGTGTATATATGTATGTGTATGTGTGTATGTATTTATGCTAAAATAAACTTATTATAGTATTCATGATTATTATATATATATCTACTACTATAGCTATAATTTCTTTTAGGTGCACCTACCTCACTTTATATCTGCATCGCTCAATCGGTCGACTGGCAGAGATGCCTTAGGCATTAAGTCCACCGATGCATGTAATTGTGCATAAAGTAATGAATAAATAAATAAAATAAAGTGTGTCATTTATTTTATAAGTTGACTCCATAAAAAGGGATTTTTTTCAAAAGTATGTAAAAAAATTTTTTGTTACATTTGTATAATAGTTGTTTTTTTCAGTAGAAACAAATGAAAAAAAATAAAATAAATAAATCTTTGCAATTTTAAAACTCTATCGGTTAAGAACCAATTTGTAAAATACTTTGTTTTTATTTTGAGGAGTTACAAAGAGTCACGGCAAATTAATGAGGTATGAAGTATACAGTTTATTCCGAATCATCACGATATAGTCATATTGGAGTATTTTGAATGTAATTATTTCTGACATTATCCTATTACGCAAATCTTTTTTGTTAAGTTTTACTTCAAAGAGCGGTAAGCCTAACTTTAATTGAATTTTCCGCTACATCGGTTTTTTTTTATTTATATAATGAAGCTTGCAGACAAAGGCTTAGACTTTAAGCCATTTCCTCACTAACGATGGACGAGGTAGGTGTTTTTATATTGGAACTGCATTGTATCCGCAAGTTACTCAATTTGTAACATATTTGTACACTATGGGGAGAACATATCACTCACTTTATGTGGTTTTTACTTTCATCATATACTCAATAATATAAAAACTTTATTTTATTACGCCCTTTACGTGATTTGTATATTAAACATAAGCATACACATGCAAACAACCTACTGCTACTTAAAGTAGTTACTCTCTAAGTTCAACCCCTGAGACACTGAACGCATGTGACGTAATTGTAAACCCGTAGTTGCGTTACATAAGTATTCGTTGCCCTTTTAGCACTTCGGAATTATAATAAATAGGGACATTAGTTACATCATAAAACTGTAACGCTCTAACCGAAAACCCACCACCATATTTACATGACTCGTAAATAACGAAGGTGCGCACGAATGATGTTTATCATGGGAACGGTTTTATGTAACGGTTGTATTGTAACCGCGGTGTGGCAGCTCTAACTCCGCTGTGGCGACAGTTTTAGGAGCCATCAATTACATGACACGCGTCGCCGTCCCACCGAACTGGACATCCACCGCTGACGTTTTGCGAGACAGAGTTCGGTGCACTGAAAAATTTATTTCCAGCTAGTCAATTCTCTGAACTTTTTATATAAGTCCTTACATTTACAAGAAAGTTCATTGCAAATAGAATAAAGTAAACTGTGTGTTTGTAAATATTTGACTATATTCCTTGTGATCTCTGCAACCGATTATTTAGAATTATGGAAAATCAAAACTAGCAAAATCAAAAAGATGAAGATTCTAATAATTAAGACAAAATAGACTTTGTCTCGATGCTGCGTAGCTTTTCACATATATTTATGTAAAAAATCAGTTCTTGTCATTTGTGTACCGTTTGTAGTCCACAGAGGTTGAAAGTATAACCTATTGTAAATGTTTATTCTTCAATACCGTTAATATTCCTTGACCTTTTCAACTCAGTATTGTTCTTCAGTTAATACAATCTTACGATCAGAAGCGTGCTTTATTGTTTGACTGCAGATAGTGAAACAATAAGCCACACCTACCATTTGCGTAACACTTTCAAAAGACCTGACATACCCATTCAGTGCCTTACATGAACATGCGTGAGAAAAAAATTATATCTAACTGCGAAGTTCATAGAGATTAAATAACTACTACGAAAAGTGCACACAAAAAACGTATAAAAATTATAACATTAATAAAAATAATGCGTATCACACTAAATACTTATGTGACAGTTGAAAAACGTTGAAATAATTCAATAACACGTTAACCACCCACATTTCATGTCTAAACGTACGTGACGCACGTAGGTAATTCAATGATAAAAAACACGTATTTTAGAACAAATACAAAGTTATAAACATAAAAGTGTTGAATCAGAATTGTTATTGATTCCTCCCTAAACCAATGAACGAAGGCTACTTAAAATAAATAATCTTATAGATAAATGAAATCATTAAACCGTCCAATTGGTAGTTTATAAGTCTGATGTAGTCGCGATAAATGTTGTGATAAGATCGCGAGGGACACTCAGTAAGATGAAATGTTTGGGTATGTAGACTCAGCTTACAAACACTTTATATCATCAACTTTAATATCTGGACCTCACTAAAGACCAGTTAAGCAATTCTTTTTCTGGTTTTCACCGACTGACTGGAGATACTTTAGGCCCAAACCTAGTTCTTCCAAAAGGCAACATATTTGTTTTACTACCTTATACAATCCAAGATTGAGCAAAACTATACCGTTTCCGCATATTTAATTAATCGCGGAGCGCATACAGTGGTGCACTCACAGCTACATCATTTGTAATTATTTATAGAAGTGCTACACTCGTCACAACGTATTTTACTATAAAATATGTTAAGGTGTTTCTAGAGGAACGCGGACAAATCGGTGTGGTACGTTGTGTGCAGGAACCTGTCGATGAACCGGCTGGAGTCTGTGTCGGGCGGGGCGCTGAGCGGAGCGGCTCTGGCGCGGCTGTGGATGGACCGGTGCGCGCTGCGACGCCTCCCTGCGCACGCGCTTGCCGACCTACACCACTTGCATTTTCTGTGAGTCTCACACACTCACGCACATATTCTCATAGTTCCTCATATTTATTCAAACATTGGAATATCGTACATGCACCTACACCTAGACTCAAAACAAAAACCGTATTCTGTCCCAGGTCTGTATTCTAACAACAGAGATCTAGTACCTAAATTAGAGTAGTGATGACCTTATCACAAATCATGCCATCATTCAATCATGTATTTATATTGCTATTAATTACGAACTGTTTCTCATTTACAAATTAATTGATCACCGAACGCATTTAGAATTATTCCCTTTGTACATTGTTCTCGCCTACGTAAATATTTTGAAGGCACTTTAGCTCTTCAAAATATACACTACCATGTTTTGTAAGCGGCTTTACTTGAGTTCTATTTGAAAATTCAGGTAACTCTCAGGTACAGTTAATAGATTTTAAAATGACATAGAATTGGTGACCTGCTTTACTATCAATAATGCAGGTCCTAAAATATTTTACAGACTTTCTTAGTAATTGAATGAAAACTTAATTGAAGTGACTCAACCTAACTTCATAACGTTAATTCTGTACTTTTCTTTCTTTTTAGGCCTTTTTATTTTGTTTGCCTCCAATACTTGGCCTAGAGTGCGGGAAAATTGAAGTGTTATAAAATATTTTATTGCCCCAATTCACTTCTGATTAAATTTGTTGAGTGCTCCAAGTCTGTTTAACTACCGTCGAATCGATAGTACGATCTGATTTTATAAAATCTGTGTATTGAACCCTTGTTTGTTACTTATATTATTACGACCCTGTGATCAATCCTATAGACGTGAACGTAAACGTATACATACACACATAGACTTTAATATATAATAGTTTAACATATACATAAATACTATATTTGTTTATATACTATAAAACCCTATAACGTGAGGTATGTTATGGATTAGATTGTTCTGCCATTTCAGTTAGAAGAAGCTCGTGTACCTTCTTTTTAAAGGCAAATCGGTTGGTGGACATCCTGACCTCGAGCGGGAGCGCATTCCAGAGCAGCACTACTTGAACAAAGAACGAACAGTTCACGAAATCAGAATTGTGAAAGGGACATGAGAGAAGCAGATTATTAACTGAACGAAGATTTCTGTCGTGAATAGAGCAGAGGTATCGGAAATATGGAGCAAGGTAGGCAGGTAACGATGATGAGTTAAGAAATGAAAATAGGAAAGTAAGTGCTCGTTGATTGCGCCGTAGGCGTATAGGTAACCACCTTAACTGGGAACGCAAAGCAGATACGTGATCATACTTACGAAGATTAAAAATGTATCGAATGCTGTTATTGAGAAGACGGTCAAGCTTATTAAGGAGGTCTGCATTCAAGTCAATGTAACACACATCACCATAGTCGATTAGCCTGTGAATATAGCTGCAGATCGTCGGCATACAAGTGATACGCACATTGAAGATGTTGAGTTAAGAGATTGATAAATATAGAAAATAAGAGAGGAGATAAAATTCCGCCTTGTGGGACGCCGGCGATGAGCTCCCTCCAACTAGATGACAAGTCATCAACACGAACACATTGCAGTCGCCCCCGAAGATAAGTCGAGAACCATTCCAGCGTCTCAGAAGAAACCATGAGATATAAGAGGATAGATAACAGGATTTCGTGACTGACGGTTCTAAAGGCGTTTGGCGTTTAAAAAGTCGACCAATACTAAAACAGTTACCTTGGTATCTTCCATGCCTTTTCTAATATCGCCAGTCACTTTAAGGAGAGTAACTGTACTGTGACCAGGCCTGAAGCCTGATTGTAGAGGGCTTAAAAGTTTGTTTCTGTATACAAACTGTGAGAGTTGTTTATATACACAGGCCTCGAGAACTTTTGAGGGGCAGGGAAGAATAGAAATGGGTCGAAAGTGTTCAGGATGTGACGGGCTGTCATTTTTTGGAAGAGGAATGATGTAAGCCTTACGCCATAAAGAGGAGAAGGTACCGGAATCCAGAGAGAAGTTAATGATATGAGTAATCACAGGAAGAATACAGTCAAGGATGGTGGTAATCATGCGACGGCTGACGCCATCACATCCCACAGCATTTGAACGGATAGATAAGATTATCTTCTTGATATCATCGGGAGACACTGGAGAAAATTCAAAAGAGTCAATAGAGGGACTGCTAAGACCAGATACATAACATAGCGTTTGTTAGCATAACATAGCTTAGTTTGGAGATCCAGTTCACTTGTGGATGAGAAATGACGTTTGATATCATTCAAACCAATTTTATGATTGAAGACTTGATGTTGTCGCTTACCTAGAGTATTAAGAAACTTCCAGATATTGGATGATGAGGAAGACTCTATGTTTTGAAGGATATGCCAGCGTTTAGCGTTGCGTATCACTTGATTGCGCCGATTCCTTGCGGTTAGGTTCCATTTGTCTTCGCAGCGATCCCTCTTGAAACGAAGAAAGGACTGGTCCCCACGTCTCATGGCATTTCGGACCTCCCCTGTCATCCAAGGGGACATACTGTACAGTTACTTCAAATACTACGCCAAAACCTTTTTTCTGACGACAGGCCTATGTCCAGTAGTTGACTTTTAAAGGCTGCTGATGAGACACAGTCCAAACATCCTACCACCAGCCCTGTCTCATTTTGCACCAGACGACCGCGTTTGAAACGGCATTGTGGTATATGTAAATAGTGATAGACTTACTTATTTATATATTTTTAACTCATACATATTATGCAAGTGATCGTGAACAGTTATTTATCCTGGATGGAAATTGAACAAGTCAAAAAGTTAAAACTTACCAGTCAGGGCCGAATTAAAAGAGTTTAGGCTATCCCTCTCACCACTTTTCAAATACGACTGCAGTTTATGAGATACTGTATCCGTATCAACATAATTATTTTCTTCAATATCGTCTGCTTCAAAGGGCATTGTCAGTACTTCAAAAGCATATCGATTGCAACCAATCGAGGAACTTTCCAGTGAATTGATGGTGATGATGCGGAAAATGGTATTTATCCGTAAATACAAAACACCTGCGGATGTTTGCGGCGCATCACAATGATCCGCGTGCAAACAACACCGCACGCTAATATAGGAAGGTCTTGATCGTGAACTAAATAAGGGCTCGCCCTTCCGGACCTGTTTACTGCCTGGAATAGATACCGCGTTACAAATATCAGAAGAGAACAAAGAACCCACTTATCTTGAATACAATTAGTTTACTCTGGACGTGGTCTTTGTACTAAATTCTGTTTGTATATCGAATTGAAAGAGCGTGGTAGAATAAAGAGCCGATATTTTTTTTGGATACAATCCTACCAATTTTATAAACGCAAAAGTTCGTAAAGATGGATGTCTGTTACCCTTTCACGTAAAAACTACTGAACGGATTTGGATGAAACTTTACAGTATTATAGCTGATGCATTAGAATAACACATAGGCTATTTGCCGCGATAACCGACGTATACGCGGGCGAAGCTCGAGCATAAACTATTATAATATAAGTTAAAGTCTGATTTCTAACAACACTTGTTTAGATATAAACTTCAAACAATTTAGCTTACAAGTAATAAAAAACACATCCAGTATATTTTGACAGTGAGGACAGGAGAGCACGGGCAGAATCCACGAGTGGTGGTGTTGTCACTCACAGTTTGCTACATAGGACTTTTAAAAACTGTTTTAGCTACGCATAGGTAGTCTAGTTGTAAAATGACCTGCGCTGAAACCAAAAAGTATGTAACGTGTTTGTAGCTCTGGAGTGACTATCAATGGGTGGCGGTAGGCACTTACCATCGGGTGATCGGTCTGCTCGTTTTCTTCCAAAACAAGCTTGTTTCATACAAGTTTTGAGTAATTTATGAACTGGTCATAAATCATTCAAAACTGTTAAGGACGTCAATTAATATTTCTTTTTTTTTATTAAACCATTAAATAACTTTTAGAATCTAAAATCTCAAACGAATCTAAATGCGAATCAATTTAAATCAAATTATTATCTTTATTCGCTTATAACCCTTATTAAATATCAACTGCAGCGCGAGGGGCAATGTAGCAGCATGAATCGGCGTGGACCGCTGGCGATACATCACTCTGCTCGAATTAATCCAACGGCGAACATTCCCCTCCAGCCCTCTCCACGATAAATAACACGCCACATTCACAAAAGAAATAGTGCACTGAATATCCAGCGTAATATTTCACGAGCGCCCTCAGCGCCCCCGAGTGATGGTAAACACTGTCGGCTGGATACTTGATCGTATTCTATTTGCAGACTTTATAATTCTCGGTGCGTCAGTACATATCGCTTTGCTGGTTTGTTTCAAGGAGACCTAGATTATACACTGATCCGTAACAAATCAATGGCTTTATTAGAAGCTATGTTCATCTAACGCGATCATAGAAACAAGTCGGTATCGTGTGTCGCGTATTGATCCCGAGTGCACTGTCGGTGACCGGCGGCTGCGGGAGGCGACACAGGCGTTACAATACAATATCATTTACATATTGCTAATACAGCTGTCGGCGAGGTCTCGCTCCGATCAACTGCCTGCCTTCTGAGTCACTTGTGCAAGTATTTAATATCGACTGTGACTGTGTAACTACTGAAACTGAACAGAAATAATTTAGTACTACATATATTATTATATAGATACATACAGATATGATCGTAGGAGCAATGAATTTAAAAAATTCAAATACTAATTTCATGTTTTAAATTAATTTAACATATGGTGTTTGTTAAACTCTACATCTGCTTACTTGTGCCTTACGTCTAAAAAGTGCATATTATACAAAAAAGTACTATTTTCTGTCATCTTAATTCGTGTCTGGCAGCCTTTGGATTACTTTGTACTGTCGGTCTATATGCTTATTCATAATATCCGTGGGAGAGCCACGCTTCGGCATGCATGGGCCGGCTTGACCGTAGTGATACCACGGCCTCACAGACAACCGGCGTGAAACAGTACTTGCGCTGTGTTTCACCGAGGGAGTGAGGATACCGTAGGACCATATCCCAACCCCACCCCCCATCCCGCTCTCCATCCCCCAAAGGCCGGCAACGCACTCGTGACGCCTCTGGTGTTGCGAGTGTCCATGGGCAGCGTTAATTGCTTATCATCAGGCGATGCGTCTGCTGGTTGGCCACTAATAATACATAAAAAAAAAATTACTGCTCTTCATTTTGACCAGAATTACAAAGTCCGTTTATTCATTCATTCCACTTTAGCGGTACACGGCATCGACAATTCATTACGTTTAGAAGGCTTGGTAGGTGGTAATCTAGAAAAGTAAACTACAAAATAATTTCGATTCTAACTAACTAAACTAAAACAACCCATAATGTCCCACTGCTGGGCTCGGGTCTCCTCTCAGGAGAGGGTTAAGGCCATACATACATTTCGATTCGTAGTGGTGTAATTTAACACCACTAGGAATCGAAGCTATCCTTATAACCTGATATTACTTACAATATATGTTTTATAAAGTCGCCTCCATATCGGTGTCCTTACCGTTGAATAGCATTGACAAATAGGAATGTCCGCTGGAAGCGTCCCGTGCGTCCGTCGCGGGTTCAAATGTCACTTTCATTTATTGCACTGTGAAATATAGTGCTCTTCCCCAGTGAAGCTCCGCAGATCCTCTGTCTGTCTGTCTGTGTTTGTAGCACCAGACTGTGACATCACATTGTAAAATAAAAGATTCAGACATTGAACGCTAGTGATTCTTGTAGACAAAAAATGCGTTATTATATGGTTGCTTTGGTATTAGTTGAAACGTTTAATGCTTGGACATTAAAACGTCAAATCTCTTTGTATCATAGTGTTAAGTACTAAAAAGATGCAAACAAAGCATGACACTTGTTTCTATGTCTCGTTGTCTCATCACCGTGGCTTATAAGCAGGCACTACAATCTTGAAACAAGAAAATATCGTCTCAAATCTGAATATACATTAATTTAAACATGCAAAAAAATATAATTTTGTTTATTTATTCTTCTATTATCCTTGTGTTCAATTTAACTACAATATAAGACAACATTTTAACTACATATTCCATTATTTTGAAGGCGAAAAACTATCATCTCTTTTACCTTGCATGGATGCAACTTAAATTGCAACTTTAGCAGTCTAACTTGTATTTCTAATCTATTAGACGTAATCCTTTTCTTTCGTAATCATTTTTGATCTGCTATGAGCAATAGAATTTTTTTTTATTAACAAACCTAAATGTGTGTAGAACTTATCTCGCCGGTATCAGCTGTTGAAAGGTAAAGGCAATGACGAAGATACTGTACCATAATGTAATCTGTGAAGAGCGACGCGCCGAACATTAATCAAGTCGGGCCACAATGAGGGCGCGCAGCCTTCCGCCGGAACAGATCTGCTGATGGGCCTCGCAAAGCAAATACTTATTACAATTTTAAATCAACTGGAATCATTTTATGTATCTTTTATGGCGATGTCGGCATTTTTTTTGTAATGGTGATTTTTTTCGATTGCTTGTTGATATGAACTTAAACAATTTATATTTTTTGTACGCCAACAAAATAATATGGCAGTATTTTACGCCGGTCTACATTCATTCCTTCGAGTGAACATGGTACTTAGAGCTTATAACACTCCCGTGCCAACTAGTAGAAAAACGGTTTATTTCTTTTGGCAATTTTCTTTTTATGTTTAATAGCTTCGCTTGTGCCTACTTTGATTTTAGTTGATCATTTTAGTTATCAGTTTTAGCGATCTATTTATACTTGGCGACTTTAAATAGTCAACGTCCCTTTAAAATTATAACAATTATATTCATTTACAACAATCAATAATTCAGTTTCAAGCAGTTTTTGAGGAGGCACTTTTATTACCGTGGGAGAGCCACGGGCCGGCTCGACCGGAGTATTACCACGGCCTCACAGAAAACCGGTGTGAAACGGCGACTGCGCTGTATTTCACTGAGTGAGTGAGGATACCGGAGGCCTATAATGCAACCCTTCCCCTCATGCCCCTCCCCCATCGTGTCCATGAGCGGCAGTAATCGCTTACCATCAGGCGATACGTCTGCTCGTTTGCCCCTTATACCATAAAAACAACTTTACTCTAACAAACGAATGGAAGACTATCATACCCCTCAGTATACTTTTAAGTCTAGTATGTGTTTAATAACTGAAATCGTCGAGGAGACATCATTCTCATCTTAAGCGTACTGTAAAAAAATTATGACCCAATAACCCTACATCCTAATAAACCTAATCCCTACAGATGGCTGAGTACTCCATTTAGTTTGAAACGTCGATGTCAACCTTCTTGGGATTCCTAGTTTTCCATCAAACATATTTGTAATATGGAATGCTCACTATTTTTACAAAGGACGCTAACCGTTGCATTGCTTGATTCCACCTCCTTTATCCTCTATTACCAGATATTTTTAAACAAATTCAATTTTCATTGTATTAAGTGAAGTCGATTTACTATACAAAGTCTCTATTGATACAGACCGCATTAAAATCAGTTGCGTAGCTTAAACTATCTAAGCGTCCAAAAACAGAAATCGACTTCATTTCAATTTAAATGATATTTACTAAAATGTCGTAATTAATGTACACTTGCAAGTTTATAGAGTTAGCGAAGTTGCTGTTCATTTAATTGATGAGCAACACGCAAGTCGTGACAGCTCAGGGACGTGTTACATGTGCCTTATTTGACTTTGTTCTAAATCTTTACAGCAATAAAGTACGAAATATCAGTGGAACAGACTAACGATTGCGTGACCAGTTTTACGTGACGGTTGGAATTCATCTACATTCTTTAGATAAGGGATATGTCCTACATTAAAGGTCATCAGATTTAATTACTTCACTTGGTCGATTAACGACGACGGTTCATCCAACTACCTATCTTTCGAATAATTATTCTTAACACTATGCCTAAGATAAGAAGAAATTTTTAACAACCCGTATTAAGTAACTTCCTAAAAAGGTATCGAAAATCATTACGATCATATTGGCAGCTGAAATCCCACTGCGGCGCGGGTAAAACGCCTTTTTTGTGTAATGCCATTCTTGAATATTAATGTCTTTAACATTTATTTCTCTTGTTTATTAAAAATAAAACCTGCTTTTAAAATTGACCATCTGTAACTCGAGATGTGTTTCCATTATTTTTATAATGTATCCGATATCGGTGAATGCGAGTTATTTTATGTGTTCAACATAAAATTCAATCCATTTTATATACAATATTTTTTATATCTTTTAGTATCACTTATAGCGATTACCCCAACCCACTTACTTAATTCGGATTTGTCGTTAAAGTAGCGACATAGCATTATTTGTCACGAGCATTTGTCATTTTTGGCTGCCGTCGTTTATTACATTTATAGCTTTTCTAAAACGTTACAATAAAAATACTGTCAATAAATAAATGTCAAAATATAAATAAAAATATGATAATCGTATTAATACACGTTTAAAATGCTGTCAAAGTAACTTTGTCACGTCATAAAATATTTTGTAAGTCATTTTATTCTAAATTCTTTCTTTGATCGGAATCGCCGTAGCTATTTAAATAATAACACAGATAATAATGAAAAATACTGTTTTTATTTAGAATGATTTTATTATTAGAAATACTCAAATGTTTATTGAAACGTATTTTGTGTGGGTTTCAAAATCGCGGGTGATAATGTAATCGCACTAGTTTCCGTTCTATATATTTCAACCGTGTTACCAGCATTAGTAATAACTTCACCTCAGCTCAAATAATTATGTCATTGGGACATAAATATCTCGTTTAGGGGTACGGGAGTTCATTGTGTGTTTCTTCCTTTTAAACGTATTTGAAAGAACAAACCAAGACAGGTTCGGACTACGTGCTATCTACAGTCCTCTACGATTTTTCTGAGGATTTTGTTTCTTTTTGAACACTTAAAATCCATTGTATTTAGATATCAATTACTCATTTCGAAGTGGATAATCTGAATTTCTTCGCGGTTCTGTATATACTCTATTATTTAATTTTACCATTTAGCTGGCGTAATTAACACATACAAAACTATCTACTTTCCACTACTTACCGATACTACTACCTAACCACCATTTCTAAGTTAAGGCGCGGACAGTTACCAAATGGGTGTGTACTAATAAATTGGCTATAAGTCGGATTATAAACGGACTGGCTATAACATTGATATGACATAAAATCACATGATCCAACTCATGAGTAACAGGCGAGGCGGTGAAATGGCTCTTAGGGCTATTAGCGTCAAAGCACGTTATTACTTACTAATTTACAACAGTGCGAAACGTAAACGATTTATGACAGAAGTGAGTGGGTTATCGCTCAGGGGCTTGTAAATATGATGTTTATTTCCCGTCGCGGCGCCGCTTGGCAGCCGGCTGAAGGCGATAATGGCTCAATGGTATCCGGGAGCACGGCGCGGCGTCAGGTGGAATCCTTGGTATCTCCACCCAACAAAGCAGTTACATGAGTTATGAATCAAATATATAAATAAAAGAAACTAAGATTGGGTGTAACCATAAAGAACCGATTCCCGGCTGATTCATTGATACCCTTTAGCCCTTCAGTTGAGATTCAAATACGCTAAACATATATTTTGGCTTTTGTTGAGAGCGTATTCTAGTCAGAGCGTAAATCTAGTTCTTAAATTAAAATATCTAATACAATTTAAAATGAGATTTTTGTGTTTTTTTAGTATGTTTTTAGATCTTTAGGCTGTATTTGTCATTCAACATTAAGTTATTATTCGTTAACTCGACAATCACTTTTAAAAATATACGGGAAATAGAACTGTACCACCATTTCGTTCCTTCCATCCTCTCGACGCTGAGACGCCTGCGTCTAGTCATGCGAGCTAAGATATCTTATGAATAAATATACTACGGCATCAGATAGAGGACGGAGAGATCATAAACACACATTTATGTAGGAATCGTAGGATTACTTCGTCGTGTACCCGTCAACAAGCAATCCGAGTTATGTATGCGGCCCTGACCTCCTCGACTCACCAATCCATCCATATAAACAACATCCCTGTCCTTCGTTGCCTTTCCTCATTATTTAAGTTTCGTACACTCACAATTTAATCATATTTAAAACAATTTATTGGTTGTTGGCAATACGCTTGGCCCTTTTTACGTCCCGGAATACGGTAGACATGTTAGTCTTTAATAGAATCCTAAATATCCATTCAGATGTAAATTGATTGTATGTATGACATTCTATATGTAATTGTTAATGCTTTAAACAGATAAATATAACTTGTGACAACACTAATTTAAAAAATGTTGATACGACGTATACGCCATTCGTGAGGTTTAAAACAGGAGTGTTTTTCGAATGTTAGCCACTCTTTTTAAGTAAGTACAGTCGAGTTTACTATTCATTCTTACCTACGTTCATATCTATGTAGAAAGATACATTTCTCTTAAGTGTCTACGATATTGTGAACACACATCCATCCGTGATCACTATCGGCACAATAAAGCTCATTTAGTTCTTTCATTTGCGTTTCGATAATCATTGTAAATAAAGTATACATTACTTGCCTACCGATGTGCAAATTTTATTCTACCGAGTGCTGAGATGACTACACGTAATAAAATATATTGATAATTTGCGAAATATTGATCGCAAACGTACCGAATGTCGTGCGAACCGAGCCTGTAGAACTTTCACACGCCACTTGGACGAGTTTTGCAAACCTGGCCCCAGGCGACGTGACGCACATACATTCATCCTTCATCAGCTCTGTATTAGGCACTATCTATTTACGTTAGTTATCCGCGCCCGATGTGCGGCATAGCCTCGGCTGCGCGGGCGCAGGCTTGTGAACACTGCGCACGTCGCCCCGGCCGACGCTCCCAATGCCGACCGCCTCTGACCTACACACACTCCACGACGACATTAATGCATACATCAGATGGCTGAGATACTGTTTTATACAGAGACAACTCTGAGATCATTTATATACTCATTATTGACAAATCACTTAGAAGTAACAATATTTTACTTGTTAGTTGAGAGACTAAGGCGAATTTCTCACATAAACTCCGATTCATTTAGCCGTTCTCCTTTCAGTCAACATATTTACAAGAATAAAGAGTCATTTGTTGTTGCAAATAGGTTATAGTCAGTTACTGTTCCCTGACTAAAGAGCCGTGGTAATTGTGGAAGTATAGATATACTTATTTCTGACGGCTTTATTGGATAATAGCTTAGAAGGCTCTCAGAAACAAGGCTTATTATCCGAACCAGACTCGGTGCCGAACAAAATCAATGTTTTTTTTTTATCCACTGAACTCGTAATAAGGAAAGCTTAAGCCGAAAGGCATGTTTAACACTGTTTTATATCCATCTGCACAATGCAATATACAAAGTATTGAGTTCAATGTCCTAATAAGTCTCAGTCATGCCACGTGAAAGTCCTGCGACATGTCATCATAACATGTCTCCTCGAAGTTTAAGGCAACGAATGAAAATAGTTTTAGGAAACTACTTCTCTAAAATTAAGTGCTTTGCATACCTAAGTACATACAAAATGGCAACTAAAAGTTATTGTTTTCAGACCTAAGTGATCTTATTTGTGTCATAATGGTTTTAATAAAATACCCCGCGTTAACTTACACGACTGTACGTAAAACGCAGACAGTAAACAGCGAGCTTACGACATGGTGTGCCTCGACATGATTGCTTAGCAATAACTATAATAATAAACATCTTATAGGTACACAGGTTCGTAAACAGTACCGTTACGAACGTAAGTGTCAGTTAATTGTGGATCGACGCTGTTCAGAGAAAGTTCCAACAACACGGATTGATTGAACGATCTACAGCAAAAAAGTGACGGCAAAACGACCAATTAAGTTTATATTATTGATACTTGTAGTTTCGCGACTCATGTATCTAGTATTCATTGGCGTGTTTTTATAAACCTTTTTTTTTATTTGGTACTATAAAACATACGGAGAAGACTGCACGGTTAACCTAGTAGTTGAAGTGGTCGCCACACCGCTTCCTACTGCGCCAAGTGTTGTGGGTTCAAATCCTGCATGGGAGAACACTTCGTGTGATCCATAAATTGTTGTTCTAAGTCTGGGTGTACTTTGTGTCCGTTTAATGTATGTTTGTAAAGTCCCCCGTGACACAGGATGTATATTCCTAATACGGGAGTAGTCTTTATTAAAAAAAAAATACCACCGCGAAGGGCTAGCGATGACTCATCGCCGCTTTACTTTTGACAGCATCAGTATGACATAAGGTTGTCTATTGCAAAGACCTTATGCTTACCCTAGGTAGGAAGTTCTAGAGAAACTGCGCATAAATGGATCACCTTCAAAACATGAAGTATTTAACTATAAGATCTTTTGCGTACGGGCACACTTAATGTCAATCTTATAGCTAAGGCAATAGACATCCAGTTTGAACAATATTAAGATAATCATTTAATGAAATCGATGAAATGTGTAAAATACTAAGAAAACGGAGACAATTTCTAATGTAGGTACGTTCTATACGTTCATCACGTAGATACTCACACTCAACTCTTGTGACACCTTGTTACATAGTATGTAGATACCACAGTAAGCATAATTTACTCTCATCATATTAACTTAAAAAATAGGTACCATTGCATTAATTCGCAACAAGCTGAAAATTTACTGGTACGTAAGGGATACCACTCTAATGAAGTCCTGAAAAGTATTTTTTTTATTCAAGGTCAAAGGTCAAGGTCGCAAACATTGGTAAATTGTAGATTCGGTAATCATCTAATAAAGTCGTCCTAATCCTTTTTGACCTTTAATTCTGAGAAAAGCCATTCAAAAGTTAGCTGGACCTGTATTATCCGTAAATTGCACGCGCTGCCCATGAGGTCCAGTGTACGTCGCGTTTTTATTTTACAAACTTGCAAAATTTTTATTTACAAGTGTTCAATATAAACATTCCAACCAATTAACAATATTTTTTCAATTTCCCATAAAACTAAACCACGTCGACTTTTTTCAGTGAAGTGACCGCTGCTTCAATCTCATAATCAAAATTTTTGTTTTTAGTTTACTGTAACCTATTACACGTTTATTTTGATGAAAATTTTTATCCGTGTGAGAGCCACGCTTCGGCATGAATGGGCCGGCTTGACCAAAGTGATACCACGGCCTCACAGAAAACCGGTGTGAAACAGCGCTTACGCTGTGTTTCATCGAGTGAGTGAGGATACCGGAGGCCCATACCCCAATCCACTGACCGGGCTAATAGCTAGTCAAAGAAAAATTCGATAAACTTACTATCACATGTAAAATACAAATAGGATCTTCGTGTCTTACAGTTCACGTGTGAACACCTCATTTGAGTAATTTTTTTGTACTGAATTGTTAAACAGTCTCACGATCACTCTCAGTAAACATAACAGTATGTTTCAACTCATGTACATTTTAAACTACATTTCCAGAACTATTTTTTAATCATCGTATCGGTTTAATGTTTATCTTTTATACGAGCTTAACGATATTTCCAAACCAGTCGATATAACTATTATGGCCGTACCCGCGGGTTGCTCATTCCCCACGGCGAACAAACATATCAATCTTGGTAATCGAGAGAATAATTTATGAGATTTTCATTCTCTTAAATTAAATCAAATTTATCTCTCTATTAAATCTATTAATTTTGTTGGCTACGCTTCTACGCCCTCGCCAATAAACATGAAAAACTATCAAACATGTTGTCGGATTAAGAAAAATATTTAACTGACTTCGGTAGCTTCAGTGGTTGATATCGTAGAGACAACAACGAGAATAAAAAAGACAATCGCTAGATGTAGTGCTTTGTCAATCATATGTACGTATGTATGTATTCAAGAGTGCAATACAAAAGGAAAGACGCCCTAAGAAAAATGCATGGACCCGGTATGTTGGAGGATGCAATACCTTCCTGGTTTTTTTTATATACTATATATTTTCTATCCATCAAATGGTTGTCTGAAATATTACTAACCGAGGTACGGTCGCCTATCTGAAATAACTTTATACCTCTTTTAGTGAATCAAAGTGATTGAATAAGTACACAGACTGTTGGCAAAGCTGACAACAAATGTTAATTTAGATGTAAGTACCTTGTAAACATGTAACATAAGAAGTCCTGTGACAGTTTATTCTTTTTTTTTTTTTTATATATATTTAAGCTGCCAAAATGACTCTGCCCTGCCTGATGGAAAGCATGAGCAGAATCCAAGAGTGGTGGTCACAATCCTCGATGCGAAAAAGAACAATGCAGCATGGTGACCCACACTATGGCGGCCTGGGCGTTGAATTGGGGTATGGGCCTCCGGTATCCTCACTCACTCGATGAAACACAGCGTAAGCGCTGTTTCACACCGGTTTTCTGTTTATTCCTTGCACGTATTTCTTTTCTTGGTGTACAAGTATATTAACTGTGTAATGTTCTATTTATGATATTTATAAAGTATAAGTGGCCCACTTTGTAAATTAATTATTTCTTAAGGGTATAAAAATAATTGGTTTCTTGGTTCTATTAAACAAAGTAATTTATTCCTTGTTTTAGTTAATTAAGACAGTTTTCAGAGTTTCATGTATATACTTAACTGTAAGGTCCGACATAAATGTTACACTTTAACAAAGGTTCTAGAGAATGATGACAATAGACCTTGAGTCAAGCTCGTAAACGTGGTTTGCTTTAAGTATAAACAATATTTAACTCCCTCGTTGGTTCAGTGGTAAGAATATACGACTGCCGGTAAAGACGTCTCGGGTTCGACTATAATATCACCTGGATCTCGGTTGAGACTGGCCGCCGTGGCCAAAATCACCTATAAGTAGGTACATCATCAATTCTCCAGAAGCCGCTGATGCATTCCTGGAGCTCTGCCCGACTGCAGAGGTAGGCCGCCGCGCTTGTTTGTATGTAAACCGGTCCTTCGGGAATCCCACCCAAGCTCTTCATTAACCCGCGAAGGGCATAGTGCAAAAAGTATTCCCGCGTTAAGAAAAAGGTATATCATCAATTAATGTCATCATCTTCCGAGCCTTTATTATTCCCAAGACTTTCGCGTCGGCTACTAGTTCAACTGGTTTTACCTGAATATCAGTTTTTACACGGAGCGACTGGCATTGGACCTCCGCAGCCCTGACTGTGAACTGAACTTGAAGGTTGGTTTACATTTTTGAAGGTTGGTTGGTTGGTAAATAGTGTATTTGAGAGCAGACTTCCCAATAACGATTGCCATAGATATTCATGACAAACGGGGCCGAAGGCTTAACGTGCTCTCCGGGGCACGGTAGGGAAAACATCGCCATCTTCCATACTCTGGGCTGCTATTAAGAATTATTTTCGCTAATAATAATACTTTCGCTAACATTTTGAAAAAGTCACGACAGTGAACTTTTAAGCAAACAATGCCTGTGGCAGGTCACTGCACTCTTCCCTAGCAGTTACGTAAATCTAAGAACATTGATTAATGTTTTTCTTAGTTGACAAATTTTAGTGACTAAATAAGCTAAAGTTAGTATATGATACAGTTAAATTTAATATAATATTACACTAATAACTTACAAATTAACATACGAACAGTTTGTGTCTGAGAATTTCTTGTAACAAAAACCGAACAGCAAACCGAACCGGGAATCGAACCCAAGACCTTAATTAAAACAAATCTGCAAATTAGTAGCATTTTCGTGTGTAGCTTACGTAATGAGTTAGGAGTGGCTGCAAGTCGATATTTTAATTGATCGCAAAATTTAATTACCCGAGGCATTTAGATTTTTCAATTCATAAATAGTGTTGCTATATTTCATTCTAAAGGCCAACTACTTACCATCAGAGGAGACACACTTTTTCCTTGATCGAATAATATTTATTGTGACCAATAAGAATCTCTGCTAATATCTTGTGTCACATGTGGTACATTTAAGCAATAATACTTCAGATATTTTTGTGATTCTAATAAATATATTCTGGAAGTGGATAAGTATACTGTGCATATGGGCATAATACTTTAAAGAACAAAATATTTGAGTAGTATATCTTGTCGCAACCAATTTTGCTTTCAGCAAAATGTCGGTAATCAACGTTTGTTTCTTTTATACAAAAAATAATTTATATACACGAAACTATAGACATTTGGGATACACGAGTTATAAGCTGAAGAGTAGAACTTAATGAAAAGCAGAAGAGAACTGAGAAACTAATTCAATAAGATAGCAAACATTTAAGCCTATCTAAACTATTCACTGAATATTATTGAGTTAACACCAAGTATTGAGTTACACCACTTGATAAATACATATACGTGCATACACTGACGGTTTTATTCCTGAAGGAACGGGCAGAGATTTTTTTACATCCTATAATATTTTAATGACTGGGTCTGGACTATCGTCGTCTCCAGTGTCGTGAGTTCAATCTCCAACAACACTTTGGGCGATCCACAATCTGTTGTTCTGAGCCTGGGTATTCTTTGTTTCTGTTTGTATCCATATTTGTGAAAACTCTTCGCGACACAGGATTATACTCCTAATATGGTACGGTACGGTAATTTTTTATATATGTAACTCTAGGAATACATCCGTGTCGCTAGACAAAAAACAGGCAGATTCAGAACAACAATTTGTAGATCACACAAAGTGTATGCCCGTGTGGAGTTTGAATCAACAACAGTCAGTTCAGCAAAATGCGGCCTGGAAACCGCTTGAGTCACTACGCCACGCGTACGTGCAAGAAAATTGGTAGTGGAAATAAAGCAACGGGAACCCATTAAGAAATAATCTTGATCCTATATGTTTAGATGGATTGGAGAATACTTACTATATCTAAATAATGAGTCGGGGAGGTCGCATAATTTGACTCGTACTAACTATCGCCCGGAAATCCGTGTCCTCTAACCTTAATAAATAGGTCGAATTATAATAATATTTGATGATTCATAAAAATTGAAGTTGATAATTACTCTCAATAGCGACTATAAAGTTATTTTAATACTTCTTTTATTACTATTATGACGTCATTTCTACGACTATTAGGGCTGCCCTTCACTAAAACCGTTTGTCGTAAGTATAAAAGTTTTACTTCCGTATTTGTAAATGCTTCTCAACTTATTATAATTGAAATACCTTCAGAGTGACACAGATTTGATGATAATATAGTCTTTTAATTATGGTAATAAAACTATTATAATATACTTCCGTATGAAATTCATATGCATTAGTCATCACGCTTATATAAACTATGTTTTTAAAATAAACATTAACCTACATCTGATTGTATTTGAATAATACATTACTGCTATTTGGCACCTTAGTAGGTGCATCTCCACAGTAAATCACTCAAGTTTAAAATATCATAACACTATATTTTATATGTTTGAAATTTGTTTTCGTTTCGTAGTATATTTTTATGAAAAATGTAACAAATGTGCAGACGGGTGACCTAATAGTAATTAAGTTGACAAAACACATGGTTGTGTGTGTTAATCTATGACTTTCGAGCCATTAGTCAAGTAAGAGATGATTTAAGATTATTTTATGCAACGAATTATCAAATAATTTAAGATTATTTTATGCAACTATATTTTGAGTATCTAAACACCTACTATCAAACTGAAAAAGAATGAAATCACTCTTGCCTCCGAGAGCCACCAGCATACCGTCACAGCGTTGTGATATTGAGTTACATTTGAGTCTCCCTAAAGTCGTTTGAATGTAAATCATCCAGTATTCATTGCAGATATAATTTATATGTAAACCGCGCCGCCCACCGCCACTCACGATGACATCGTAAACTCACAGTCAGACTCATTTATATTCATTTACAATCTCACTGCCAAGGTATGTTTTAGTTCACTGTTTATCTACCAACTATCAAAGTTAACGTTAATTATTATGATCGATAAAAAAGAGCTAAAGCTCTACTTTCCATTAATTTGAAGCACAAAAATGGAGCCTACTTATCTATGCCTTACACACCTATTAGGTCTAATTAAATATAATTAATAAACCCCTTAATCACCTAAGTAAACTTCAGGGATATTACAGGTGGCTTTACTTTAATCACTGATTTAGGATAACGTGATTATTGTTCTGATATAAAAATTCTTAATATTTATCGAACATCGATAAAGTTGTAACCTCCCGATAAATAAGATAACAAGTTTGTCGTAATAGATCTCGTCTTATAAGTACCGAATCACATAACTGTCGATGTAAAGCAACTACACGAAGAACCTAGTAATAACAGGTGACCTACGCCTCTGGTCTTTTTAAAAATAAACGAAACTAAAAATATCTGGCAGAATATGATAATAAATAACAAATACTTTTTAGCAAAACCTTCAGGGACATGCTCTAATATAATATTTTCTTTTATCTCACATTGAACAAAAGAAATCAAGTACGAGTGTTTTATTACTGTTCCTAATACCGAACAAAAAGATTTGGTGCCCATACAGTGTCTTTATATCAAGCTTACATCCCTACGCGTCATAGAATTCAATCCAAAAAAGATATGCTAGCATGACATTTGCAGATGTCGGGCCGACGGACCGGCGGAGATACAGCCGACATATAGCTGACCGAGTGAGTGAGTGAGCTCATAATCTCTATTCGGGTTTTTATGTCGCCCCGGAGCCCAAGCCCCGTGTTGTGTACGCTGGAAACAAGATATATTGACCTTTCTTTTATGCATTTACATAATAATATGACACTATTTGTAACATGGTTGCTTGAGTATTGTGACGTAACAGTTTGTAAAAGTAACATAATATTTATATTTTCTATATTATAGTGTGTTGCCATATTTTAGAATTGTAAAATACAAAAAGGTTGAATAATGTGTAACGACGAAATAACAAAGGAAAAATAACTTTTTCTTCTGGCTCAACTCCTATGAAATTTATTTTGCATTCGTTTATGAATAATGAATATTTTATGGATAAAAGTCTATGGATGGCGTACAGAGAATTGCGTGATGATCGGTCAAGTAGTTAACGAGTCAAAACATTTCAATTAAGCAAAATCACGTTCAAACTGTAATAATTATTCGATCTTGTGCTTTTAAATACCAAGTTTAATTTGAAATCTGACCAAACTCTTTTGCCAGAGAGATACATGACTCTTGACGTGAGTTAAACAGATAGTAAAATACCGAGGACAGTGAAATTGACTTTTAGCAAATCCGTCTTTCACACATTATTGTTTAATATACAGCAATTAAAGCAAAAAATAAAACTTTGATGTCTACAGTCCAAGAGCGATAGTCAATAGTTAATCATTTTCTAACTACTAAACAGATAGGGCCTTGGAGCGTGCCGACTATGAGCTGTCATGGCAGGAAGAGTCGGCAGCTTCCGGCGACCTTGTGCCATTTACGTTATAAGTTTTTAGCCGTTTACATAACTTAATTAATGAACGCCATTAACTTATATAAGTTTCCGTATGCTTACGGATTCTACATTTATTTATAGTTATAATGTCACTTACGGTTCACATTAAGTGCGACTTCTAATGTATTTTATGTGTAGGCTCAGGTATGCACGCGGAATCTCCGGTCTCTCACCTGAATATTGAGTAAATACAAGTACAATAATTATGTAACTAAGCTATGACTTAGCCGATCGATTATCAACATTATACACTTTTTGATATTATAAATTAGAGTTACCTACGAGAAATGCTAAAAACGTTTTGAAATAGAGAATAATGTAAAAAACTCTTAAATTCCACTACAAGGATTTGTTTACATACTTCGTTAGCTAATTAATATCAAGTGAAATGTGAGGATGGAAAGTGCTTGTTATCTCTTAACAGATTAAGAAGTCCCAAACAAAAAGCCTTACTTTGGTTACTTAAACGCTCGAGTGAACGAAGTCGGACTTTGACTTACGTGAAAGATAAAGCACTTGGGTAATAGGCACTCTAACAGAAAGCGCTCTTGAGGAAAAGTTTTTGCCACTCAGCCAATTTGTGGAACGAATTGTCGCCTGCGATTTTTCCTGAACGATGCGACCTTCAAATATTTAGGAAAAGTAAAAATTACTTCCCTGAAGTTTAACAATGCGCTTGTGACTATTGCAGGTGTCTATAGACAGATAGACATGGTCACTTGCCCATCTACGCCAATACCGCTTACATCATAAACGCTTTTAATGACATTAAATCTATCCGATTGGAATCACCATTACCAACATTTTATTGTTTAATCAGACTACTAAAAAAAATTGGAGCTAAAATATGACATTATATTGTTTATGCAGATCAGTGGAGGACAATTTCATCTCGGAGCTAGAGTCCGGAGCGCTTTGGGGCGTGCGGTCTCTCCGCACTCTTCGGCTGGCGCGCAACCTGCTGCAGGAAGTGCCCACACACGCTCTTGCGCCTCTACACCATGTGCAGACGTTGTAAGTATAATATACATTATAGTAACAGATACAGCAGACATCACATCAGCGCCTTTCACAAGGCCACAGCTGGACATAGGCCTATTCTTGAAAATAAGGCTTTGGACTACTTATGTCACGCTGGCCAGACGGCTTGGTACAGGATTTGAGTAAATTTTCCTCCTCTTTTCAGTTTTATTGTATTGTATTAACTTATTACACTCTCATGACACTCACGTCTTCTTCATTCGACACCATACGAACGAACTGGGTCTAACGGGCAAAAGAGAAAAACTATTTTTTATTTTATCGTCATTTATTTACGACATGGTGTGTCCGCGTACTGCTTATTCAGCTGCGATTGGCGTGTGCTGGCTGTAAACTGGCATTAAACTGTTATTTATCTAAAATGTGCTGTTTCTGTAAACTATTTCATATTATTATTTAAGTCCTGCAAACGTTCGATATTAGTCTCTGCAAAAAAAAGATTAAGTTTCACAGTATAATTACGTTTTACCAATCTTATCGACAGTTTTTTTATCCTCGGCTCACAAACACTCTGAACTTCATTTTGATGAAGTCTCTACACATTTATTAATAAATTGTCAAACAAACGCTACTGCAAACAACATAATTATAATACACACATCCTCTGCGGACCTCGGACGCGCACTGTTAAGCTGTCGCCACGTTGTTTATGGTCGATTATGTGCCCTAATGAAGACGCCTAATGCAAACAGACTGTAGCATAATAACTTCTGGCAGTTCGCCTCTCAATGTCCCGCTATATTAGAAAATTGACTAATTTTTATATTTTCTCCGAAGCGTCTATCGTCAAACACTTTCAAATTAAATGGTCTATGAATGTCACAGTGACATCTAATTAATGCTGACCTAAATACATATGTGACAGTATGTGATAGAAGTTATGGCACATTTCGAGGCGAGTTTAGAGTGAATCTCTATAAGTGTTTTCCTGGTAATTTGGTGGCGTGTGACGTCACCCGCCGGGTCCTGCTCCACTTACAGTTTGAAATACGTCGCGTTGTCTCACTACATGCCGCTGACAGACTTTTAACAGTAAAGACAAAAAATATTCTACAAGGTACATTAAAAAGTTAGTTTTCAGACATCTTGATCCTAAATATTATAAATTCGGGAGTAACTATCTCACTGTTTGTTACGCTTTCACGACTAAACCACTGCACCGATTTCTATGGAATTTGGCACGGAGATATTCTGACCCTTGAGGAAGGACACAGACTACTCTTCACCGCAACAATCGATATAAACGTGGGCGCAGCCGCGGTCAAAATCTAGTAATATTACCCAATAGAGTTACTTATGGCTAACAGACAGACATGTCTGTTAGCTTTCACGGTTAAAATGCTTTACCAATTTAGATAAATTTCGGTATAGAAATAGATTGAAGCTTCTATACTACTTTTTGTCGTGGTAACCGACATACTTTACGGCCGACGTCCTTGACGAGTCTGAACATAGGCTCTGCGCACTTTAGCGCATACCCAATAAGCACGAAGTAAGCAAAAAGGGGTAGTAAATAAATGAATGAATAAATATTTCGGATATCTAATACACAACGCCATCTAGTCCCAAGCTAAGCCGACCTTGTGTTATGGGTACTAGACAACTGATATAAATTCATAAATGTTTTTTTTTTGTACATAGATACATATTATACATAGAAAACACCCAAACTCTGAAACAAATATTTGCAGATCATACAAACATTTGATCCGATCCAGGAATCGAACCCGAGACCTCAAGCACAGCCGTCGCATACGTTACCACCGAGGTCAGACCACCATTTTATTCCTAAAAAAAGTTATTACGCAACCTTCTGCGCGAAGTTCGGACTCGTCTAGAAACATCGGCTGTGTAGTACAAACCGGCCATAGTTAGTTTATTACAAATAAGATAAATTCATGAATATTTGCATCAATATCATACATTAACATTCTTCGTCCCTCTCATTAAGTAAACGCTTTATATCAGTCGGTCTTTACGTGCGATCAAAGCTAGCAGTACACTCGTTACACTAAAGGGTTTTACATGAAGATAATGACTATAGTCAATGTGTCTGTACTACTGTACTTATCTAGTGAATAACTCTTTCAGTGTCATAATTAATAAATAAATAAATAATAAATAAATATTTTTCAGACATTTTAACACACAACGCTATCTAGTCCCAAACTAAGCAGAGCTTGTACTATGGGTACTAGATAACTGATATTAATACTTATATACTTTTTTTTTTGTAAATACATACATATTATACATAGAAAACACCCAAACTCCGAAACAAATATTTGCAGACAATACAAACATTTGGCCCGACTCAGGAATCGAACCCGAGACCTCTTGCACAGCAGTCGCATTCGCAACCACTGCGCCACAGAGGCAGTCAAATAATTAGTTCTTGTTTACTTACTTTGTAAGTTTTTATCCTAGTATACGTGATGTAGGTTTTGGTAGGATGCGTTCAACACAGTATCGGTTATTTTGTCGCTGCAATCATCTCTTCGCGTACAGTATAGGATATAAGGAAACACGATTCTTCGAGTTATTAGCTCATAATCCAATCTCTTCGTCTGTTTTTCTTTCCTAAATTTATTCTTGAGTGTAACTCAGTTTAACTTTATATCTCGATATTTACACGCCCCTGTCCTTTCGTAGGGAATAATTGAACCTCGAATATAAATACATGCAGCCCCTGAAGTCCATACCTAATACTGTGTTCTCATATATCCTGTTAGGGATGTATTAACCGATATAAATTACAACGTTCAATGGGTCGAAAATTGTTAATAAAGTAACATTTGTTATGGTTATCAAGGAAAATTATTTTTTTAAAGTGTTCCCTTGAGTATCTATATAATAATGTCCTCTTTATAAAAACTGATGATTAGTATCCTGCTTTGTTAACAGCTTCATCTAAATTTAATCAGTTGAAAGTCATGTTGATTGAGATAAAATGTATTGAATCTATCTTTCACCTAACATTCTCCACAAGGACGGAAAGTTAGTGACTCAAACCTAACCTACCTATGCCAACATCACGGTGACTGTTATCTAAGTTCGACTAATGCAATAGGCGCAAACATATTGTCATGAAACAGATACTCTCCCTAATTCGGCGATAAAGAAGTATACTACAATGTAGTCGAGCCACTGATTTCAGCACGGTTAAGCTGGCTGGCTCCAGAAGCATCACAAGGCCGCCATGGTGTGAGTCACCATGCTGCATTCTTGCATTCGCAACGAGTATGGTGACCACCACTCTTGGATTCTGCTTATGTTTTCCATCATTCAGAGTAGAGCCATTTTAGCAATGCTAAACGTAAAAAAATTATTGATTACAGACTAAAATCAATAGTTCTAGTTAGTCAGGGTCCATCGTCGATATGAGCCCTCCAATCGAGTTTGAACATACCTTTAATAAGAAATGACAACATGAAAGTCATTGATGCTATCGATCGATCTCCATGGTATTGCATACAGTACATATAATATGTGTCTAGAAAAGTACAGAAGCTCGGAAGCAGAAGTTTCGCAGCCGCGACAATCGCTAAACATTAGAGAAAATAGCCAGCCAAGGGAATAAAATGTAATATTTGTTGGACCGTTAAGGCCGTTGTGTTTAGTTCGTGACTGGAATGTGATCAGATATTTGTGCCACCGCCTCTAGTTACACGACACTCTTCTTTGTACCACTCACCAACTACTAGGAGAGTTTATCCCGTTGAATAACAATTTTGTCTCTTACATGAATTTTTATTTGCTTATTAAAAAAATTGGGAATTGATGTGGATTTTTGTGGAATAGGGGGCAAACGAGCAGACGTATCACTAAGCGATAAACGCCGTCCATGGACACCCGCAACATCAGAGGCGTCACAAGTGCATTGCTGGCCTTTGGATTGGATGGGTTATCCTCCTGCCTCCGGTATCCTCCTCACTCACTCGATGAAACAAAGCGCAAACGCTGTTTCATACCGGTGTTCTGTGAAGCAGTGGTACTTACATGACATACTCCTAATATACTTACGGAATTATTATACATGCATATATGTACTTACCAGCAGCTATGTCTAGCAATGGACTGCAACGGACTGATGATAATGATGTACTTACACATAAGTTGAGTAATTTTTCAATTTTTGTAAACGGCTGCTGAGTGTTGTCGATGCTTAAATAATTTTTTTTGTTGCCAGAAACCTGGCAGGGAACCTGATAAGTGAGCTACGGGACACATCCCTGCCGCCACTGCCTGCACTGCATACCCTGTGAGTATTTTATTATACCCTATCTCTGTTAGTTGTAATTAGCATATTAAAGAAATCCTGACTAATTGCCGACTATACTGTATTTAGACTTTCGTGAATTGAACACTTTTTTGTTGAAAACGGGACTTATTGTAGACTGGCCTCTGGTCTATCGGTGACCACAATGTAAGTATTGAGTTACCACCGTTCGAAACGTGGTAAAGCGAATAAGCCCCGTTATACAACAACAACAAAATTACAGTTTTAACATTAAACTTTCTACGAACTTCATGCAGGACACTTCTTTCCTTAATTGAACTGAATATTTGTAACTTGTTCGCTATGTCTTCGATATTTGTAAATTAATTTTAACAACCTTTGTTAATAAAACTGGCTGTACTCAAGGTGGATCTTATTTTTATTTTAAGCGAATATTCTTTCTTCTCCTTATGTCAAAACTTAAGGTATTCAACTCACAGAATATTAGTCACGATTTATCATGGTTTATGCTGATTCTTTTTGTAGTTAGGTATATACCAAAATTAACTATTTATATGAAAGAGTAACATTCGTGTAGGAGCGAGATAAGATTAATGCATAAACTATATACCTATATAAACCTTCAGTTATAATCATTCCTTTAAATCTTTCGTTAACTTCGAAACACTCAAAGTCCTAGATATCCAAGCTCGATAATTAAAACGATATCACAAGTCACGCGACAGGACAGGATCGCAGGAATGTCACGAACGCTGAAGACATTGTAAAAATAAAATGAGAACAGCAGTCAAACTTGAATTGCAAAGTTTGGCAGACCGAGATTGTTAGAGGACACGTTATGTATGTCTTCATAAAATCTCGTTTTTAATAGGAACAGTAAATGAAGAGATGGGTTTATTATAGTAAGAGTTTATCTCTGCACATGTCTTTGAGTGCCCCTGCCCCAGATGAATGGGGTACCCCGGTAAAGACTCTATTGCTGAAACTAAGTATTACTTAGTAACAAAATAATAGCATCACCATCATGCAAAATGACTTCTAAGAATCTTTCTCCCATAGTTATGTTGACGGTGTTCTCTCGCACTCACTCGCAACATCTTATTGCAAATCCTCGGTCTTAGTCTAAGCACTCAGATGGTACCGAGTTGGTAATTATTTTTCTAGTTATATTTTTTCTCTTAGATAATTCAACGTTCAAGTTCACATGATTTGTTAACAAGTAGTTTAACATATATATAAAATATAGAAATATAAAGTTTTACTACATTTATTAATTAGTTTTGAGTTTTATGTGAAAATGAATTAAATCTTGACCGATTTACTTCACACTTCGTTTTACGACAAATCACGCCTTGTTGTAGATGTAGTGCTCTAATATGATCTGTTATCTCAGTGTGAGTATCAATATATAGTCAGTAGTGTAGTTTAGTTTTTTGCCGCGACCGGTTCAAAGAGCGTGCAAAGGTGAACTGGTTGTAGTGTAACGCGTAACTCGGCGCTCATTCACTGTTGCACGGTACAGAGTGTATTTAACGAGTGCGTGCAACTCGTGCGTTTATTCAGCTTCACAGTCACAGAGATTTTTGAGACCGTGATATAACAAACAACTAGCACAACGGTCGCCGAATTCAAATTAACTATCAAATTAGGTCCGGGAATCTTACAGATTTTCGGTAGACGAAAGCACAGACGCACACGTTGGAAGTGCGTTTCTATTCAACGTTCTTGATTATTCCGTTTATAAGAGTAGTCGCCTATATACGGCCACCGTTCGTGGCCGTCTTCATCCTTGTGCAGAAGTTGTTTGTCAGAAAAGCTTTGTTGTCTCTGCAACATTAACTTAACAATATTAAGTGAATATAAAGTTCAAGCCGAAACTTTCTAAGGGCATAGAAAAGGCAAACCCGTAACGTTTGTCTATAAAAAGATAAAATATAAAACGAACCACTAAAAATGCCAAAATTTTAAGTCGATATTTAGTTCTAATTAGTACCATATTACAGAAAAGGACATTTAATTGAGGTAATATTTTTATCGAAATTGACAGCCGAAGAAAGAATCGAAAAGTCCTTTTATCTTTTTCTAAGGCTATAAAAGCCAACGGTATAATATATTGGACAAGAAAAGGTCCTTGAACTCTTGAAAATGCGCATGGTAAGCGGCGCTATTCACTTGCGTTTCGCACTCGTTAATATTCTAAGCATAAATCTGTCGGCGGCGCCGCGAGCACGTGCCAGAAACACTTACACGACGATACAGTGACATGGCAATACCAACATGGTATAATTTACGCATTAACGTACAATAAGCAGGAAAACATACATCTATCAGATCCTTGTCCTTGTGCTCGTGAGCAGACATGATATGAGCACAAAATAGAGGTGGAATACGGCCAACGGAGAAATTGCTTTTCTTTTATATTTCAATTGCTTTAATTACAGTCAACATTATAAATACTTTAGCACAGTGAACCCGAAAATGAAGTAATAATAAATAAATAATAAATATTCCGGACATCTAACACACCACGCCATCTAATCCTAAACTAAGCATAGCTTGTATTATGGGTACTAGACAACTGATATAAATACATATATACTTTTGCTGATGTAAATACATACATATCATACATAGAAAACACCCAAACTCCAAAACAAATATTTGCAGATTCTACAAACATTTGATCCGACCCGGGAATCGAACCCGAGACCTTAAGAACAGCAGCCGCATACGATACCGCTGCGCCACCGAGGCAGTTCCAATATATACAATTTGGCATTTTTAAATTCCACCGTAGGACCTTCCTTCTCAAGACATCACCATGTTGTTTAATGTTGTATATATATAAAGAGCAGATACCTAGAACTTTAAAGAAAAAGAGTTTGAGTTGCTATAATTTGAACGCCCTTCCCACCAGGATTGTAATGACCAGAAAAGTAAGAAAAAAAATTTTCCTTGCATTATTATCGTTCTAAACGAACCGGCATGGAACCATGGTTTTCCTGCGATTAAGCTTGCATAAATATAAAACTCTTTAACATTATATCCTAAATAAACCGGCCAAATGCGAGTCGGACTCGCGCAACGGTATGATGTAACTAAAAAAATATGTTTATTGCAATTTTTCTTTTATCTGTGCTATAAGACGTTGCGTCGTATCAAATTTCAAGATTCTGAGTTCACGGGAAGTACCTTGTATGTCTTGATTTCCTTGCATATGTCGAAAACTTGCAGCATAAACGGCTGTATCTTTTGATTGCGCTAGCTTAAAAGTTTGATTTTTTCACAGCTCCAAGGGCAAGTATACCTGAGTATTTTGAGTATTTGATATCATTTCAGCTTGATACTTCCACGTGTTCCTGAGAAAAATGGACTTGACAGACAGATAGACAGATAACGAAGTAATCCTATAAGGGTTCCGTTTTTTTCCTTTTGAAGTACGGGACCCCAAAATGCAAGAATAGGCTGACTTGAGTACCGAGAGTCTGCTACGGCGAATATCAGTTTCCTCACTTTACCACTAGCTTTTAATCGTAGCTATACACGGTTCAAAGTAATTTTCTCTGTCCCACAGGTATAATACGTATTTATGCCTATTTTCCAATTTAAGTTTGTATAGACTTTCCCTTGACCCTATAAGTTTTCATCTACCTGCGAAACATACAATTGGGTAAAACCAAAGTTATATTTTTATGTTTTATTGCGTTGGCTTAAAAGCTTGGTAACTTTTTTACAACTTCAAAAGGCCCCAGAAATGAATACTTTATACTACTGCAGATGTACAAACAGATCACAATTTTCTTCATAAAAGCTTTTACGTTTTGAGGAACGGATTCCTAAGAAACGAAGCCTATGACGATATTATAACGAGAAGTGTTATTATGAGTCTCGGTGTTCTTTTTGTCCATTTCTGTCTGTAGAGTAGGCTGTGCCGCAGAATAGTTTCCTATTGTACGTGTGCGTTTTGTCCGACTTGCGCCGTCAGCCGATGAGTAGCAGAAAATGACCTGTCAAAGTCTTGTAAGAAGTGAATTAACACATTAACGTATTCAATAATGAGATTCCAAGTGAAATTGTAAAAATAGTTTGTTACCGAAGAGTTGTGAGTGATATTTAAAAGAAAAAGGTATGTCATTACATTCATTACAAGTTGCCTTTTATACTTTATTTCATACACTTATACATAACTTTTTACTTTATCTTAAATGGTAAACTTAAATTAATAAAAATGTTTTATATATAATATCATGTGATTATTTCTAAGACACATAGATTTTGATTACTCAATCTCGCTATTAATCTTGAAATTTCAGATATTGTAATTTGATACTTTTAGGATCAAATAAAATAGTAATACTCATAATCAGATTGTTATATAACAAATTCAATTACACAATCCAATGCTCACGGCCTCCACCATTGGTTATTTAGTGCAAACAAACAAATACACCATTTTTATTATTAAAGTAGTTGGATAGCAGCCTGAAACCTTTTTAGTTAATGGCAAAGATTTTCTTGTTTTGTTGAGATACAATATTTCTCATTTGTAAGCAAACACCCCGGCGACACGCCGCTAATAACACTCGGGCACGATATCGCCGTCGCCTTGCCGTAATAACCCCTGTAATGTATTATGTACACTTTGTGGAGAGAAGGCACTAGGCGCAAGCACCTACATCCATCTGACGCATGATTACACTTTGCCTGTTGTGTGTTTATGGCACAGACGACAAACGTGATTCTTTTATCTACCATAATTTTGCTCAGAACAAAAACCAATTTTTTTGCACACGTTTTATTGGTGATAACAAAATACAAAACGAGTTTTTGTGTTCAAATCTCGTGATGTATTTTATGGTTATATGTGATGGTTAGGACAAAACAATATTTTATATAATTTACAACTTAGTCTCAATTATTATTACATTTCCGGTGCATTTACAAATTAATTAGGTAGGTTTTAACGATTCCATAAAATTTATGATATAAGATTCGGTTTCTCCAGAAGTAATCTTTCGAAACTATCTGACTCTTCTAAACTGTCAAACATCAAAAATTAGACCCTTTACCCAGCTTTGGTGGTTATTTAAATATTTTGTGGCATTCGAGCTCCGTTAACAAATCACCAATCATCAACAACCCATAATGTTCCACTGCTGGGCTCGAGTCTCCTCTCAGGAGAGGGTCAAGGCCATAAGTCCCCACGCTGGCCTGAACAAATAACAAAATCTAAAATTTGATTTACAATTTCACTTTGAATCATATCATTGAATGCATTAATTGCTCAATTCGCCTCTTCACAATACTTCAACAGTTCACTTTTAAAATGCCTTTGCCCGTCCATCAGTATCTACGACTCGCCGGCTGAGGGCGCAAGTCCGACAAAGCGCACACGGCACTATAGTCAGGTATATCATTGCATCTTTTCTGATCCGGCTTGCTGTATCGTACCGAACACGAATTCGGTTCTTTACATGTTTTTGTTTGTTTTGATATTGCGTTAAGACTTGATGGCGAGTGGTCGTGTTTTATGTGCGTTAGCATTTCTATTTAATTAGTGTTAGTGCATTTATTCGAGCAGCTGTATATCGGTCTTGTGCATTAAAATATCTGAGTATCGATGTGCAATATTATTGTTTTGTGATCATTGTTATATAGGATGAATGTGACCCAACACACAACTAACGCATTCTATATAATTTATTTGTGTAACATAAACTGAACTGTAGGTGCTTTCATATCAACGCGATTAAATCATTCTCTATTAATGATAGAATAGTAAGCGGGTAACTGTAAAATAAAATTCTAGGCGAAGTAATAAGAATGGCGTGTGCAACAAAGAGATTTACGTTAAATCATGGAAATTCCATTCCTGCTGTGGGATTTGGAAGTTACAGAATAAGGAGTGGAGCTACTATAAATAAAGTTGTTGAATGTTTTTTAACTGGGTACCGCATGTTTGATAGTGGTGACGTGTACCACAATGAGGTGATTTTAAAAAATGCATTCCAAATATTACTACCTAAGCATGACCTAGAGCGCGAGGACATCTTTCTTGCAACCAAGCTCTCTCCCTCCGATCATAGTAGAATTGAAGTGGTTAAAAAGCTTAAAGAAACTTTAAATTTGCACAATCCGCTAAGTAGTTAGATGCTTAAGAGAGAGTTCTTATACATAATAAAACCCAATTCAGATAAAGAGTTACTACTAAACCCTAAAAGATACCTAAGAATTATTGACGGTAATATACATAGTTGTAACTCACACAAACGTCGCACCGGCTGGGTCGCTAGGTTTCAATAACTTACAAAGTGTACTGAATGTACAAAAGCTTAGGGAGTTATTAATGAATCGTTATTAGCAGTTAACGCGCGTCTGTAACGAATCACCTAAACTCTAATTAGTTTGATTTACCGCGCTGTTATGAACTCGCCGCGCGCCGCCTCTCGTGTCTACTCAGCTCATAGAGGGATTATGTTAATGGCTCATAAATAAGCCAACACAACCGCTAAAAGAATACACCGTCTGATTTTTTCATCTTTCATTAATTAATGTACATAAAATCAGTGGATGAATGTGCGAAATAAATAAATTTTGTGAAATATTTCAAAAAGATGAATGAACGCTCAAAATGAAGCTCGATTCTGATGAATTATGTTGCACTGTAAGATATATAGATATAGTTCATGCTCGTGGCTGTATTCTCTCCGTAACATCGATGTTTTGCTACTGCTAAACATAGGCCTCTCCAAAAGTGAGTAAAATGATAATATTTAATTATCTTGTATTTAACAACCAGACATTATTATGGCGCTCATAGCCCAGTCTGGCGCTCATAGCCCAGTTGCACTCGGTGATTAGAAACAATCATCGAGGGTAAGCAACGATGGCGCGGTCAGTACCTGGATGGGTGACCGCTGGTGGCATGTTACCATGAGCGTCTCCGTGATTCGGAGGTCACGTTAAGCAAGTCGGTCCCGGTTGTTATCATACGATAACAGTCGTGAAGCTTAGTTGGAGGCCTTCGGGCGGCTTAAAAACATCCAACGGCAAGATTTACGTAGCCACAACGTATTCTTGCCATTCCCCAACCCGCACTTGCCCAGCGTGGGGACGTATGGCCTTAACCCTCTCCTGAGAGGAGACCCGAGCCCAGCAGTGGGACATTATGGGTTGTTGTTTGTTTGTTCATTATTATTACATTCTCCATTAACAATCTTCATAATTAACGTTAACATAAATTGTACAATTTTTTTTTATGGTATATGGGGCAAACGACCATACATATCGCCTGACGGTAAGCGATTACCGTCGCCCATGGACACTCGTAACACCAGAGGTGACGCAAGTGCTTTGCCGGCCTTTGAGGGTTGGATGGGAAGGGGGATAGGGGGGGAGGATTGGGGTATGGGCCTCCGGTTTTCTCACTCACTCGATGAAACACAGCGTAAGCGCTGTTTCACACCGGCTTTCTGTGAGGCCGTGGTATCACTCCGGTCGAGCCGGCCCATTCATGCCGAAGCGTGGCTCTCCCACGGTAATTCATCGCCCTTATACAAATAAGTGTTACAAGATCATATTTAATAGCATTTATCCATATTTTTTAAACATTTAGACGACCTAAAAACAATAATTTACGCAACACCAACAATCACAGCTTGCGGCTATCAACGCGATTAATACATTCGTTACTTTACACTTATATTAAAGTAAATAATATTATAATAATCCATATTTATATTTATATAGGTACTGTAAATATACTATTTATATTCCCTCTGTTATGTTCTGTGCTTCTTACCGTTCTCTTGTATCGTGTCTTCTAAACTATAAACTGTATGCCATGTGTAGTGTGAACATTAAAATCGTATCTGAAAAAAGGATTTTTGTTTAGTGCCGAACCGTACTTATTTTACGCTAAAGACTAAAAACTTGATTATGCAACAATTAAAATTATATCTTCATTTGCGTATGGTAATATGTAGCTGATAGTCTTTGAATTCCATCGACAACTAGACCTAACCCGGGATTAAAAGATAATTTACAATCAGTTTGCCGGCAAGTGTTACATTACCCACATCCAGTACCAGGTTCTAGGATTCTTGTTACACTAAATATGCGAAACAAAATTTGTGTTGTTTTTTGTCTTATTTCCGAAACGTTTTGATTTGCTTGACTCCATAGTAGTAGCTACTACCTGCTTAGTGTTATTTACTATAGCAACTGAAACTTAAACATCTCCTCATTCTGAGTGGAGTCGACGAAGTCGCCGTAGCCGAATACGGCTACAAATACGTAACAGAAACGTTTGTGTAATTTGGGAACACAAAGAATAACACAAAAAATCATGTTTTCTATACTTAATAGTTCTTTAAAACTACAATAACCCTTGGACGAGTCTGTGTGACGGGGGAGTTTTAACTTTCGCCCCGTCCGGTGACTGGCACCATAAATCTCATTTCATTTTTATTGCAGGACACGCCCTTCTATCCCATATATCAACCAAAACTCTGGGAGTAGGTACTGCCTTAGTCAATGATCGGACAGAAGATTTTCTGATATTTTTTTAACAAAATCCCAATAAGATGGCGATGGATAAGCGTAAAATTCAAATTCCAATTTTTTTATTTAATTATAACAAACCTCTAAACAGGTTACGGCTTTTTATTCCAAACAGAATAATAGAAAGTCAACATTGAGTACTTTGAGCAAAACTAAGTTTTTAATCGAATAACTGTCCTTCAGGTTTCTCTCGGGGACAATTCGCTTAGAACATAATCGATATTAGGCCCTTGGGTAAGGTACGGATTTATTATTCTATAATTGAGGGCTCGTCAAAGTTAATACTCATATTCCGAAAGCGTCCACACATGAATATAGTGAGAAGGAATAGGTCTAAGCCTGTTATAAATTATATGTTACATAATTATGCATCCATAAATGAGTCTGCATTTTTTTAATATGCTACTCACGTATCTTGAAACTATACAAATGAAAATGGGTACATACTTCACAACAAGAAAATGTTTTACAGGACCTTATGTACAGGTCCCGACTAATTTAAATATATTTAAGAGGGTCGTCCGACTTGACAAAATCTGCACGAGACCGATGACGCAATCAAAAGCTAGTTTAAGAAAAAAAACCGCATTATTTTAAATCGGATTCGTGCTTCGCGAGTTGTGTACAAACTTATATGAGAATTTTGTATCTATCTCGGACAACGATATTCAAGGTTCAGTCTGTTTTATTGTACAAGTAACATTCTTAGCTTTCCCGCACTGGACATGTTTCCCCGTATATCGTCATACGTTACAGTCGATATTTCATCTAATACGTATAAATTTACAGGCTCAAATTGTTTGATTTTAGAATTCACGCGATATTTACCATGTTTGTTTTCAAGAATACTCGCGGTAAATATCGACGAGTTTAAGATTTTATACTGGAGGTCCTTGCTTCTGCTCTCTTGGTTGCGTTAACTTAAAGGTTTTTTATCCCTTCATAACGCATTAGTCCAACGAAGTGTATTCAAAACTGTTCACACCAGCATCACTACTTTAGCGATCCATTTAAATACTCAAGTTGAACAAAGTGATATTATAAGTTAGTTATAAATTCTCTTTTAACTGGTAAAATATCTCGTCGTTAAAAAACTTTGAGCTTTCATTTAACTTGCTTGTTTGTTAGTTTTGAACAAATTTTGGCAGTTCAATTAAAACAAGGTATATAATTTTGTCTAAAGTTGGATTGGCGCCAGACGACGGTTCTTATTTTTTATTTGAACTTGATAGCTTTACTATTAGGGATCTTAGTTCTCAAGTAAAAATGAAAAACCCTCCTACTCCCGGTACCCTCTATCGTCTTTTGTCCTTCAAGACCTTTCTCAGGAAAAGTCTTGACGGAGATAGATAACTATAAACAGTGCCGTTTTTATTCTAAGCATACTCGGTGCCAGTGCCCAGGTCGAGAAACTGACCATTTCTCTCACACACAACATGTTCTTAATAAAAACTTTTGAGTGCAAAATATTACCATGGCCCCCTACTGTGTTGGAATAATAGAATATAGATATATATATATATATATATATTCGTAATATATATATATATTCGTAATCACCGTTCATCAATTTTTTTTTATTTTTATACCACACTCGACGTATTTTGAAATTATTAATTTTGTTTTGTTTTTTAATTTTGATGTGCACATAAAAATACGTCAATTCGTTTAGACTCTAGGGCGTGCCAAAGAAATTTACATACATGCGTACATACACTCGAAAATAACAAACCTCCTACTTTCGCAGACAGGTAAAAAAGGAAGAACATTCCGGTAAACACTTATCAATTAAAAACTCTTAAAATGTTTTACAATATTTCATAAACTGTATGTTAAGAGGAAGCCCTACCAGTTTTAGACTCTACATAGATCTTTTCAAGAAGTGAAACGTCCTACAGTAAGTGTTCCACCTGACATCGTTACAGCCGTATATATCAAAATACACACAAAAGGCAAATCTTTAATTAAAGTGAATAATATTCACAAAGTTTCTAGTTTATTGCACACCATCTAAACTTTAAAACTTGCGAAAATATCATCTGGCCAGCAAAAGAGCAGCCGGTTTCGCTATAAAATATTTTAATTATCTCTACCTGCCGCACTAAAATCTGATTTATTAACTTTATATAGGCGCATTTTAGCATAACGATGTTATTGACCATGTTTTAAAATAATTAAATTACTGAAAAAGCTCACTTCACCTCTTCAATAAAGTAACTTTAGTACAAGCCTGTCGCGCACAGTGTGATCGTTTCTTCCTTATTAAAGGTAAATAATGTAGAAATATATTTTCTATCTAATCCAGCTAGATTAAAGGAACCACATGTGACGTCAGCTGCGTGCTAAATACCCAAGTCGCTCATAAGCGTGTTGTCGCAGTCATGACGTCGTAACAATCGTCCCGCACCGGGACCGCGCCGGCCTGACTAAGGAGGGGCTGCGGGGAGAGTTAGGGGTGAACTCTATTGCTCTCTTAGATTTATGCCCCTCATAAATACGCTTAGATGTCTATATCTCGTTATTTTGCGCCGTGTCGCAAATTCACCGCCACAGACAAGGCTGATTATCTGTTTCATTATATCGGTTATTATCTTTTATCCGCAACGCCTACGCATAATTATATTTTTCGTAAATATCAAAGGGTCTTCATAAATGTGTATATTGATACGTGAAGAGTTGTGCCTTTTAAACCGGATATGTATTATCTATACTTTGAGTATATTAGTTAAATGCGAATATTAAATGCCACCTGTCAATAGCAGCACGATACCTTTGAATTAAAATACTAGCACTCTAAATTTTGGTAGATTTGCTGAATACTAGCACATTGTTTCTATGGGTGTCCGTTCTACAGAGAAGAGAATAAAATAATAGTTTATTTATTTCATAACTACAAGAATGTCAACAAATATAAGCGTGCGAGACCGGGGACCCGATGGTGCCAACGCATCTCAATAGGCCGCCAGAACGTGGTTCCCCACGACGCACTGTTCAATTGTCTGCGTTCGCCACCAATCCTAGATCCTGCCCATGCTATCCACACATAAAAAAGGCTTTTGCTTGAATGTCGCATTGCTTACCAAACTCTGGCTTTCAGCTTAAACTTTTGGCTCTGGATTACAAAATTTTAGATTACCTGATTATTTTCCCGTACTATCATAAAACACTTATTGAAAAATATAATAGTAGAAAACTATTTACGTAATCATAAAATACAAGAGGTATTAAGAATTAATATAGCAGGTTAAATGCAAGGGTGGAGATAGAGAGAGCAATACGTGCAGGTATTCATCAAGCATCGTGCAGGCATCACCCTCACAACTTTTATTTTTCAGAGAATAATTCATCACAAAACCTACACGAGCATCAGCACCTCGGAAATATTCTTTTGCATTTACAATATTTATTAATTCACCATTAGTGAGTGACTTCTCTACTAAAGATTTCCAGGTAGAGGCCACCCCTCCACCCGGCTGGCACAGCTCCAGGAATCTACTTAGTGTTTACATTTCAACCCTAAGGCAAAATAAGATAATAATTTTTGTGGTGGGTGTGCCAGGCTGTACTACAATACTGCTTATATTATTGTTTCGTGAGTTATGTCTACATAAATAACACCAAATAAATAGATCGGAATGGATTTACAACACAATACGTTAAAAAAATAAGAAAAGAAGATATTCTATAGAATCAGAGGCGAATGATCGCGCTGAAGAAATATACCATCACTATAAATTCTTCTATGTAGCACTGCTAATTTCCATAATGTTCTATTTTACTACTAAATGAAAATGAAATAAATAGTCCTCTACCATATCTATCAGGCAGTAGGTTATTGCAAATTTACTGTTGCGACCGCGACAGAAACTGATAATAATATTTGCCCCGATTTAAACAACAGTGGATATGATGAAGCAGGAGCTCGTGGCTTAGTAGTAGCCACGTAGGTTAACACATTGCAAAGTTAAGCAATCATAGCCAGGTCAGTCTATGATGGACGGCTATTTTTACCATATCGAAATCCCTCCGCGCCTCGGGAATTATATTGAACCATGGATCCCGGCTTTGACATGTGAACAATTTTGACAATCGTTAAATGTAGTTGAAGCCTAAAAAATTCGATAGAAGTCCTTCTATAGAATTTCGACAGTGTCATCAGTATTTGTGTTATGGTGGTCTGATGGCAGTCATTCCGCGTGTAAAGTTGAAGTTCAGCCTATAGTAGTAGACATAAAGCTGACCCCAATCTCATTTGGGAAAAAGGTTCAGAGCAAAAGAAATATAATTAAAGAAACACAGAACACAAACAAAATCGTCCTTATCGGTACTTACCCACGGACGTCGGTTGTCACTTGCTTTTCGTTGATCCGTCAAGTCATTTCCTACATTAAAAAAACTTTAGAACACTTTATGGATTTACTATCCAATTAATGAATATACTAGAGCCAACTATATTCTATATTTCATACGTTCCCGGGACATTGCCGGCAGTCATACAGGGACAGCCGCAGTTATAAACGTATCCGTATCCACATGAGTAGGCCAAGGATAACATGATCCCTGAAAATGTGCACGTAGCTCGCGGTTATGCAGCCCCTTGGTATTCGAGAAGCTAAATCGAGGGATGTGCTTCATTTGTAATGCTCACAAAATACGCGAATGTAGCAACGTATGCTTATATTTATTTAACAATCAACTGAAACATGTGGTCGCAATACTCATATTTCAAAGCATTCTAGTCGTGATGTAGATTTTTTTTCAAAGTTAACGGTAGTTTGTATAAAAATTGTTCGGACTTTTCAGTCGACAACTATTTGTGTAATTCATAGTTGTTTTGAGTCTGCAGCATTCAAATTGGTATTCAATGATTGTAGAGATTTTAGTTTCATTGTCTTTTGAAAGTTTTTATGATATTTTCTAATATAAATACTGATGAAAATGTCTTTTTAGTGTTTTGTTCTATACCCTGTTATTGGAATCCATCTTAAGTCTGTCTATAAATTAGGAGGTAGACCATTTAAATTTTGTGTTATTCACAGAAAAATTTATTATGTTTATTACTGATATTATAACAACAAGTAAATCTAAAAAAGCGTGCAAAGAAGTGTTATTTCGATGTATTTTGCTCTATAATCAAGACACTCCTCATTACACACAATACCACATTAAAGTTTTTGTTATCAATAAGAAATTGACCCGAGCTAATATAAATGTAAGAAGTCGGTAGAATTAAGAGTTTACTTTCACACTTTTGCACTCACGCACAAAGGTACTTCGTCTGTGAACTTTAAGACGCTAGGTATTAAACGAAACCAACACTATAACAAGAAAAAGTTTTTTGAATATTGTATCCCAATTACTTCTATCCACTCTACATAGAAGTCTAATCTAAACACAGTCAGTGTTTCACGTAGACTAAGAGCGTAATAGGTCTATAACTCGACGTTTCAATGCCTTAATCGCAGGTAATTACTAACATTCCATGTATAATATCGTTATAAGGGTCCACGCTTAAAGCCCACTACTATTAAATGTCCCAGGTACATACTAATGATAGTAGCGGACGTCATCAGCAGAAGACCCAAGCGGTAATTGGTAGCCTCGCAATAATTTACACGAAACTGCCGTTCAGAATGAATACTCCTTATATTGTCAAATTTCACTATGGATGAAAGGAAACATTCGCTTTCGAATGCTCCATGGACCTACTATCCTTCGACTTGTAGACAAAGACCCGTCCTTGACCAGGTCTAACTCCATTCCAATGAGCAGAAAGCCAACAGCGTTCGGCTCTTAACAGTTACGAGCCTCTACGGTCCCTAACTATGGTTTATAGTTTTGGGACATGGCGTAACGAAGGCCAACATATATGCTCATTTTCTCATCGACCCTATTTACACACAGAAAAGGACTAACAGGACAAACCTTTTATACCCATTAGGATTGTGTGGCTACAAGTAATGTACCGTTTGATAGTCGTGCAAATACATATATCTCTCAGTAAGACGAAATTGTTTACTACATAGAAAAATGTTATAAAAAGTTCTGGTAAAGTTTTGGTCTGAATATTTTCAAGAGAGGCACAGAATTAATAAGTTTAGGCCGGCGCACGGAAGCTATTCTTCTCTCTCGCCGCAGTAGTCATGGTCAGTGTCGCGGTTTCCCACTCGTGTAAATTGTTAACGCAATTATATTTTTCGCGTCGGTGGCGAAAAGGAGAACACCCTCTGCCCCCCGCCCTCCGCCCCAGCCCTCAGCCCCCGGCCACCCGCCGCTGGGGCGCCGTAACCGATAAAAAAACACATTAGTCATGATGCTTGAATGGTGCGGACAAGAGTACCACCAACTCCTACAGAACTGCTGATGTTTACGTGAAGGGGTGCCGGTGAGAGCAAACCTTTTCCTAGCCTAAAAGTAATCCTTGCCTTGCCTCCTTAATAATTTGAATGTTTTTTCACATAACTCCGATTATTTTTGATCGATAAACGTGTTTCGTTAAGTTAATTATGTTTGGGTTTGAAGTAATCTGAAAATGATACTACTGATCCGGTAGATACAATTGAATCAACTTTCTTCTATTCCCACCATTCACAAGCATTTAGTTCTAATATATATCTTCCTGATAAAAATTACAAATATTTTCATAAGGAATCCGGATCAGTGTTAAAACAGTCAATTCATTGTTATTGTGAACAGGTGTACAAAATGTAAGTGGAGTTTCTGTGATTGTAGATTTAACTTTGTGTGTTGTGTGTAGTGGGTGTCTTTTGGCTGAGATGATTATGATGATGATTCGATACCTGGTGGCACATTAATTAAAACGGTCCAGATTATATGTATACGTTTACCTTATATTAAAGTAACATTCTCAACTAGAAACAAGCCTAAAAATAAATTTAACTCCCTAAGCTACGTACTAGCACGTTACAGAGAAGTAATAAACAACATGTATCTAGTGGTTTAAAGGCGCGTTGGACTTTGTTAATGAATGAATGAATGTATATTTTTAGAGATAGACAACTTCTTTATACACTGTTAATAATGTTTGTGGCTTTATAAATAACCCCGTATAAAATTATAGTATTTAAATCCTACTTTGTAAATTAGTTACATCACTACGTATTATAAAACATATTCCTCCACCGTGTCTGTCAGTTCGCAAAGATCTCAAAATCTTCTATATCGATTTTGATGCGGTTTTTACCAATATATATTCTAGTAGTAATTGTTGTGGAAGGTTTTCGTATTTCATTTGTTAAATTGTTGAGTATATTGGCTAAAATATAAAGATTTTTGTTGAAGACATCAAAAAAAATTAAGCCGCACATCTCTCGGGGTTATATAGGCTATATTATATTTTCCGTAAAGAGCCCGTACGAGGCCGGGGCAGGTTGCTAGTTCATTATAAACACCGTCTTACCTACTGGCTTGGAACAAACAAAGATTCCTTATTTATTAGAAATAGTTTTTCATAAAATATTATTAACATACAGACCGTACATAAGTATCATCTTTTCATAAATTACAGAAATAATTAAAACCAACTTAACCTAAAAATAATATTTTTAATTTTGAAACCCATAACATTCCAGGTCACCATATTTTTTAACAATTGGATTTATACTCTTTTCGAATAAGAATCGTCGTTTTATACGCAAAGCGGCAGTTCCTTTATACGTCTTCTAGCATAGTGTTATACTGGTACGAGATCGTGAGAAGATTGTATTTGATTGACCGGTAGTGTATACTTCCCAGCCGATGCCGAGGTATGGTGAATTGGTGACCGCTACTAAATTATTTGTTACGACACTGTGATTATCAAAGTTACGGTGTGCAAAGCTGTGAGTAAACATGTGTAAAATGCACACAATAATATATCTCAATGAAGCGATGCATCTAGTGTCAAAGTGTCAGCCACCGCAAGAGGGGATCTTTGGCGTCACGTCTATACATTATGTGCTGGACAGGACGAAAGCTCGGGACAGTCTTGTACCAGCGGCCGTACGGGTCAATGACCGAGCCGTGCTACCACCCCTCCACCCCCCATACCCTCACACTTCTCCGAACACTGTTTGAAATCTCATTTCAAGAAATAGAGTGACTGGAAGCGGTTCTGAAACATTTACTGCACCACCGCCGACAGATATACGTTCATACCGCGTCTATTTCAATACAATAACCCCGACAAACGCATTCAGATTCATTTAAAATATTACTTAAAGAATTTAAATGTCCTGTTTGTTTTTCAGCAAATAAGTTTAGTGAGTATTGAATGACGAGAATCCCGTGGGTAGCGCCCCGTCAACGTAGCCGGCGGCAAACAAACAATGAATGAAATATATTTCAATGGATTCTGTGAATAAGTTAGCTCATCCACAACTCTTGTGAATATTGCAGTTGTTTTATGTATTATGTCTGTGGTAACAACTTGTTTCACTCTCAGCCGGATTTTTGCATAATGCGCTTTAACACGTAGACAAACTGTTTCTTGGGACTGTTGTTGCACTTTGCGTTCAATATTACTGACTACTACTATAGTTTTTTTTTTCATAACTAATTAACTTATCTTTATACGCGCTAAAGTTTTCCTAAATTGCACGTATAACATTATAGTTTTGTAAGACATTTTATGAAACCACGTCGCAGTCGATAGTTTTTAAGATAATAATTTTGTGAAGCATATAACTTAGCGCCAAAAATCCACCATTTTAGTTTTTTATATTTTTGTCATTGGCAATGGCCCTCTCACAATCCAGAGGAGTAAAATGCCATATGTCGCCATAAGTCGTTGAAACTACAGAGCGTATCAAAGAAATATGTATACCTAAATACAAACGAAAAACAAACCCTCCTTCTGACACAGTCGGGTAATAAATAAGCCCATAGCGAGCCTATGTACTCTCAAATCGTTTCACAATCTATTTGTTTTATATTCTTTAACAAATTGTCTATTTATGTAAGTTTATACATATATTTAGCGTCTGTTGTTATTTATATATATTTACACTGATTTCCCTGAAGTAGTTTAATGGGATTAAGTTCGTATTTCATAAATCGCTTGTCATCAAACATACATCATTCGTAGAAGTAGAACGTAGAAGGTTCGTAACAAGGAGCAAAGAATTGTACTTTTTGAGTACCGACAGACATAACAATTAATAACATACACACAAATATACATAGTCACGCCTATGTTCTCAAAGGTGTATAATTTAAATAAATTTTGGGAACTACAAGCTTAGTACTACTTAGACATAGAAACATAATAAGAATCACATTTGTTGTCATTTACCAAGCAATTTTTTATGGGAAAGTTGGGTGCTCAATGTGAAAAAAGTATGGAAGTCAATTATAGAAAGTTGATATTGATGATACGGATGAATTGGTGAGAGCGGGATGAGGTTGAAGGTCATGGTCCCACACCTGAACTCGATACAATGGGAATAGTTAAGATTCGGTGTAATCGAGATATTTTTCTTGTATAAATTTTATATAATTGCTAGCTTAGACGATACATGTATATGTATGTCGGTTATTGCAGTAAAGACTACCCTATCATTTTCCTCTAGAACCAAAGTAAAACCGTAAAACCTTGAAAACGTAACAGACTTACAGAGTTACTTTTAAATTTATCATATTAGTATGAAAATATTGATTCTTCTAAAAAATGTTATGGCCGCTTTGTAGAGAACATCCTCATCACTTATAATTGTCAGAGAATACTTGATCTATTGAAATTATTATTGTTTAATTCGTTTACCTACAACATTGAGCTGTCAGAAGGAGGATCACAAGCTATTTTTTCAATTCCTCCTTCAGGCTTATTGTGTCAAATTTTGTTGTTGCATATATCTTTCAGTCAATGATGTGGAAATTAAATAACAGTCTGCTGAAATGAATAACCCAGGTTCATAATCGTCAGAGAATGCCATAATTTCTAATGTTATGTTGGTAAAATTTGTTGCCCATGAAGGGGGAAAACGCAGCGGTTTGATGTGAGTTTGTTACGATCTCTTCGATATCATGATAAACGATATTGGGATTGTGAAGACAATTTTGCGTCTTTCATGATCATAATTATGATAATATTGCGATGACAATAGATGTTATCTCTTACAGTTAGTGCGGAGATGAGCTTTACGATAACACGCTGTGGAGAAATACGTGGATACGTGGGGTTAATTCCGTGGGAGAGCCAGACTTCCCTACATTTTACCGGCTCCATTGGAGTGAAACCACGACTCCACAAATAACCGATTTAAGCAAAACATGCTACGTTGGTTTAAACTGTGTTAACTCACATTCTACCTTCCTCTATACGATAGTACGTGCTGGTCTTGGAAGCCACCAATTTAAAGTGGGAACTGGTTGACTCTTCCTCCCTGTGCCAGACAATTAAAACCTAAAACTCACAACTACTGCACGTGTTTTCCTCCCACTACGGTTCCTGATCCTTGTGGCGTGAAAGCGAGGCGTGAAAAAGCATACTCACTGGGACACCGTGCTTCATTGTCCGCATTCGCAATGTTAATAGTGACCACCGCTCTTCGATTCTTATCATACTTTCCATCAGGCAAGGTATATTCGAAGTCATTTTGGCAGGTTCATATTTACAAAATGAGGTTATTGGAAACCTCCTTATTCTGCTTGAGGGGTTCAAAGACAACTACGCACTTGCAATTCTAGTTTTACAGGTGTCTGTAGGTTTAGGTAGATACTTATCCTTCTACTAATTTACCCCCTCTACCATAATAATAAAAAAAGGTGTGACGCTCTCAGTCGTCACTTGAATTTTATGATCTGAGTTTGTCTGGTGGTTTAGAACAAAAGTCATTCTGTTCAATTTTTTGTTTAAAGTAACGGCCTCATCTGTCTGAAACTTACGAACAATGTGAGGTCATGTATATGATAGGAGCGAATAGTTTAATATCAAAGTAATTTTCGTGTAATTTTCAATCTTATCACAAATTAGGGAATTGGGTTTTATTTGCAATTCTTCTATACATAAAGTTGAAGAACCTATATCAATGATTTCAAGTGTTTGAGAGTCGTCAGTGTTAGTGATTCGATTCAACACTTGAACATTTTTTTAACTCTACTGGACTAACAGACGTATCTGGTGTTGGGGGTGTCCATAATAGTGCACCACCAGGCGACAAGTCTGCTCGCTTGCCCCCTATTCAATAAATAAAAAGAACCCTAGACATGGTGGTGTACTTTGTAATGTTATATCTAGTACAGTATTATTTAAACTCAAACATTCTAAATATTGGTCAAATTTAACACAAACAAATCAAAATGAGAAAGAAAAGGCATGCTTTCAGAAGTTACTTTCAGCAAGAACATTCTTAGGTAAAAATTTGGAGTATTTCGGGTTATTTAATGGGCTTGCAAACCAACAGACAGGTCCCCAAATAGTAAGTAACTAGATCTAATTAACGCCCCCGAGACAAGAATTACTCGTTGAAAAGTATTATATGATAAATATATTCTATCTATCTATCTAATATCTAATGTAAATTCTCTTACGTTTAAATATTTTATGGTGTAACGTGAAAGTGAGAAACTTGATTTTTATCAACAGATTTGGACTGCAAAAGATATTCATATTACATAACTTTCGAGCACAAGGCATGTCCAACAATATGTTACTTAATAAATGTCTCCTAAAACTATCGGAGCAAGTAACAGATGGCGAGCTCGGACGTCGAACAGGAAGGTCGGAGATCGTTCAACGAACTTGATGCTCCCAAAAAGTCTAATTCACTTTGACACATGACAAACTACAATCAGGCGAGCGGCCCCTCGCTCCTAACCCTTCTCCGTCTGAGTGCGTATGCCTGACTGGACCGACTGGCACACGACACTCCACACCCGGCTTTTTGACACTCCAATAAACTAGTTTCTGTACATTACGTGTGTTTACATATGGTCCAACTTGCTATTTTGTGGTTTGATTGATACGGGATTCTTTTAGTGCGAGTCTTTGGATCATGATGCGGAAATATTGTAATGATAATAACGACCTGACACGTCTCCCACACTGCCGTCTTACCCCAATTTAGGCAGAAACTTTGCTATGGATACTAAACTGTTAATGATCAATTACCATCATCATCAGCCATTTGCAGTACTCTGCTGGACACAGGCTTATCATTAGCAAAGAACTTATGCCACCGACACTTAGAAGGTGTTGTTATAGAGTTGGTTTAAAGTTTTTTTCTTTTTGCGGTGATGTTGTCCTGTTCTCACCTTTGCGATGGTCCCGCACAGTACCTGTTTGACGCTCTTGACCGGTTGCAGCGGCAAGCAATCCGTATTATCGATAGTCCCGAAGCCACCGAGACCCTTGAGCCTCTACAGTTGCGTAGAGATATCGCCTCCTTGGCAGTCCTCTATCGCCTTTACCATGGTGAGTGTTCTGAAGAGCTCTTCCAATTGATCCCCCCCTCTCCCTTCCTCTACAGAACAACACGTGCCGGCCTTAGAAGTCACCGCTTTAAAGTGGAAGACATACGTTCTCGTACTCATCGCTTCGGTGCTTCCTTCCTGTGCCGAGTGGTCAAAACCTGGAACTCACTACCAGCGCACGTGTTTCCTTCCCACTGTGATCCCGGGTCCTTTAAGCGGGGTGTGAAAAAGCATCTCACCAGGCCGCCATAGTGTGGTTCACCATGCTGCATTGACCTTTTTCGCATTGAGGATTGTTACCACCACTCTTGTATTCTGCTCATGCTTTCCGTCAGGCAGGGCAGAGTCATTTTGGCAGCTCAAATATAAAAAAAAAAAAAAAGTTGGCTCTTTCAATCACCTCTTATGACATCTACGTACGTATTCCTATCTGTGACTACACGGAGTGTTAAACTGTTAATCAAAGTATTTATACATATCTTAATACATACAATATATAAATTAAGCCAACATACTCACTAAATTATCGTTCTCTTCGCACACTTACTTGTCGTCTTTGAGAATCGAACCCAACAGCCAATTAAGCCCGTCTTAATATTTGAATACATTAATTCTAAACAAAGTAAATGAATGAAACAAGCTTCCATTTATGGAAATGTCGGTATCTAATTCACTATAGTGTTTTACTGAGGCTGGTTGGTCCCCAGATATAATTAAATAAATATGTACCGAAAACGAAACTAAAAGGTAATAGCCCTAGGTATGAAAACCAAACCTGATTTTAACTTAAATTACTAGGTATTGTAATGCCTCTTTCTTATTATTTATGGTAAACAACTAGTAGTACCTTTTAGTTTTCAATAAATAAACTCATCAAACTGAAAATGTGTTGATAAATATTATATAAAACTTACACCACCCTTAATGTATCGAGTACTTATCCAGACGCGAGTTTGCGTTATTTATTACACCCTAGGGTTTATACAGTATATAAAGTATCTCGAAAAAATGTGATTTCATGTTTATAAAACGTTTTTATTTTATCGCTTACATCCGAATTTATTCCTTATAGGTCATGAAAAACTCTGCATACGCAATTTTACAAATTTTCTTACAGACTTAAATGCCATATCTTTTTATCTTATACTTCTTTATACATATATTGTTTGTACACTCTTTTCTGTTAATATCTCATAATAAAATAGTAGTAGTGGCGACTTCCACATACAGCGGTAACAAGACAACATCATCTACCGAAGCTACACTGAACCACGGAGTAACGTAGTATACGAAGAAGCTACCAGTCCTGCATCGCGCAATAGAAGTTCTCGCGCCGATTAATATATACACAAACTTCCCAACATCAAACGTTAGGCAGTAGCCCGTCAGGCATGATCACATCGCCCGGTCGGAGGATCCTCCCTTTGTCCCTCCACAAGGTCTATATTCCTACTACGTTAAAAATCACATGAAATCCACTGAAAAGAATTACCATATTCTCAGACGTTTGTAAATAAAAAACAAGGAATATATATATATACACGTTGATATCCAGTTTAACACTCCGTGTAGTCACAGATAGGAATACGTACGTAGGTGTCATAAGAGGTGATTGAAAGAGCAAATTGCAGGCCAACATCACCGCAAAAAGAAAAAAAACTTTAAACCAACTCTATAACAACACCTTCTAAGTGTCGGTGGCATAAGTTCTTTGCTAATGATAAGCCTGTGTCCAGCAGAGTACTGCAAATGGCTGATGATGATGGTAATTGAATTAAAAAAATATAACCCGACTACTTCAATATCTTTATATATATAATTCTTCTGTGAGTGTGTATGTCACTGAACTTCTCTTAAACGACTGGACCGATTTTGATGAAATTTTTTGTGTGTGTTCAAGGGGATCTGAGAATGGTTTAGATTCACAATTTTGTACGCTGGACAATGTTTTTTTAATTAATTTTTAATTTATTAGTAGTTGTTGATTTTGGAATGTTTTACATTGGATCCGACAGACGGCGCTACCATCGCAGTGTCAAATTTTAAATAATATTCGAATTTCAATTTTAGTCTGTCCCAACAGTTAGCGCTGCGATCAAATTAAAAAAATGTTTTGTTATCATTGTGTTATTGTAGACCATGTGCTGGATCAAATATTAAATTAAAAGGTACTGAGTGTTTTGCGAAGAGTTTTGAAGTGTGCCTAAAAAACTATACATTTTGCGAATTTAGTGCAGAATCGAAGTGAGTATATTTCTTATAATTTTTTTTATCAAATTTACACGTGCGTTAGTTAATAACTAACCTAACCTACAAATTTATTTGTGTACTATCGGCGTCATTAACTTATGACTGTTTCGAGATTTAAGGGAAAATAAAATAGTATGCAAATAAAATTTAAATAATTAAATATAAATGAATAAAAAATATGGCCAATTATATGTTGCGTGTTCCAGAGTTGGAAAACCATCGAATTTATTTTTTTATAAAATGGCATTACGAAAAATTAAGTTTTTGTAAATAAATAAATATATTTTTTAAATAAAATATTTTGAGTGTAAGCTTTTTTACCTTTCATTAAAACAAGTTGAAGATTTCATTACACATACTCACACGCTATCGATTAGTCTAATTGTAATAAATTTACATGTAATGACGTTAGATATTGTCATAACATTTGAATAATAATTTTCATCAAAATGGTCCAGAATGTTTTAGCTTATTAAAAAAGTTAGAAATTTTCAAATTAAAGACGTGTAGACAGGACAACGTCTGTCGGGTCCGCTAGTCCTATATAAAACATTTAATTGATATATATATATTCGTAATCACCGTTAAAAATCCTTGGTTTTGATACCAAACTCGATGTATTTAAAAGCTTTTTTCGCTCCAAAAATCCTAAATTTACTTTTTTTAGTATTGATATAGCCAGTGACACTCTCACATAAAAATACGACAAACCGTTTAGGCTCTAGGGCGTGCCAAAGTAAAATACTTACGTTCATACATAAACTCGAAAAACATAACCCTTCTGCTTTCGCAGTCGGTAATAATGATTCCATAAACGTACAAGCATTAAAGCATTACATATACATTGATTTACCTACATTATGATTGTTTTTTTTTAATATAATATACTTCAGGGGTATTTCAGGGAATCCTATTTTTAACCTACTACCTACCCACATCTTAGCGATTTAAGTCTTCAATCAACTGTTGATCGAACATTTAGATGCAACTGCAACACTAACAAACAATCTATAATTATTTTTATCTTTATAATGTAAGTGAAGTTTATACATGTTTGTTGGAACGAGAGGTTTCCCTCGCCAGCCGGACACACAGTCGATCCATTTTACAAAAACTGAAAGTTGTGGGTACCGACGACCGTTCGTAAATATTCATTTTACCGACTGATATTGGGGTCCAATAGATATCAATTCAATTCTCCAACTAAATGAAATATCCAACTGTTTATTCACAATTTTTTACCAAAAATTCTGGTGTAGTAATGTAGCTATAGCGTACGTGACGGTACGATTGTCTTGATGTATGTTCACGAGACGCGATACGAAGTGCGTCGCGTTTTGCCGCCGCCGGGAGTCGCGCGACGACCGCCACGCGACTCGGACTTATCGCCGTCTCTACTCGCCCATCTTTATTTATCGCTCATTGTCTTCGTTATCCGCACACGTTCGGTCTCCAATAATGATCTCGTTTCACTTCACGAGCCGAATAGAACGGTGATATTGCAGCGTGCAAAGCCATCTCTGCATCTCTGTGAAAGATTCGCAACTAATCGTGATACTTTTCCTTTTACCGACTGCGTCAGAAGGAGGGCACTGTTTTTCAGGCGCTTGTTTGTATTTAAGTATGGTATGTCCATTTCTTTGACGCACCCTACAGCCCAAACGGCTAAACAGTTTTTGACTACGAGTTGTCGTTGAATTTTATGAATTAGTAGGTATAGAGTAGGTCATTCCTTTCAAGCAGTCGAGTTTTTTGTTTTATAATAATATATTTTTATTTATTTCATTAGGCTCTATACGTTCGTGATCTCATACTCAAGTAAGTATTTGTTACATTTACATGGCCTGAGGCTTCTAACCAGGATCAAGCTCAAGTTTATAAGCTGACTCTAACCACGGCCAATGCTAATTTCAAACTACATGGGTGTGATCTTCAATTATTATTTTTTATGTAATACCTGCCAAATGACTCCCTCTGCCCGAAAGAAAGCATAAGTAGAATACAAGAGTGGTGGTTACCCTCGTCATTGCGAACGTGGACAATACAGCATGGTGACCACACTGTGGCGGCCTAATGAGATTGTTTTTCACGCCCGTTTTTAAAAGGACTCGGGCTTATAGTGGGAGGGTAAGGCGTGCGCTTCTAGTGCTACAAATAAAATAACAAATAAAATATAGACAAGTGATCACTGAATCGAGTCAATCTATAAATAAGTCACTAAGAATGTAGTACAATCGTTAATGCTGTCTACTAAATATAGATCACAATTTATTGCAGATGCCATCGTTATGGTGGTATAAACTAAAACGGCTATCAATTATTAAAGCAATAAACATGTGAATACCCGTATAAACTATCTCTATTCTTAGACAGGCATTCACAGATGTTATCGAACCACTGAAAGTAAGAACATTGGAGTAAAAACAGCTGTACCTAAGTGGTATTCTTATTTACAAGCTGTAAAGTAAAAGTAGCGTAAGTTTCTCCTGATATCATCAGTTATTTGCCAAAGAGAGTTCCGTCAATATTGGTGCAGCCGTTCCAGATATTAACCGGCACCAACAAACAGACAGACCGGCAAACAAAAAGTTAAAAATTTGCTTTTTTAATGTAAGTATAGCGTATACTTTTATATGCATTTTGTGAAAGCTGTTATTGTGAAATCATAAATGTTCGGCTAATGCAGGGCATTTGTGATTAGGGGATATGGGACTTTTCACTTCAATGTCAGGCTTCTTTTCCCTTTGAAATAAGATCTCCTGTCCGTTTTGCAGCTAACTGAGCATTCCCAAAATACATATGAGAGTAAAACCGATTACCTTCACAAAAAAGTAAAGAATATTCATTTCATTTTCAATTCATCAACTGTCATTTCATGTCACTGTTTTGGTGCTCTCATAAAGCACGAGCTACTGTTTGTTTTCGTACGCTCTAGTTAGCTTCACTTATCATTAATAAACTAAGCAAACAAATCGTGGAAATTTATTTTAAGTTTTTAATTAAACTAATTGTCGTTTCGGAACGAAACTTTGTATAGCAATACTATGATTTAGCACCTTGGAGTGAAGCAGATGTGATCTGTAATTTGTTCTAATCTAATTCTTTTTTTGGTAAACGTATTTTGTTAAAGAAGTATTTTTAGTTTGTCTATTTTAAGGTTTAAACATTTATTACATTAATATATCGTAGGCAGTAAATATAACTCTCAAAACCGTTTTCTTAACATGTGTCTGGTATTGTTTGTGATTAATTTCATCTAATGCCGGAGTACTCTATCCACAATATTGGCAGAGGTAGGATTACTATAAAACTACGTATTACAAAGAATATTGAAGTCGATTGAACGCTTTACTTAAATCCATAAATAGAGCTAACATATTTTTCTGTACATTAAAGTGAACATTTGATATCATACAACATACTTGTATGAGTTACTTCGTACTAATCGGTTTTACCCTCTCTTTCAATATTCACTGTCTCCCGTCAATATTATGTACTACATCGCATCAGAAAATATAAAGTTTAAGATTCATATTCTTTTATAATAATAATCCATAATAAAAATAATATTTATTTTGTAGTAAGAATCAATTACATTGTAAACATTGTTTTGCCATAAAAGAAATAATAATCGGGACTTTCTAGCGTCTTTGTATACGTTCATACGAATTAAAGAAACACACGAGAAAGACGAGGGACAAAAGAGGAGAGCCCTAAAATCAGATATAAAGCACATAAACTATGTTTAATTGTCCGAAAGTTTGTTAGATGAATACATAACATTTGATAAACGGGCCTCCGCGGTTTATCTTCTGTCCATGCTTATTGCCACTAGACTTATCAACAGTAAATTATTGCTTTCAAGATATAACTAGGAGTAACTACCTCGAGTACGATTAGGAGTAGAAAGATATTTTTATGATAGTATGCTAAGGATTGATAAAAACATAGGATATGTAATATAGATGTGAAGCCAATAGGGGTGTGCAGGAACGAATGTCATGTTCCTCCAATAAAAAGGGAGGATTCTCCCACCAGGCGAAGTGATCGTGCCTGGCGGGCCACTGCCTGGTGGTTGATGTTGGGAAGTTGTATATAATGTTAATCTGCGTGAGCTTCTATTGCGCGTTGCAGGATTGGTAGCTTCTTTGTACACTACGTTACTCCGAAGTTCAGTGTATCTTCGGTAGATGGCGTTGTCACATGTTTATGTTGCCGCTGTATTTAGAAGTCGCCACAGAGGTAAATGTAATGTATTATATGTAGTGTAATGTAATAATCATCATCGTTGGTCTCTTCTTCCAAAATAAAAGGTTCTAAAATTGTCAGAATCCATACTTCGAAGATACGAGAGTGTCACTACGGCCTCTCAGGAAAGAGGTGTTAAGTAATTCCTTGTTTGCTTTTTACCAAGTGAGTGAGCAACACAAAGTTCAAATCCCTCCCTCCCCTCCTTCCTAATCCTCTTAAATTGCAGCTGTGTATGAGCGGTTGTAATTATTTACCATCAAGAAATCCATCTACTGATTTGCCCCAGTAACCAAACAAATATGAGTTTTTGTTAATTAGGACTGCCAAAATAACTCTACTCTGATGGAAAGCATGAGTAGAATCCCAGAGTGGTGGTCACCATCCTCATTTAGGTCGTGGACAGTGCAGTACGGTGACCCGTACTATGGCGGCCTGGTGAGAAGCTTTTCGACGCCCCGCTTAAAGCACGCCAGATCAGACTGGGAAGGAAACACGTAACAACAAAAACCACTCATAAAAGTTTTGATTCACAGGATTATAAACATCTTAAGATTGCGTCTATAAATTTCTTTTGAATGGGGTAAATATACCACTCACTTATTCCCTACAAGGTCCTGTGGATCTATTTTATTGCATGTAAGAAAATAAAATAGAAAAACAGATAAGTCTTCAGTTTGTTAGTTTCTTAGAAAAACTTTACTTTGGACTAAGGGAAGAGAAGAAAAGCTCTGAAACTAAGTTACTTTTTTAGTTGGTAATGCGTGTGCACTACAAAAACTATATAAACGTAGCTTTTTGTCAGTTCAACGTTATTTCGATTGACTTAAATCGATAATTTAGTACACCCTAATTAGGATTCAGAGTGAAAATAATTAATTGACTTATTTTAATAATATCTTATTAAATGGCACTTATAAGAAAATTTTGGTAAATACTATTTATTAAGTTTTTTCGTTACCGTATGTACATATACATAAGCTTTTGTATACATATATGCAGGAATTTAATGGTTTGCTTTGTCTTGCTTTTAAATTATCATGATTTTAAAATAATTCTTATTTTATAAAATCTTGCCTTGAAAACAAATATAATTGGGATGCAGTGCTATAAAGCAAACATTTTCACTTAAATATTGGTCTGAAATTTGGGCGGTCACATTCTATGGGCTCCAATCGCAAAACAGTCATGCACTATTCTTTCAGCGACTTTCGGCATCCCTGTGCTCAACTCGTGCGTTTCTGTTTTTCTTTCACAATTTTTTTGCTACCTTGGAAAGAGAGTCAGTCAGGCGTCAGCCTCTTTTCAATATTAGCCTCTTGTAAACCAAATTAGTAAAACTTCAATAAAGTGACTATCTAATATTAAATTTAGATACTTCTTCAAATGGGTAAAGACCCTAATTAATATCTCGATTTTAGATTAGTTATTCATTGGACAGATAGCCCACATTGATAACACCTCAACTATTTGAAATCAGTGGCTGGTCGTCTATCTGCACTAAATACTTATCTATAAACGCATAATATTTGCATATACGTCGAGTATTTGCCACTAGACGTTATCGAGGACAGAGAATTAATAACATTGGATCTCATTAGTTTCAAACTTCTTTACATATCAAGAGAGTACTTTCTTAGGCTTATTGTCGTCCACTGCTGATTAAAGGTTTACCCCAAAGAGCGCCAACCAGCCCAGTCTTGGGGAGTCCGCATCCATCCGTTACCAACCTCTTTCCTTCGGTCTTTCGGTCCGTCGTCCTATGTTTCCTAATCGCGGTCTCTACTCTAACACACGTCGTCTCCAGCAATCCTCTGTCCGTCTGGAGACTTGACCGGCCAGAAGATTGTCATAGCATAATATTAAAGAGAACCGTGCTTTGGCCTATGATCCTATAATCGATCCACAAAGTTTAGAAAAGCGGAAAAGAATTAATTATACCTACATCCACTGAATTTTCATCTGTGAAATATAATGCAGTCAAGTTATCGATCTGATGACAAGAAAAGTAACTAATTTGCCAAATCAAACGTACTCACGGTTAAATCCCTAAAATTTTCGACGTCAAAATGCCAAAAAATATAAATTTCATAATTTATTAGGCAAAACGACACGTCTCGTCACCACCATCGCGCATAAATATTCTTTTTGGACAACACACAACGCCATCTATTCCCAAACTAAGCAGAGCTTGTATTATGGGTATTAGACAACTGAAATGGATACATAAATACTTTTTTTTTGTAAATCAAATACATAGAAAACACCCAAACTCCGAAACAAATATTGCAGATCATACAAAAATTTGGTCCGACTCAGGATTCGAACCCGAGACCGAACATAAAAAATTTAATAACAACTTTAATATAATTTCTTCTTAAAATTTAGGATATTATATTGAAGCCTAAAGTTTGACTAAGCAAGGTTTTCAATTTGGCTTGCTCGTAGAAACTAGCCATTGAACACAAAGCTATGTTCCTAATAAATTCAATTAATTGATAAATTATTATAAATTTATAAAAAAAAAATTAGTTTCTGATTTATTCCTATGTATTCACCCAAGTACCTTTTTAGTTATCAAACTTTCTGGGTCATCTGGAACTGAGTTAGAATTTTGATCTATAGGCGAGTCACTAATAAAAATGACGGTTTTTGGACCTTAATATCTTGAAAGCCGTTTGAGGTGTGTTTATGAAATTGAGAGGACATATGTATATCGCAAGTCTTAATATAACATGTCTATGTGAAATAATTTTTGAGCTACGAGGGAGTCAAAAGTAGCTCCAAATGATTCGTGTAATATTACACACGGCGCTGCTCGTCAGTTCTGTTAGCCTATAAACTGCATTCAAGTAAATGATGATGAACACCTGAAAATTATTGCTTACTTTTGGTTCAGAGGGTTTTTAAAACTTTGTGCACTTTCCTTATTTGCAAATATTCCCTTGATAAATTGTGATCGAAGAACTTTAGAATCTTTACCGTTTATACCACTGTACTAAAACTTTCATTGGTGATTAGAAAAAAAACAAAATCTTTTATTTCATTAATTTTGTATTAACTTTGAGTCGTCTAGAATGAACGATGCCGCGCGCGTTGGATTTCTTTCTCTCACGGGACCCTCTTATTTAAATCTAAACATTAACTTAAACGTCCACTTAACTACATTACATTAAAAGACACTGTCGCGTATTTACATAATTAAGTTAAAATGTTTGAAGGCTGAGAGCAACGACCGCCGGTCGAAAGTTCGCCAGCTCTCATAGACCAACAACACCACTCCTCGGCAGAAGGACACCCAGATCTCTTTTGTTTGCGAAGCACTTCAGAGTGCAACATAAATAAATGAAATGTTCAATATAATGGAGCATAATTTATGTATTGTATGTACAGTGGAGGCGGGAGGTCGATGACACGCGCTCAATACTTTACAATCTATAGCAGTAAATATTTTTTATCAAACGTTAAAATTATAGACACTTCACCTGCTACAAGTCGACCGTAGCATCAGCGTTGCCATTATATCTCTTCATGCCATTATAAGTTTTTACTGCCTGAATACTTAGTCACTAGGGACCACGAATGAAGGACTTAAAAACCATCATCATGAGGGTTTTCTTGACTAAACGGTGATTAGATAAATTGAAATTGTGAATGTGATTAAGAAACAAAATAAGTTACATACAGCTAAAAACCTAGGTTAACATTCTTTTTTTGCATGGCCCTGCCAAAATGACTCTACTTTGCTTGATCAAGCAGAATTCAAGGGTAGTGGTCACCATACTCATTGTGAATGCAGATAATGCAACAATACAGCATGGTAACCCACTCTCTGGCCTCCGGTCTCGCACTCACCAACAAAATACGACAGCACGAACGCTGTTCTTCGGGGTGAGGGTAGTATTGCTCCGGTCGAAGCAGTCTCACCTTGCTGAAATCAGCGTGGCTCTACAACCTGTTAAGTAAACTTATAGCATAGAGAGTAAGGTAGATGACAGCTTAGTCAAATTAGTTACTTTTTATCATCTGTCAATAAGATAACTTTGTATAAAAATGTACTAAATACAAACTTGTGACGTCACTGTTTTAGACTATTCAATTGAGCAATTTATTTCAACGTCTAATTAAAATTTGTAACAGAAATGAAAAGCTGTAATAATTATATTTTCCGACATGCTTCATAATATTCGCTTTAATGAAGGTGACATCGCTATTTAATTACGATAGTCATCAACCCTGTTATAAAGGTATAGAAAATACTCAAGATACAGTCACGTTTGATTGTAACTTGAGAAGGATGAACGTTAGATCGAAGAAGAGGAAATCTCTTTATCAATAGGTAAGGAAATCTGTGTTTTAAAACAGTCGAACGAACTCCAAATAGGTTTCGTTTGTTATTTCTATATTTGTTTTTAAATGTAAAGACAGTCCTCAGATTATTCAAATTGGTTACTAAGATGAAAATATTAACGTTTGTGATTAAACGCGTCCGATACAATAATACTTTTTGTAACTGTTTTGATATTTGCAGCGGTATAGTGGTAGCAGGCTTTTTTTTCCAATTTGCATCTTCTTTTCATACAATTATTTATCAATCAATACCTGTCGAAAGACAAACATATAACATGCTTAATTTTAAAATTAAGGTCAATGATATTAAGCAAATGGGTCTTTTTAAAATTCTTTGTAGTACTAAACAATTCATTAGGTTCATTATTACCGTAAACTTATTTAAAAGCGTTTTAGGGGTGCAAAAGGGTTATTTTATTGACCTAGTAAATATCATATTTTAATCCTCATAAGCACATAAACCATACTGCAATCATTATTAGGAGTAAGCGGTATGTAGTAAATAACAGGACCTCATAAAAGCTATCTAAAATAATTTGATTATATAAATGTTTTTTCGTCCTAGTATCAAACAGGAGCAAGGCCCGTACATCGCGTTGAGGCAAAACAACAAACAATCATAATTTAGTTTACAATATCAAGAACCCCTCTTACATAACAGACTTGTTTACCGTCCCTAGGGGTCCAGGGCGAGGCGAAGCGTCGGCCGAGTGACTCGCAAATCGCCCTCGGCGGCTGACTGGAGAATCGCCCTCGCCACCATCTTTATTTGTGTTTCATTTATTGGCTCCCTATTACCATAATGTGATGTCACTGTCGGTAATGGGCATTGTTCTGGCTTTACGAGCGCGGGGCGACGGGCGTTATAAGACGGCGATAGGAGATCACTCCGCGATATAAACCGATCGTTGGGTGACACTTTATAGCCTACGGAAAGTAAAAGTTGTTTTAGTACACTTCATCCTCAGCTTTAAGTTTTTTATGATATAATTTATTTAGGCGCTGTGACTGAATTTATTGGGCCGTGATTTAATGTGGGATAGATAGTTACATTCGCACGGATCCCATTTTTGGAGTCATTCACCCTCGGTCTGATTGGGACATTGTGATGCGGTGATAGGTCGTTAAAATGGAATACACCTTACCCAAATACTGCTGATAATATTGCGGTTTATAGAACGATATATTATTTTAATAGTGTTAAATAAAATCGACAATTTTCCTCCATCTAAATATATATTTAAAATTTAAACTACCTGCGTCAGTAGCTACTAATAGTTCAAGTTCAATCCAATAACAAGTTCAACACAAAATACATAAGCGCCTTACCGCTGTTTGACTACCTCCTTAATAGAGGCTAGGAGGCTATGAATCTTGTAACTTCACTCGCTTGGCGCGAAAAACGAGAAAAAAGATGGTCAACACATGTTTTTATTTAGAATGTGGCAGCACTCGCGTCAACGCAGTTATCTACCAAACACCAATAATATTTATTAATTACTACCCTAACTGTCCCTGTTTTCATGTCTGAATGCAGACAATGCTATTCATATTACATATCTGCAAATAATGTGAGATTAACGCCAGGCATTGTTCTAATATACGGTTCAGTAAATCTTTTGTAAATACATATTGTAAATGAAATCCCTACTAAAATGTATACTCGCGGTAATCCGTTTTTACAATTTATGAGTTTTTAACCCCGAGACAATAGGAACAAAAAGTGCTGTTATTATGTTTGAGTATCCATGGGTCTGTTGGTAATTTTAATTTTCTCTATTGGCGACCTTTCTCAAACACTTTATTGAGTCTGAATACATCTCAATGGACTGCGTTTCTCGATTAAAATTTTCTTATCTTCGTCCAGACACGGACTCTTATTCAGCTGGTAAAAGCAATAGGCGTCCCTATTCTTATCAATGTTGAGATCTACACATGGTAACATTAGGACGAGAGGCATTAATATCTGCCGACGTAGTGTCGTATTTAGACGGCGAATATATGACTGTCATGAACGTACGTTTCAAGTCGAAAAACGTCTGTCATTTAGTATGAAGATTTCAGATGCTGTACTGTTGTGCGACATTGTCTGGACATTATGTACATTTGCTTCACAACAGTGGGTAAAGTGATCTTTAAAGTACGTATGAGAGAGAGAACTCGTGGATTAAAAGTACTCATCGAAGGACTGCGATCTTTTATAAAACAAGGGCTACTGCTACAGTGTCTACTTATTTTCAATGTAGTTTATTTCTAGCTTATACGAAAATCAAGACTATTATAATATATATATATAAGTAAGATATATATAAGTAATTACTGCTTTACAAGCATTGCATAGAATTAAAAAATCACACAGAGTGATAAGCGGACTAAGCGAGCGTACTAACGAGAAGACCATAGACAACTGCGACTCATAAATCACAACTGCGTCCAAATAATGAAATCGTAGAAGGGATTTGGCTCCGATAACCATGCGGAGGAACGGGTGACATATCCCTTCAACACAAAGGGAGGATCCTCCGACCAGGCTAGGTGATCATGCCTGGCGGGCCACGGCCGCACGCATTGCCCGCTGCTTCCCTCACACAGAAGTAGATATTTTCATCCCCCATTTTACCCCCTTCTGAGTGGCATTACTATAATTATTTTCTTAGTGCTCACTTAAATTATATAAAGAAGCTACATGCGAAATTTCAAGATTCTAGATTCAGCGGTTTGGGCTGTGCGATGATCTCTGGGTATCTTAGTCAGTCACCTTCTTCTTTTATACATATAGATAAGAAAAGATACGATCTAAAACCTATCCATTTTCACCTTAGTTCTGTTCTTTATTTGTTTCAATAAATTGATTGTTGAATGTTTCATTCTATTACAACTGATATAAAAATCATAAATTTAATTTTAGTTTTAAAGATGTGAAAGTTCAAATTAATGAAAGGAAAAGGGTAGATAAGTAATGTGTTAGATCGCTGATGAGTTCAAAGGCTTATCTCAATTTGGGAGGCGTACGCTGCGAGCTAGTGCTAATTGCCAAACTTTATTTATTTTAGCGAAATAATTACGCCAGGGCCGTTTTCAAGATGTTTGATTAATGGGCTTTTACTTTCACAACCCGTTAACGCGAAGATAGGCACAAAAGATGTGTTGCGAGGGAAGTTGCTCCGTTTAACTCTGAAATCTCTCTGGGTAGATATTTTTAGGTATGGAGGCTAAAATATTCTTATCTATGAATACCGTAGAACAGATCGTTTTTAAAACTGCAGTTTTAAATGTTATTAATATATAAATAATACATTTTTTGCACAGGAGAACCATACTTTAAGCACACATATTAGCATATGTACCGCTCGACCGGAGAGATAAGAACGCGGTACAGAACGCCTCTTTCCTTTGTTTCGGGGACTTTTGATTTGCAGGTGTTCAATAGCGGCGGCAGTCGCCTACTATCAGGTGACTAATCTACTTATTTGCCACCTATACAAAAACATTCTTTCCTTCATCCTTTTTTTTAACCGTAACCTTTCCTTTAACAGGAAAGTTAAAATCCTATAAAACCACTCCGAACGTTCTTAAGTTATATATATCAAATCCCCTTAACTCAGTTTATGGTAATATAAAGATGATGACGAGGTCTTCAGTGTGGTGCCACATAACGCAGCGGGGGGCGTAAGTAGTAGTTATCGGGCACTCACGGCGGCAAGTGTGCATTAAGTGATCGTTTAAGTTAAGTTAAGAGCGACGCGGTTACGGCTGTAGACGGCGACATCATCAGCTGGATAAGACAGCTATTGCAGAAGAGATTAACCTTGTTACAAGTCTGCATTCCATTAATATTAGTCTACTAACTCCAGTTTAGTTCGTTCTTTTTTCATCTGCCGACTACAAAGACACACGCACACTCTAATTATGAAAGCATCGCCGTATGCTTTCATAATTAGAGTGTGCCAGGTTTACAGAATCGTGCTCTCATGCTTCGTTGGTGAGTGCGAGACCGGAGGCCCAATGGCAGTAGCATCTCAATAGCCCGTCAAAGTGTGGGTCACTATATCACCACCATTATTGCATTGTGTCTGCATTCGCAACGGGTATGGTGACCACTACTCTTGGATTCCGCTCATGCTTTATATAAAAAAATCCCCGTATTTATATATTCGTATATACTTACTCTGTCCATAAATATTGTTAATATATTTTTAGAATAACTTTTTTTATTGTATGAAACATTCTTACTATAACAGTGTGTTAGTTTAATACATTAATATAAAACCATTAAAAATTTATAAGGCTTATCGAAGTGGTCTCCATTGGCTGCAATACAGTCCTTTAAAAAAAGGCGATCGTACGAACACTAGGTGGATGGCCAGATTTTTATGTGACAAAACAGATGAGGTTTTATTGTACTTATCAATAGACCGATACACAAACATTTCACTAATATCAAGCATACGGAGTATTTTAAAAATTGTATTTGGCTCCATACCGATGTTATGTAATCCAATCACAGGGATTAGTTTCGCTTTATTACCCCACTCCACTTTAATGTAACAAAATATTTTACAATATATTAAGTTAAGTCGTAAAAGCTTTATTTACAAAATATTCAGGTATCCCATTTAATTATAAGCTAACAAAATTTTCTCTCGTCTGTCCATCACTGAAGAGGTTATTTTAATATGAGTATTAAGAAGTATTTACGTGATATTCATATGACTCTGTTACTTGGTTACATCACCATATTGCTGTCTGCTGAACAAAGGCTTAAGTGCTTGTCACTAAATGTAATCCTCTAATTATGGACATGCCTTGCATATCTCTGTGTCTTTGTTGAAAATGTCTACGGCATCGTGGCACTAAACCCGCATAATGCAATAAAGTCATATTTGCAAAAAGTCTGGATGAATACATAAATCAAACGTGAGTAGGCCTGACAATAACCGATAACCAATATAACAAGGATCCTTCAATAATGAATAAGATAGATGACTGTTAAATCAAAACAGTATCTTTTTATTAAACATCAAAATGATAAATGCGGTACACATTTGAATGGGTATAATATAATGGCGATGCGTTAATATCTACATCGCGTATGTTGATTTCAAGATATACTTTCTGTGATAATAATAAATTATAATAAGGTATGACAGTTCAGGCTGCAATTAGAGATTGTTTATTTTTAACTTTAGACCTAGGAATCTATCTTTTTGTGTGTTATTTTAAACATGTGGATCATCTTTAAAGCTACGAGTATGACTAACGCATGCAGAACGGGCGGAATGTTCACTATTTCAGACAATTCTAAAGTTCTGAACAATTTGTGTGTCACCTGACTTTAAACATGTATGAAGGTCATTCACATTGCGGAGGCAACCCCGAATAAAATCTCATTCACTAAGCGAACGACACTCACGTGAGTTGGGGCCCCTTCCAAAAGCTTTTACAAGACAAATAATAGATTCTTTAGTGAAAAAGGGGAATCAATTAACGCAATATCATTTTCTACGACCACCATAAAAGTTATAATAAAAATAATATATGGTTAATTTTAAGGGAACAATGTTTTTTTTTAAATAAACAAAATATCTATTTAATGACCTGCTATATTTCAGTTTGATATATTGAGCACTTACTGACCTAATAAAAACAGTGAAAATATCTTAAAACTCGTAAATACAGGTAAATTATAGCTCCCTTAGGCCACATAGTTTGTATAAGAGTCGGCCGCAAGAAATTTCAAGGTCTAGTTTTTTTTTATTCATGACCTATTTCTTTTTATTTTTTTGATTTGATTGAGGTCAAACATTAAGTAGTTTGAAAACTTTATCGTCATCGTTTAAAAGAAAGGAGATATTTTAATCGAACTGACTTCAAGCTCTCTAACTTCATAAAAGAGATAGCTCTTCCCTGCATCTATTTTATAGTATTACAAAATAGTGGTATATAAGCGTATCTTCGGCCTAGAACCTTTCTACGGAAGCATTAGGTTTGGAAAACCCCATTTCTGGAATAGCTGCTATAAACAAAATAGGTAGTTGTTATTTTTACGTTACGCAGAGTGTATTTTGTGGTAACATTTTACTCCGAGTAATGAAATGTAATCACAACAATGGAGGTATTTTACCCTCCGCATTCACTGACACAAGTTATGGTTTCATTAAAAGCAGTGATGTAAGTGAAGTGAACAGCCACACGAGGCGTGGGTCGCAAATCAACGTTCTTGCTCATTTATGTCACATGCGTCAAAGATTACGCACTTTTGCGATATGGGCCGTGCTGCCACTCTTATTAACTTTCCTACTGTATAGTATTGGCAGAAAAACGTTATATGTTTTTTTATGAATCGTAAAATATAAGCTAAGACATTCAACTACAATTTGTGTTGTCGTAAATTATAACAACACACAATCTGGCCTCAAAATCTCAATTGATGTCGTATTGAACCTCGTAAATATACACATAAATAATTTTCAGAGACTAGGTTTTTATTTCTGGAATTTTACAAAGATATTTTAACTTAGTGTGGGGTGCAATGTTAATGTAATAAGATTGTTACAGGGTGCTGAAACGGAATCGCATTGCATACATCGAGGAGCGCGCCTTCACGAACACTCCTGCGCTGCGGGTCCTGTAAGTATACTCTATTGAATATTTACCAAAATTGAGTTCTAAACGCATATAAATAATATCTTTTTAATCACCTTTGTACAGAAGTCATCATAAAACATTACTTTTCTTCTCACGCAGTTAGGAAAAACTAAACTTGTAATGTTGCAAATGATTGTCGTTTTGCACATTCGTACATGTCCACACAAAGCTCGTCGCCCTACGCAACCGATTAGCCGTCACAGCGGCGCGGTGCGGTAGTGTACCGCGCTAGGTACCTAACTACGCGTTAACGTGATTTACTTAACTACCCCGCCATCTACCAGCCGCGGGACGAGCCGCTATCAGTGCTTAAAAGCTACGACGCAAGGGGGCGCCACTTCGCACCCATTAGTATTCATTAGCCGAACAATATATCAAGGTTCTTGAAGAGACGTTGTGAGGAAAAACCTCGTCTTTCTGAGAAATGGAGTGAGTGGCTACCTGTTTACTCCCACACTGGTTGCAAAGATTGTCGTATTGTTTCCCCATATAGAATGAAATAAATACTACAGGTAGTAGAGCCACGCTGATTTCAGCACTAACAGGCCGGCTCGACCGAGCGGTACTACCCTTACACAGAAGATCACCGTAAAATGACAGCGTTCGTGTTGTCGTGGTTCGTTGGAGCCACGGTCACCACGCTGCACTGTTGCATTGTTTGCATTCGCAATAAGTATGGTAACCACCACACTTGGATTCTACTTAAGCTTTGCATCAGGCAGAGTAGAGAAATTTGGGCCGGGCCACACATAAAAAAATGCTAAGAATAAACATATTTAATACTAATTTTATTGTCTAAATCGTTTTGGTCTGGATATTTATTGTTAATTATCACAAATTTTACTTTGATATGGATATCGACTTAGAGATTCCTCTAGCTGTGGTAGACTTTACAGACTATTTTTGAAGATCGTTTCGTATTAATTTTGTTACCCAGTTAGTACAAGACTAGCAGATTTTGTCAACTTAGTACAAGGGAAACAGAAAAATAGAAAATATGGAGTTTAATAGTTTAAATTCTTGAATTAATTATTGGGGCAACAGTAACCGATATTACTTCTATATCCCGTCATGTTTAATCTTTGGTATGTTGGTATTTATAGAAGCCCTTGCCCTCAATATTGATAATAATTGTGTCCATTGCCGTTTACAGCACATGATATTATCTCCGGTTAAGGTCTGTAGGTCCGGAGGAGCGAGGCTCGCTCACTGGGCTGCAATAAGGCGATAACAAACACGCGTCTTAAAGCGGACTACACGGATTACTCCACGTGTGCGGCTTAACCGCGCCACATATCACAACTCTGTGCTCCATTCTGTTTTTATATATTCACACTCTGTTATCTATTTCTAACACGTGTTTCTTGAGCCTTTCGATATTGTACGCGTTCCTTGATTCACTTTAGGAAAAACGTTGAGATGTTTTTTAAAACTAGTTACCTCAAAATAATGAACTCAGTCAAAGCTTGTATGCAGTATTTTTATATAACTTTCTCCCTTCCCTTTACTTGTAGACCAAAACGTTTGTCCTCTCATAACTTTTGGTGGTTACTTGATTGTTTCTATCACAGGTTACATTTTAACAGCTAAAAGTCATCAGGGCATCACAACAGTAAATAAATATTCGTGCTTTATTTATGCAGACGGCTGGAAGAGAACCTGTTGTCAGAAGTTCCAGCGGCGGTGCGACTGCTACCTCTCCTTGAAGATCTGTAAGTATTATGAAGTCCTAGTCTTAGTCCTACTTGAAAAACAGGGTGGACGAAGTTTAATCTAATATCAAAAAAAAGTAATAGATATATTTTTGTGATGGTATATGGTGACAAATGAACAGGCAAGTTCAAGCAATGGAGTCAACGCGGCGGGGTTTGGGCTTTAGTAACCTCTCTAGCAAAGCAACAGAAGATTTTTTTAAAACCAGTGTTGTATGAGGCCTTCCACGGTTAAAATCGATTTTCACTCGTCTGACGATATTATAAGCCTCATGATGATGCACTCGCAGCCAATTTCGGCTGCAGCGGACAGTCTCAACGAAGATGAGCCCACTACGCAGGAGACATTATAGTGAACAAGTCAAATGTGTTAAAGACACACGGGAGTTAATACCCCAACTTTCAAAATCCGGGCTATTAAGCATTTCTACAATCAGAAAAACTCAATAGCACTCCTTGGTCCGACCCGAGAATTGAACCGGTTATCTCTTGATCGTCAGTCGCATACACTAACCGTTAGACCATCGGGGCAATAGCGCGTACTATAACAGTCTTATAATGGTCGTTTACCTCAAGTACAACCTTAATACAACTTAATCTCTACAATATTGTCGTAGGTCAGTGGCGAGCAATCGCGTGGAGCTTGTGGAATCTGGCGTGCTGCAAGCTTGTCGGAGACTAGCGCGACTGGAGCTCCGAGCCAACCCGCTGACCAGGGTACATTCCAAGGCACTGAATCACCTACCTTACCTCTCCACGCTGTGAGTATTATTAAGTCGATTTATTAATTTGTTTACGCTAAGCTGTTGTAAATAAAAGCCGTACGGGTAATTGGTAAGATCCCGCGAAAGTAGAACATCTGACTGGTACCTACGTTTGAGGTAGCAGATTCGATTTCCGCTTCGATGCAAATATTTGTACACATAAATGACTGAATAGACTGGATATTTATATAGTGTATACTGCATTCGAGGGAACCAGTAAAATGCGTGCAGGTTACGTACATACTGTCGTTTTTTCGTGATCTTTATGCACATAGTGTGCGTAAACACTAGAGACCGCAAATACGTACATATGAAACATGTTTGTACAAAAAAAAGTATTTCATTCATGTTCTTCATGTATTAGCCTAAATAAATATATGAATAAATATTTCGTACCTCTAACACAAAATGTTTACTAGACAACTGATATAAATTCATATATTTTATATTTTTTTAATACATACATAATATACATAGAAAACACCCAAACTCCGAAACAAATATTTGTAAATTATACAAACATTTGGTCCGACCTAGGAACCGAACCCGAAACCTCTACCACATCAGTCGCATACGCCACCACTATGCCACCGAGGCAGTTGAATAAATATATAAGACTTGCAAAGTTTACTGTATCGAATTCTATTGTATGGATAAATGGTTTTTCCATGTTAACTTATCTATTTCAAATATTTTAATGTAATTTAAGTACAAAGGACCTGGAACATCCGCAACAAACAGATCGTCCTTCGTCCAAAGTATTCACTCACGATGGCGGAACATGTTATTCCGACCGTGATCACGAAAACAAGTCCAAGGATCCCTTGTTTTCCTACAAAACATTTTGTCGTCGTGTTGAAATGTTAAAGACAATATAAAGGCATGTTTTAAGTGCGTCATCACTTAGGCACAATTGAAAACCAGTGAAAATCAGGCTTTCGTCTGACACAATGTTATATAGAGTTCATTTTTAACCCCCAACGCAAAAAGAGGGGCGCTATAAGTTTGACGTCGATGTCTGTGTGTGTATGTGTTGTCTGTCTATGGCATCATAGCTCTCAAACGGATGGCCCGGTTTTAATACGTTTTTTTTCATTTGAAAGCCAGTTTCCTTGCGGTGGTTCTTGGCTATGTTTGATTAATATCCGTCCAGCAGTGTAAGAGTAGTAGCTCTTTTCCAAAATGATGTAAGGCAATTTTGACGTCTGATTACTCGATTAAGTGCTTGCGTAGGGGTTTTTTTATTATTAAGCTTGCTGGCATTGCATAATAGTTATTATTGTCACAGCATTTTGATAACTTGTTGCGTGAAAGGTGAGGGTGTGCAACAAAATTATATGAGTACTGTTCTGGTGGGCAAACCCTTGTTCCCTTGTGTTATTCTTGTTGTCACAAAATATATTTTTTTTTATTTCTTATTTGACGTAGGAATGTACAAAATGCTGAAGACAAACATTTCGCTATCAATCAACTTTGAAAAGGAAGGGGGTTTACAATTATGTTAAATTACCTTCGGATTCCCTCCTTTACAAAGCGATTTAAAAGATTCCTTACATTGAAAAGAGTTTGGTTGCCGTTTGGTCTCATTAAAATTTAAACGCAAATTACCATTGAGGGTTGAAAATGAAGTAACAAAGATCGGGGATTAATTAAATTTGACAAAATGTAGGCTCGTTAAGGTCGGTGACATATTTGAAAAGATTAAATATCTATAGATAAGATACAGGCTGAAAGTTAATTAATTTTGATTCTCAAACATTTGTCAGCTCATTTGAACTCCACTTTCGGTTGATCATAACTTTGAGTGCCTTCATAGATAATTCGATGCGGTCGCATCGTCAAATCTAGCGGCTCAGCCAATTCAGGGTCGTCGCTAATTATGTTAAGTGGTTACATTTTAATATCTGTTAACTCGTTAAAATTCATGAGCACCGTCTTGGCTCACAAAATATAAACAAGGAAGTGTTGCCGCCGTACCGCCACGATTCACCGGAACTTCCTTATAATTGTATTAAATTTAAACTCGTTTTAAATTTTGTGTTGTTAGAACTGTAACAATGAACATATAATTACTAATCTGCATTTTATACCGACACAGGGATTTAAATTTAATATATTTTACAAGGCCCTACTGCCTCAGCTTTTCGTAAGCAATATGTTTCGTTATAGTTATGGGTTTTTTTTTTTTTTATATATATTTAAGAAAGAAAAGAAACTTGCACACTGTTTGTTTTTAACGTAAATATATTTTATATAATACAAAATAAATCAAGATATAAATAATAAAACTAAAAAACATACTTAGCTTTATTAAAGTAATTTCAACTACACTGTTGATGTATATTATTTCCTTTTCATTCCGACAAATATCTGCATCTCAGTCAGGTGGCAACTCGGAAACCAGAAATTGAAAAACAAAACAATAGTCAAATACAATATTTGAACAAGACATATCGTTAGCAAACAATGTTTGAGATAACAAAATTCGGCTTCCAAGCTCCGCGCCTGGGGAAGAAGTCTGCAATCAGACGAGGCAAGGAAAATACGCCCTAACCACTTTGTAGGAATAAGTACACCGCCGCTTTGATTTATTGTTAGGTTTCATAACATAATATGATATCCTTGGACTTGTGCTCTTAACATTGATCTTAGTTAGAATTGGCTCAAAATGTTATTGCCAGACATTGTAGGTTTTAATGTCGTGATTATTTGCCTAGACACTAGTTGACATGATACTACATACATTTATACCAAAAATTTATTGGCCTTCGGTATTCTTACTCACTCGGTGAAATACAGCGAAATCGCTGTTTCAGACCGTTCTCTTATGAGGCCGTGGTATCACTCCGGTCGAGCCGGCTCATTAGTGCCGAAGCATGGCTCTCCCACGGTTTTTGTCAAACATAACGATTATAATAATCCCACAGATATCAAAGCGGCAGTCGAGATCACAAACTATGCAGAGCCTGTGCTATTGTAACTAGACTGCTGATAAATACATTTACCCATTATCTATTAGTATCGTTATAATTGACTACTTGAATATTGTGGCATCAAAATATGAAATGCATTAAATATGGTAGCTTTTAAATAAACAATGATTATTGTTTTGTACCAGGCGTGGTATCGTTGGACTGGGTGTGTGACACTAGTAGGGATTTGATAAAACCACTGTGCACAAAGAGAACAACATAACTATTGTGTGATACCATGAACAAAATTCTTAACATCCCTACTGCAGTAGAGTATTCATATAGTATATTCCATTGTCCTCCTACACCCATACGCATCAGAATTATATGCGATATGACCTCGGAATTGGATCCGACAGATAAGAAATAGAACTGACACCAACCTTCAACGCTTCTGGCGTAGAACAAGCATCACTATATGACTCCAACCGCGATACGGCTATACAACTCTTGAAAATTCCTGGTCTCTTGATACTTTGTAGTAACTATGTTAAAGAAATAGAAATACTCTAAATACACACAAACACAAACATCATGTCGAAGAAAATAGTATTTTAATTGATTTTATTTAATTTTAAAATAGGTATTATATCTCTAGGAAACAGTTTTTTTAGTATTCGCCTCGCTCCCTGCAGTCTGTTAGAAAGATTGCTAAAAGCGCACGGTTCACTACCCATGCGCTTTTAGCAACAGACGATTCATTCAAGCGGTTACTTCGCCATATGCTCCTACGTAGAATGTTGTGCGATTACCTCGCGGAACAACACTGTGTGATCCAAAAATTGTAGTACTATGCCTGGGTGTGATTTGTGTCCGTTTCATGTATGTTTGTAATATCTCACGCAACACAGAATTTATTTCTAGTGCTATAAAAAAAGTATAACAAAATTAAACGACAATACCATCAATCTCTTGAAAAGTCCTTACCTCCTGGTACTTAAAACTAATTCATAGAAATGTTTTTTATTGCATAACATGTTTTTTTGCCATCCCGCCATCTGAGTGAATGATTTTCCACAAAAGGACGAAAATCTGTAACAGGAACAACCAATAAACAAAACTTCTTCTTTTGATGATATATATGGCAATACGCCGGATCAGCTATTTCTGCCAATGTCAAGTATTTCAAGTCTTCAATTCTAAGTCTTCGAGTCTTCAAGTCTTCATCGTGATGGAATTAATGATCTTCTTCTTCTTTTGATGATATGGCAATCAGCCGGATCAGCTATTTCTGCCAATGTCAAGTATTTCAAGTCTTCAATTCTAAGTTTTCGAGTCTTCAAGTCTTCGTCGTGATGGAATTAATGATAAAAAATGTGGATGACATGAAATGGGGACTGTCTTTCGCAAAAACAAAAAACGATCTCCAAACTAAACTTAAATGTGCGCTGCCATATGTTAGATGTTACACTTGATGTACGACTGACATAAGCCCCTTTTATTTTTTATTTTATTAAACAAAGTGTGGGACCTAAAGTTATTGTGACGAGTTTACAACCTTTTCTGTCGATACAGCCATACAGGGCCGTGCGGGCTGCGCTCGTAAACACAAACATAAACAGGGGCTGCTTAACCGAGGACGTTTGTGCCGGAGGGTTGGTACCCCCTAAAGATAGTATGTGAGGAGCTTGTTTGAGCACCCGATTTGTATTAGAAAAATGTTTTGTAAACACATTAGATATGTGCCATAAGGCTGGAAAACTTGTTTGGATATGGTTTGTGTGGGGCATCGTCTAAACATATTTGATAAACGACCATCGTCTTCATAAAATATTTATTAACGTGTGTACTGAAAAACTGAACTGATCCTCGAAGTACTGGTACACTTTGTTAATAAGGTAAAGAAATTTTCCCAGACTTTAAATGGAAAGTAAATTGTTAATTGCACGTGATAGCAATATTTTTTCCAATGACATTAAATAATAGCATAATAGCAAATCCAGGAGGTCTAAGTTATCGCTTATCACGTAACTACAAACTGTCAGAGCGACCAAGCTAGACGATGCTTACACGGACTTTATCAAACAACATTTAAAAATGTGTTTTGTGTCACTTCACTAAATAAGAAAACAGGCATTAAATGCTTCTTTTAACAGTATCAGTTATTCTTCCACCATGTGAGGATGTGTCCCTCCCACCGTGTCGAAGATCCACAAAGACGTTCGCTCGAGCGGAATGTAGGTGTACAATCTGGTTTTATCGCGATTTGTCGCACGATTACCTACCAAGCTTGTATTAACAAAGTTTGTTTTCCCGCGCATATCTTTATATTGTTAGGGTGGCACCTCGGTACACACGCGTTTTGTTATTCCTTTTGCGTCGGTCAAGGTTCGTGAAAGTAGGACAACATTGTGGCCTCGGCTTACACTGGATTGATGATGATCTCCAGGATCGCAGACAAGATAATTAGCGATGAAACTGGGTGCGACATAAGACAGGCCACAGTTAATGGCTCGGTAAGTTCGTTTTCCCATGTTGTTGATGATTACCTAAACTTTGCAGTCAACTCTGGATCTATTTATACTTATGTTCTGTCATATACTAGTAGTAAAGTTATGTTTTTATCAATATTGTATCTTTTTATCAATTTCTTATACTCTTGGTTTAGTGCGAACTTTAAGTAAAAGTTCACCGGGAAGGTGTATAAAAAAGGGAGATTCATTGGTTTATGAGTTGTAAAGATAAACAACTTGCTTATACCTGCAGTTTCACTCGCGTTTATGTTATTTTTCCATCCCTCAACAATATTTTTTTCTGTCGATATGTTAAAATGTGTTTTACTGAATAGGTGAATAAATAAAACTGTTATAATGGAATTGTTGGCAAGAAACGAGTATTTACTAATTTTATTTGTTGCAGCATTTTATCGGAGGCTCGTGGTCTTCGCGTGCTACCGTCACTGAACGGGACGTTGCGGCTGAAAACTTTACGCGTGGACCGCGCACGACTCTCCCATCTACCCTTGGACCTGTGCAAACACACACCGCAACTGCGCTCTTTGTAAGTGTATATAGTAAAATGACCTCGCATGGAGAAACCGATCCAGACTGACTCTCTAGGATCGTTGGGAGTGTTAGAAGATGCTATACGCACTTTGGCTGACTGTAGAATTGAGGCAAGCAATGCGTATATACCAAGTTTGATACTACAAATCACTTTCATTTAGTGTGCCTCAATTTCAATAGGGTGTAATCTCCGTTTAGTGATGATTTAGGCAAGAGGGATCAGACTTGCCGGCGACATCCATTTTGCCGAAATTGATATCTATCTTACTCATCGGATCGTATTCCCGTCATTAAAGACATGTTCATATACTAAGTAACTCAGATATACTATAATGTATAGACTGGCTAAGTTACGGGTACTGGCTAAGTAATATGTGTATTATACGGGGTTGTTTAACATCACATTACAAATATGCGTCTAACTCAGACTCTATCTATGTACAAGTTAAGATAAATACTTGTAATAAGAGATTGCGTCTCAGTGGCGTTTTTATCGCGAATCATAATTATTAGTGAGCGCCTACTCAACAATTACCTTTTATTGTTATGTCTCCATTTAACTTTTCAAGTAATGTCAAAGCTCTACGAAACACTTCACTTTCGTATAATATTTTACTTATCTTACATTATCTTTTTTAAAGGGGTTTTCATTACGATAATCTTTAGAATGATAAATTTTGTACCCGTAGGGCCTAATAAGATTCTACGGAATTCGTATATATTTAGTACTAAGTATAATTGTCACCTGCATTTAAACTTTAAGGTGACTATATCACAACGATGTCTGACCTACGACCTATCTATACCTCATGAAGTGGACAACAAACAGCCAGCATGGGAAAACAGTGAATGATAACAGAGCTATTCTTTCGTTACTTCGCACCAAGTGAGGATTATCGGATACCCAATCTATTTCCCTCTTCTTTTGGAAAGATGACATGCCAAGAGCATCGATGCACTCGTGTACCTTAAGTTATTAGTATCCACTAGTGGCGGTACTCGATTGTCACTAAGTGACCAGTCTACTCAATTTCCCATTGCTCTAACCAATACGAAAAGTAACCTAGAATCCTTTTTACGATCTCAAATATTAGTTCCTAGTTAATTTGTTTTCTCGTTACAAATCTTCCAATACCCCGCAGTGCTGAGAACGGTGTACGTTCTAAAGGACTTGGCAAGCGGGGCTTTACGTATCGATACAGGATTGAACTAGTCAAATGTGCGCTCTCGTACCGCTCGAGAGTTAATCCTCGCGATCCGATGCGATCTGCATAAATTGGACATGACGCTGTGACGTCACCCACCTGCGATCAACCGATAGAGAAAATTGAGCACTGCAACACACACTGAAAATAACTGCCTTAAAATTACAGAATGTAATTAAATTTGAGAATATCTCTTCACTTCTGTGGAGCGTGACTCTGTCTGGCTGTTGAGAAAACTGAGAAAACATCATTATGGGAATGGTAGACGTGCGCCATGATATCTTAGATGTGTAGATTGTAGTAAACCCCACCAAATATGGTAAAAAATAAAAATATAACGTCTATATAGTTACATCGTCATCATAAGTGTAACCATATAGACGTTATAACCCTGACGTTGCAACCCTGAGGTTCATGGGACATAATACTACTTTGTTACACTGTAATACTTGGCTATCGAAATTACAGAATTAGGGAAACCTTCTCTCACCAATTCTTTCTCACGTTCAATTCAATTTTTAAACATTCAATTGTTCTTATTTTTTCTTTTTGTTTCACCTGTCCCGATGTTTGTCTGTAATCAAATCTTGAAAGTTCAATTTGATCCACTTTCCGATTGCCGATTGAGCTAAAATTAAAAATATACCTTTAGTTCTGATGATAATGTAATTATCATCATTATAATAATCGGTATTAACTAAACACATGGGTAGTTTACATTCGTTTTATTTTTATTATCAAGTAAACATTTTAAATTTGTAAAAGTTTAATTTACCTACTCAATTCAAAGTTTATACTAATATAAGTTAACCCACACATATAACAATAAACGGTCACCGCATAACCTCCCTGAAGTGTCCATTACCCGGTAATATTTAGAGCTCATCAAAAATGAAGTCTTGATATAACATCATCTTGATGTAAACAAACATCCATTGTCGAGATAATCTCCCTCCCCGCACCGCCCCCTAAGCCTCCTCAGTGATATTGACCTAATGCCCCGTTTCCGGACACTCACAGCTGTTAACAAGAAATTATCTGAAAATTGGTAATTTGAATATTTTGACGTTTACAACACTAATTGTTATTCATGCCTCGTCTACGAGGGGAATTGGGCGCTCCTCGGGGAAACCCATTGGATGTCTGTCATGATAAAAGTCTGTTGTTGTCAGGGATGTAAAGCTGAACATGTTGGAGCGCGTTCCTGAGCTGCACGAGTGCGGCGAGCTGCGCGTGCTGTGAGTATGTCGTCATTAAACATCATCATTGACAGAATTCAACAGACTACTGCCGTACATCTCCTCGGAAAAGAGGCTTAGCCTGCTACATCACGCTGGCCAAACGGGTCGGTATACAGTTTGTTTAAAGTTTTTTACTTTTTGCAGTCCTTTGTCCAGCGCAGTTTGCTCCTCTGCACGAGATTTTTTTCCGTCACTTGCTGAAGGAAAAAGGGTGGCGACAACCTGTATTCATAATCTGTCATCCCGCTGACACGGATACGGACAGTTCCGCGACAAATCCGCTGATCTGTTGCGCCCAGCTGAATAAACAGATCGAAGCAGCTATTTATATTTATCCCTAGCAACTGATATTTTGGACGACTTTTATTTGAACTCAAAGACACGTTGACAAACGCTGTATGTAGATTAATGGAGCTAATAAATTTACCTTTCACTGTAACTTACTATCCGAAGATTTTTTTGTTGAAAATTATATAAATACTTTGAACGACATATATTACGTTAGATTTTTTGTGACGTTCTGAAAGCTGTAATTTTAGTATGACACGCATACAGAATTCAAAATTAATGTTGAAATGGCTATACAGCACAAGTAATAGCATATTAGTATTTTCCTTTTTATAAATTGTCAAAGTTTCCTGAACAAACTGCAAGTAATTTTCAACATTCACGTCTGCGAATTCTGCGATTCTTTGAAGCTAAGAATAAAGCGAAAGATACGGTCATTAAAATCCCCGATTATCCGGTGGTTTGTTTATGCCCTGTTCCTTAAAAAAATTTTAATCGGTTTGAACATTTCACAGTTTAATTTAAACCTATGAGATTTACCTTTGATCATATTTTAATTAACAACAAACTTTTCACCGCAAAAGTGTAAAAGCAAACCTAGAAATTTATTAAATAAATTAACAAAAAAATGATTTTTGTACACGCTTGTAATTTGAGGTTGGCACTTGATTTTTACGTTTCTCATTACATTTCGCATGATTGAGAATATTTTTAGAACTCCAAAGAAATGAAAGAAAGAAAGTCTGCGTTATATCATCTGTTTTGAAGAATATCTTTCCGAGATGGACAAACCATGTACACATAAGGTGTATTTGTCGAACATACCATTGCACTTGTGCCTTTAATTTATTGTTCTCGTCTGTACAGGGATCTGTCAGGTAACCAGATCGCGTTCATCGACGGAGAGTCTCTCCGAGGCCTACGCCGGCTGCACGACCTGATGCTGGCACGCAATCGGCTCCGACACGTGCCCTCCGACACCTTCATACACACGACGGACTTGCAAGTGCTGTAAGTATTATAAACTGACTTGACCACTTTATGGGGTTCCATACTCAACGTCTCGGAACCCTTATAGTTACGTCATGTCCGACACGTCATGTCCATCTATCCGTCCTCGGCTTGCTTTTCAAACGGTGAGTGCTAGAAAGAGGAAATTTTCCATGGAGTGTATCTACCGCTTCGACCAAATACTAAAATAAAATTACGAAATATATTGTTTGGGTTACCTCCCCTACACGTAAAGTTGGAATGATTTGTTCTCGAGTCTACCCCATAGTGTAGGGTATCACTAGATAGACCTTTTAAAGGCATTGAGAGGTAGCTCCGACGATTTTATGATTTAGGTGTTCGTTTGCACAATATTCAACTTTAAAGCGCTTTTTTTTTTAAATAAGAACCCTCTTTCCCTCTAAAAGCTAAATGGCAGACTCAAAAAACCTTAAGAAATTCGTGATATTCCATGTGTAATGTCTTAGTCCATGTGACGAACTTTGAAAGAAAACTATAACGACTTAAATAAATGTCTTGGTTCAGGAGAGGGCGGGCGACCTTATAAGATGCGGTTATTGGATAAATTTCATACTAAAACAACGAAATAATAAGTAAACATTATTCAAAGTAATAAATATGAACCCTGCCTTCTAAATCCAAGTGCCATTACGGGTGACTACTGAACCCTATTCTATGCATGGCGAGACACGCACTTGGCTGGATTTGTCAAATACATATAACTAGATTACTGAAGCATTTCTACACATTTTCACTTCCCTTTTATGGTGTGTGTTACAACATGGAAGTGACACAGAAAACTACTAAACTACTAGAAACACTCAACAATGTTGAGCTGCAGATGTAAAAGGCGATTTCACGTCTTTTTGTTTGCCCACTTCATCTTAAAAAAGATTAACTAAAAAAAACAATTTTATTACATTCATATTTCCCTGAGATAGTATTTCAAATCACTTCGTAATATTTTAAAACCATTAAGTGTTAGTTAAGTAAAAGCGTCACATACACGCAGTACATTATCTACAACATGTGAGGGCTTATCGATAGCTCCAATCGCAGTTTGATTAAAAACAAAACATAGTAAAGGACGAACGTGCGATGAATTGAGGCAGCGGCCGGCGCTGACCCACATCGGGCGACCTTCGCGGATTACACGCTAAGCTCGGAGCGTAGGCTTTACGCACAAGGTCGCCACATCTGGCTACCTGCCCCCGACGCACACCACCGCACACTTACGCACACACCTGCACAAGTGATACACTCCGCAACAGCCTTCAACTTTATCAACCACAACTAGTTCAAAATTCAATCAGGTACTAACTTTTAAACTTTCGCACACATCTATCTAAACAAAAACGAATCTCAATTTATGTACGCGCATAACTTTCGATCAATAGCATCAAATTGGATATATTTTTTTTATGTATTAGTGTCGGGACAAGGTTTGTATAGAAAAAAATTAAAGAAAACCGGAGGTTCTTATATTTTCTTAGTTAACTTTTCGTACGCATATAATATATAACATACCTATACTGCGGCCATTCGGGAAGTTAACGCGGACTTACCTAAATAAGTTTCTCGCTAATTCAGAATTTTTTTACGAAAATGAATATGGTGGTACAAAGTTCACCGGGTCAGCTAGTATTATATAATTATTTATATGAGAATTTGATGCGATCAATTCCTTTAAATTCACTGATGTATTAGTCTCTTTAATTAAACAATCTTCACTTTTGCAACGTTCATTCAAATGTTTATGAAGTAACCGATAGTTTTTATAATTAAGGAACTAAAATAAGCTGTATTGACGCTAATGCTTTTAATCGAATGTACCTACTTTATCTCTCACTTGTACTCTTTGTACCTTCCTACCCTAGCTTGATCACTAACAGTAAATGCCACATTGCAGTGTCATGTTTCGTCAAGAAGAGAGTTTATAAAAAGGTGAAAGTTGTCGAGATTTTTTGTCGACGAGCCAGGACACATTCGTTTAAATCATTTTATTCTTATATTGCATGCAGCGAGGTTTTTATATTGTCTCAATCACTGTACACTAAATCAATGTGAACGAACTCTTAGGTCGTTCGTATCATTTTAATACAGCTACATATACGTACATATTTACTCATTCTCATTTAAATACATTTCTGATCTGAAGACAATTTATACGCAATGTGTTATTGTATAAAGTATATAAGTGTTAGTGTATAAAGTACATAAGATACGATATTTTGGAAATGAGAATCATTAATCCGGTTATTGCAAAACATTACCAACTTTATCGTAAGAAGACTAGCAGACATACTAACAACAGTCAGGTCAGTGTCGGTCGGGTCAGGTGTATCAATAGACTACCTACAAATGCGAAAACATAATATTTCATAAGATTAGCGGAATGAATGACTGTGATTAAAGAGCGCAATTGTCTACGTTCTTAACAAGGCGAGATGAGTTAGTTTCTAAACAAGAAAATGTATACTATTGACTATCTCGTGTCTGTGTTAAACTACAACTACTTAGAAATGAATAATAGTTTGTTTTAGCGAAGTGGTTGTTGCGTGTGCCATCAATCACGGTGTTCGTTACACTTATAGATGCAGCTGGTAGAAGTGACGCAACGAGTAATGGTGGCCGCACGACCGTACGCTTATGTCTCGACTCCACTAATCACTTACTGCATTTTCAAGAGCATTTCACAAACAACCTGTTATTTATGTACAAACGCTAATAGTTATTTAACCTCGGCAATTAGTACTCCTTGTTCATTTGAATATCTCTGCGACACTTTCGTAATGTCGCGCCCAGATATGTTACAAATCACGCAAGGAAAACAAGGCGATATTAGGTATTTAATTATTCATTTGGCAGCAAAAACAGGTATTGTTTAGGCGTGTACACACAAAATAATACTCTCGCTAGCACAGCGAGTTGGCATTGCGGGCCATCGTGTGTCTAAGCAAACTGTCGTAGCCCTAAATTGTCTTTGTCACTTTATCCTGTAGCGAGTTTCTGGCAAATTCCGTTTTAAGCACTAATGGTAATCCCTGCAGTTACTTTTTTTTTTTTAAAGACAACTCCCGCATTTGGAATATAAATTCCTGGGTCGCGGGGATCTTTACAAACATACATGAAACGGACACACAGTACAACCAGACTTAGAACAACAATTTATGGATCACACAAAGTGTTGTCCCATGTAGGACTTGAACCCACAACACTTGGCGCGGCAGGAAGCGGTGTGGCGACTACTGAAACCACTAGGCCCACCGTGTAGTCATCAGTCAGTCAGTCAGTCAGTTCTCTCCTTTTCGCCTCTTTTGTTATAGTTTTAACGTCTAATATACTCTAACAATATGTAATAAACATATTAGATATGTTTTAATTAGATCCTCGACCTAGTTTAAACATTGGTTCTAACTAATACGGCCACAGTGCTATCTTAAATAGACTAATTGTACATGCAACTACTGATACATATGCTTTTGTACATTCATGCTTATACTTATTAGATGAGAAGATCGTAGTCTAAATTAATTCAACTAAGAAGTAAATATCGCATTAAACACAAATATCTATATCTCTTCAAAATTAATTGTAATTTATAACACTGACTCCAAAAATTTATTACGAAACTAAAATTCAAACGTTACACAAATCTTTATATATATAATTCTTCTGTGAGTGTGTATGTCACTGAACTTCTCTTAAACGACTGGACCGATTTTGATAAAATTTTTTGTGTGTGTTCAAGGGGATCTGAGAATGGTTTAGATTCACAATTTTGTCCGCTGGACAATGTTTTTTTAATTAATTTTTAATTTATTAGTAGTTGTTGATTTTGGAATGTTTTACATTGGATCCGACAGACGGCGCTACCATCGCAGCGTCAAATTTTAAATTATATTCGAATTTCAATTTTAGTCGGTCCCAACAGTTAGCGCTGCGATCAAATTAAAAAAATGTTTTGTTATCATTGTGTTATTGTAGACCATGTGCTGGATCAAATATTAAATTAAAAGGTACTGAGTGTTTTGCGAAGAGTTTTGAAGTGTGCCTAAAAAACTATACATTTTGCGAATTTAGTGCAGAATCGAAGTGAGTATATTTCTTATAATTTTTTTTATCAAATTTACACGTGCGTTAGTTAATAACTAACCTAACCTACAAATTTATTTGTGTACTATCGGCGTCATTAATTTATGACTGTTTCGAGATTTAAGGGAAAATAAAATAGTATGCAAATAAAATTTAAATAATTGAATATAAATGAATAAAAAATATGGCCAATTATATGTTGCGTGTTTCAGAGTTGGAAAACCATCGAATTTATTTATTTATAAAATGGCATTACGATAAATTAAGTTTTTGTAAATAAATAAATATATTTTTTAAATAAAATAGTTTGAGTGTAAGCTTTTTTACCTTTCATTAAAACAAGTTGAAGATTTCATTACACATACTCACACGCTATCGATTAGTCTAATTGTAATAAATTTACATGTAATGATGTTAGATATTGTCATAACATTTGAATAATAATTTTCATCAAAATGGTCCAGAATGTTTTAGTTTATTAAAAAAAGTTTGAAATTTTCAAATTAAAGACGTGTAGACAGGACAACGTCTGTCGGGTCCGCTAGTTATCTTATAAAATAGTCTTGTGCAAAAACACGTACTTTTTTATATTTTTACCCGACTATTTATTATAATTAAGGTTCATTAATAAAAAAATAGTTTATATACTTCTAGTAATATTAGATTTGTTTCGACTTCAAGAAGAGGAGATTCTCAGAACGACTGTTTTTTTTTTGTATTTACTATCTTCGTCATGCTTAGCGCGATTTTCATTGTTTTTTCATAAGTTTGCTCCCATTTAATTTGATGCATGAAGAATGTAAGAAGGTTATTTAGTCTCACATGATTTTAAAGTGTAGGAATATCATACGTTATTGCGAGAGGCCGCAACATTATTCTGAATCCTTTTTTAGAAGATACTTCAGAAGAATACTACATCACATAAACCTTAATTCAAAGATTCTTTGTATAAACCTTCCCTTGTGAGGATTCTTATATGTTCAATACACAAAAGACCCTTGTCATATTCAAGTCTATACGAATCTCAGCCAACTCGAATATGTCACTGTTATTCGTAATCCATTTTCCTTCACGTACACAGGCGCTATAGAAATGATGCGGTACATATTTTTACGTTCACTACTCTAAAATGCTTTCACACAACATCTTCATAAACCGACCTTCAGAATGCATAAGAAGATATAGCTCCTTTATCATTTGTGCCTTACAATATTGTTACAAGCTTTACGGTTGTGATCAGATTTTTAATTAAATAATCGCTTCAAAGGCAAGGAGGAGGTTCTCTGCTCGACGGTGTTTGTAGTGAGTACGTGTGTTATTTCACAAATCCTTCATGTATGTACCGATTTAAGAAATCCTTTATTTTTGCTCGGTACATTCCAAGTTGAAGATATAATTCCACTTCTGAAGGAGATAATTAGGGAGTGGAGTGTTTTTTTTCAGTAATTGACCAGTTTATGCTGTGCTGATTTAAGAGACCTCTGAAATTAAAATGCTAATACATCAAATTGTGGTTTCGAATGGACTGAATTGATTTGTTAGTGCTACAAAAAATAAATAAACTATATAGTAATATTTAATTATTTCCCTTAAGAATAGGTACACATTGTTATCTTGTAGTGACAGTCAAACAAGACGATGCTTGGAATAAATGTTGGTAAATGCTTAAGGATTAAATAAAGTTCTATACTTACGCCGCAGAAATTAATTTAAAAGTTTTTGAACTCAGAGATTCAGTGTCTAAGACTTAACACAACCTTTAGTGTAATTAATCAAACGGTAAAAATTAAAAGCGAGCGAAATCTACAGCATAGCCGTTAAAGTCTACATAATTTAATGTAAGACACTATCATATCGTGCAAATGAAGTGGTTCTATTTGAAATGTTCAAGATTTAAACACTTGTCACACGTCCTGCATAACTGTAATCAATAAATATTTATCAAAAATTTCCCGTTCGATAAAAAACGCATCTAACATACTGGGTCCCTTCTGTTTTTTCTTTGACAGTTGTGAATGTGTGAGGTAAATCTAAAAAATAAACGGCATGGAAACATACCAACCTACCTTTGGTCTTCCTCTAGCACAGAGAATTAGCTGGCAATGCTACGTAGCAATGATGCCAGCCTTCCAGGCACGCTACCGGTAGGCGAAGATGCGGAGGAATTTTTTGTACACTAATGTAAATATTGTTATTGGTTCTTTTTAATTCTTATTATGTTCTACTCCTATTAGTTCATTAATGGTTATTTCACTAATTTTGTATAAACTGGGAATCCAGTCCACTGAATATGTAGAATATGAACTAAATATGTAGAATATGAACTGAATATGTAAAAATCGGGAAACCCAATTTATACATATTCAGTTCAATAATGTATATAGGTAATGCTTAGTTTATGATATTATCTATGGTTATTATTGCGGCAATAATATATAATAAATATAGGCGGCACCGACTGGATGCAAAAATCAACAGGCTGTGGTGATGATAAATACATTAGACACGAAAACCTTTGTTCTTATGTAAAGAAATAGCTTATTATAGACACGTCCCTCATTATTAAATTGGATTTATTGCCGCAGTTTTTATTTTCCGCAATAGTTCGATACTTCTTATTTGTAGTTTGTGACGCCACAATAACATCTGCGAGTAAATAGGTCATTCGCTAACCCTACGATTGCCAATATCATTAGTCGCACTGATTTCCCAGTACACCGCCACATGTACACCTGTGTAGGGCACACCTCGGCTGTTATTAGCAGTTACTAAATTATAATATATATCTATATAATATTGTAAGATGACACGACATTCTGATCCAAAATTAGACGAAGAGGGGTAATTTTGTTAGTACGGTTAGAGTTTCAGCAAAACTGTAACTGAATCTTGGTTATAGACCCTTATTGCCGCTCATATTCCACATACTCCGAGTCTCCGAGTCACTGATTAAGGCTATTAGCGAAAAATACAAATATTTAAAATAGTATAAACTATAGGGCAATAAATCGGATGAATTATCGTTTAAATTATTGCGTGACAGAGTTAAGATATAGAAGGTAACTGTTACAGACAATATCTTAATGTAACGGAGCAGTCGATAGAAACTAATCCGAAGTGCTTTTGGTTCTATGTGTATCAAATCAATCAACAACCCATAATGTCCCACTGCTGGGCTCGGGTCTCCTCTCAGGAGAGGGTTAAGGCCATAACGTCCCCACGCTGGCCAAGTGCGGATTGGGGACTGGCAAGACAACGTTGTGGCTACGTAATCTTACCGTTGGACGTTTTTAAGCCGCTCGAAAGCCTCCAACTAAGCTTCTCGACTGTTATCCTATGATAACAACCGGGACCGACTGCTTAACGTGACCTCCGAATCACGGAGACGCTCATGGTAACATGCCACCAGCGGTCACCCATCCAGGTACTGACCGCGCCGTCGTTGCTTGCCCTCGTTGATTGTTTCTAATCACCGAGTGCAACTGGGCTATGAGCGCCTCTATGTGTATAGTCTTTATAAATCAAATGTGATACCTAGTTCCTTAAATTATAATGGTGAATCATATCCACATATATCCAGCAATCGTTAACTCACTTAGTCCATTCCAACACGGGTTTGTAAAAGGGCGCTCGACTTTAACCAATCTTATAACGTTCAATGATTGGATTCTGGCAGGCAGGTTAATGTAATTTCCAATGATTTTATAGTAAGGCTTTTGATCGTATTGACAGTTTCATCGTAATCCAGAAATTAAATAACATTGGAATACGAGGAGACCATTAAACATTCTTTCCTTTGTTCAACTCATGTCTGCGTTCTTCCTCGCGTCTTTGCTACGCTGACGACATAAAGATTTATACCGCTATCTCGTCTCCCGCTGATGTAATTGCTCTTCAGGATGACCTCCATCGCCTAGATAAACACTGTAAATTAAATAAACTAGACCTTAACCCGTCAAAATGCTCCGTTTTTTTAGCTATACCATAGCTTCAACAAACTACAGACAAAATAGTTATATTTTTAGGCAGCGTCAAAGGTAAGGCGGCTCATTGGTTTTATAAACATATTTTTCTTAGTTTTTTTGTTTGTTCTTTTTTACCATATTTTCTTGTTTTATCATCAAAAATTGTAATGCGGTTACTTGGCCTAGTATTCGCTATTGGTGATTGAATGTGATTGATCACACTTACATAATTCAAATGTATGCCTTCTAGTTACTATGAAAGATATATAATGTTTTGAATTGCTTGTTAGTCTTCCATGTACTTATTAAATAAATAAATAAATAATTCCCTGTAAGATGAACATGTTATCGCTTGTCATTATTTGAATTCGATGCAAAATGAAAAGTTATTTAAAGTTGTGTCACCTGCATGATACTTACTCCCTTTTTTTCCCTTTTGGAATACCCCTCGGATACCACCTCCTGTGACTCGAACCGACTAATGCCATCGCGGGTACTAGGAGCCGGGGAATCAGGTGCACCCTAGAAAGGCAAACCCAAGAACACCGACTTACCTAGGGCCACCCACTGTTTGTAGGTGGCCCCGTCCTGTGTAGAAATCCTGGCGTCCCTATTTAGCACAGAAAAGGGTTCGAGCACTTTATAGGACTCGCACCGCCACCCCGGCCTCCTTCCGCTAGAGTGGCCTCTCCTATCACACTCAGGCTTGCTCTTATGGAGGACGGAGATCGTTTAGCGATCTCCGATGCCTGAGTCGTCTGCGGTACCTGGGCCGTTCCTGGGCCTGGCGGACAGGGAGAGCTCTAAACCTCTCCCGGTCTCGATCCGCCATCTCCTTCGCAAGCATAACTTGCTCGTAGAAGGAGACAGCAGAGTTCCACGCACTCTCACTCCGTAACATTGCCGCAATAATAATAATTTTCACGAACGAGGGAAACCTAAACCGATGGCCGCCACGAGATCACGCCTCGGTTCCTCCCACGCTGGACATACTATCATCGTGTGAAGCGCCGTGTCTACGGTTTGTCCATCGCAGTGGTGGCACTCAGGCGTTGGCTCCTTGCGGATCAGATACAGGTGCTCTCCGAAGCATCCTTTCCCCGTGAACAATTGTACCAGCCTGTATGAGAGGCTCCCGTAATGCCTATCGACCCAATCCTCCATAACGGGTCTTACCGCCGCAATAACGACGTGCCCAGCGCTCGTTTGCTGACACCTCCCTGTCTGCATATATTTGAAGGGAGAAAGATAATTTAGGATAAGTAAATGGCTAAGGCAGTAGAGACTTGTACTCCATACTCTAGGTATGGAGATAGCGAAAATGCAAAAATGAACTGTTACTTCTAAGAAAAAAGAATCGTCTACCTATACAAATAAATATTTCGGACATCTAACGCACAACTCCATCTAGTCCCGAGCTAAGCAGAGCTTGTGTTATAGGTACTAGACAACTGATATATGTCAAAACTACAGAAAAAAGAATAAAAAGTTCTGTGGTTGAAACTATATTATTTTTTCTTATATTTTAAAAATATGATTGAATTTCGACAACTGGGTGACCAGTGAAGACGAGTGTCTAGTAAATTAACAAATGTATACTTTCTTATTAGGCAAATTTCAATTACCTATTTCACTAGCAAAGTTTGATTGCTCCATAGTGCGTTGGGTTTTACGATAAAAATCAAAACAGTTCTCTTTGTATGCCAGATCATGCTGCGTTACTTTTTACATCCTATTTACTGTATGGCGTCAGTACCATAACGTTGAATGTCGAACTGTTTTACTACTATATCAGCGCAGTGGGATCAGGTAGTGGCTCCATCTATAGTGTTACTACGAAACGTAAAAGCCGAGTTTATTTCCCTCTAAACGACATAGGAAAGAGGCGTCCTTGTGGCGGCATGAAATAGGTCTTGCCTCAACGGAGTCATTCAATATCCGCCACTCCGCTCAGCTAATTGTCGGGGGAAGGGGAGCCCTGCTCCTGCGGTATCTCAACATTTGCATAATACGTTTATAAGTGCCTAAAGGTCGATCTTTCTCTCTATTGATTTTAATACGACCCTTTTACTGTTGTGTGTATTTCGTAACTCCTTTTCTGTTTTGATGAAACAAGTGTGTACATTAGATGCATGTTTTCTGATATTGTTATATATATGGTATATATAAATTCAATAGGAGTTCTTTGGGTGATGTAGTAGAGAGAATCTCAAGGCTATATACCGTATTGATAAATTCCTTTTTTAATCAATCATACAGGATAAAATGAGAAAAGATTAAGACAGCTTAGAGGCTAGACTAGACTGAACGTTAATCTAATTACATAACTAGCTGAGCCCGTCGAGGTGAGCCGAGAGGTCGTCAATTCGATTCCAACCCACGAACGAATAATTGTGTTATGAGCGCGATATTGAACGGCATGTTTGTCAGCAGTCTGAGTACCACGAGACAATACAGGCTCCATCAGAGCCTTTTGAGTTTAGACGAACTGGTTTGTGTTCAGACGAGTGAGTAGGATAGGAGCGGTCTTCATTATTTATACCCATATATACCAAATTGTCTTGAGTTTCTGTGATGCGCAGCCAATTTTATAAAAAAAAATGTGTATCTGTGGTAAGTTGGTTTTTATTGTTTATTGAATTTACTGTTTTGTCTGCTTCTCTGAAGAATGGCATATAAGAGCCAGAAGTGAAATAATTGTTTTCTTTATTTTCATCTACTCTCGACCAAGATGAGAGACACCCCACCCATCCCACCATCAGAACCTCACTCTGCAACACTAGGAGAAAGTCTTTAGAACCAGTATACTATCAGTTATAAATATTATAAACATGATAGTTACTAAATTCTCCCTCCTCCACTACATTTATTATCAATTGGATAAGATTTAACATTGAATTCAAAATTTGGGTTTAATAATTTTCAATGTAATTTAGACCCGTTTTTTTGGAACAAGGTCTTTAACAATTATTAACACTTTGACAAAGCAGCAAACTCATAAACGCGAACTTCGATACTCTTCATGTAATTTTCTTATCTAAACCGCTTGATAAAAGCACATTTGTGGTATTGTTGCAAAGTTCACCACATAAAAGTAAACGACGTTCACCCAAATTCACCTTTTATGTAGATGTACTTTCGTGATGTAATGTTTTAGCCTGATAACCTATAGAACTGACATAGGAAACTTGTTGAAAACATTTTCCTGAAAATGGTATCCTGTCATTATACATCTCACATTGTTTTTTACCGAATTATCTAATAGAATTTTATCATTTTACACACATTCAAAGGACTTAACAGTTTTATATTTACCAAATTTTACCACAATTAGTAATTAAATCTACTTATGCCGTCTGACTCACAGATTTGTGGAAAACAAAATTCAGGTTTAATTTATCTCTACTCATGGATTAATAGCGAAGAGACTCAAGCGAAGAGTATCAAGTTTGAACTTTGGAAATACAACGGCTAATACAACGGCTAATAAATATAGTTTTGTATTTTTGAATGCGTGCTTGTTAAACACAAACTACACCTGTTGCACTTGTGATCAACATGTATTTATCCTGAGTGGAAATTCAACCCGTTTTTAATTTTCTTTAAACCTAGTTCATGTATTTATTTATATAAATATACTTGACGAGGCGTAGTTATTGTAATCTTACAAAATTGTTTATTGCAGAAACCTGGAGGACAATCTGATTGAGCACATCGATATGGAAGCCTTCGTGCCCATCTCCAAGTTAGAAGACCTGTAAGTCATTTGTTCATAGGCAGCATCTTCTATTAAAACTTATAAAGAACATAGAATAAGCTATGAATTAAATTCTAACGGAAGCGTCATATTTAAAGGATAGGTCGACAACAAAATATCATTGGAACATAACTTTTTGAGTGTCAGTTGTAAAAAATCTGATAAATAAATATAAATTAATACCTATCAATTTCATTACTATTTATTCATTAAACTCTCAAATTAATAAATATAAGACCATGTACACTTATAGATACTAAATGCTATACTTTCATGTGTATACAGGAACGTGGGCAACAATGTATTCGGGTGGCTGCCAGCAGCCGGCCTGCAGCGGTTGCTGCATCTAAAGGCGCACAACAACCCAAACTTGAGACACTTCCATCCCCCGGAGACGTTTCCCAGGATACAGGTAGTGAATACCCATCTTAAATGAAAAATATTCGGCATAACAGAATTATCGCTCCATTCCGCAAGGTACCACTGCACACACAACAGGTACAACCTGATGTATTTTACTGTGTGTATCGATGCTTTGTACACCAGAAGTGTAAAGAATGTACGAGTATTGTTAGCAGATGTAGGGCAAGGGTCTTTTAGTATTCCCGAATTCTTTACCATAGACCTATTCGTGCCGAAATACTGAGCTTAAAGGTGATGAATTGTTAGGGTTTATCCAAATAACCCGAAGCATTATTGCCACAGGCTTATCTTCAGATGGATTTGGCATTAAATAATCACCTTAAAATTAAGGTCTTTTTTATTTTTGATCTAGACGCTGGTACTTTCGTACGCGTACCACTGCTGTGAATTTATGCCGCTGATGGAGGGCGATGCCGAGCCTGATGTGTCAGAAAGCGAGTCACCGAGTGACATAGTCATTCTGCCTCCTCCGAGTATCGACGCTGCGGCCTTGGCCAACACTTCCGATCTCTGGTCTCATTATCGTAAGTGTAGACTAAACAAACTACCGAAGGAAAAGTTAGAGAAGGATATTCAATTATACTCAGGCAAGGAATTACTAACATTTCCCGTCTTTAGCGTTCTATTCGTTCTTTTTCAAACATCTAGACAAAGAAACACACATTTTAAATGTAATAATAACTTGTACATAAGTTGCGTTAGGTATATTAAATAACTCCTACTCGAGGGCATTTATCTCTTCATTTATTCAGTCAACTTGTCTGAACTGATGGGCGCAAGTGGAAGTGGCCTGCAAGCGGTTCTTGACGGCTGGGCAGGCGCCGGGGCTGTCGAGCTCAGCGAAGATGGAGTTTCACCAGAACCGCGTCGAGTGCAGTGCCTGCCGTTGCCGGGCCCGTTCTTGCCGTGCGTGGACCTCTTCGACTGGTGGACGCTCCGTTGCGGCGTGTGGGCTGTGTTCTTGTTAGCGCTGCTGGGAAATGGCACCGTCGTATTTGTGCTCGTATGCAGTCGGAGCCGTATTGATGTGCCGCGTTTTCTCGTCACCAACCTCGCCGCAGCCGACTTCTTTATGGGCATTTATTTAGGTGAGAACCGACTTTGTTATTAAAAAACTATTGTAACTACATGCACAAAATTCATTTGTACATTGCTGAATATATTTGTTACAGGTTTTCTGGCTGTAGTAGATGCAGGCACTCTGGGTGAGTTTCGATCCCATGCAATCGCATGGCAGATGTCGGGTGGATGCAAGTTGGCAGGATTTCTAGGTGTACTTTCATCTGAGTTATCCGTGTACACCCTCGCGGTCATCACGCTAGAGCGAAACTACGCAATCACTCACGCAATGCACCTGAACAAGCGCCTCTCTCTGCGTCATGCCGCGGTGGTCATGGCGGCCGGCTGGGCATTCTCTCTGTTAGCGGCTACTTTGCCACTCTTGGGCGTGTCCGATTACCGCAAGTTCGCGGTTTGCCTGCCCTTCGAGACGGGCACCCCTGTCGCTCTCGGTTATGTGGTAGCCCTGCTCGCCATCAATGGTATCGCCTTCCTCGTGCTCCTAGGTTGCTATCTAAAGATGTACTGTGCCATTCGCGGTTCGCAGGCGTGGAACTCCAACGACTCGCGTATAGCAAAACGCATGGCTCTGCTGGTGTTTACGGACTTCCTGTGCTGGTCACCCATCGCGTTTTTCGCGTTGACGGCGGCTTTCGGCGCGCAGCTCGTGTCACTGGAGGAAGCGAAGGTGTTCACCGTGTTCGTGCTACCACTCAATTCGTGCTGTAATCCATTCCTGTACGCGATCCTCACGAAACAGTTTAAAAAGGACTGCGCGCTCGTGTGCAAGGCCATCGAGGAGTCGCGAGTGACGCGCGGTATCGGCCGCTGCAGACACTCTTCCAACTTCAGCAACAGACAGACGCCCGCCAACACCAACAGCTTGGCGGAGCGCTCGTCGCGCGGACAGCACGGTGCGGCGTGCGCCTGCCGCCGCCTGCTGCCGCCCAACAGCGCCACCGGCGGCCTCGAGCGCCCCGACAGCGAGCGGGCTCCGGCCGGCCGGGAGCGCCTGCTGCGCTGGCTGCGCGCCTGCGGGCGGCGCTCCACCCCTGCCCCGCAGCCTGCTCCGCGCACTCCGGCCACTGCACCCGCTCGCGCCGGCTCCGTCTCCTCTTCGGTAGAGTTCTCGTCGTCTCGCTCGGACTCGTGGCGAGCGTACGGCCGCCCGCCGCCGCCTCCGCGTCGCGCAGCATCGTGGCTGGTCGCGCGCAAGACTTCACAAGACTCGAACCTATCCTCGTCGCGCAACGACTCGTCCGGCTCCAACGCGACTGCCTCCACCGGCACGTGGCGCACGTCGCGGTCCGGCGGGAGTGGTACCGGGGCGGCGGGCGGGCCCCCAGTGGCGGGGGCGGCAGGCCCGGCGCGACCTCGGCTCACGCGGCAGCCGGCCATCACGGCCGACGAGCCGCCCGGCTCCCCGGCGGGGGCGCTGGCTGCGCGCCACCTGCACACAATTCCCTCGGCGGCGGAGGCGGAGCTGCAGCCCGACGAGGAGCCGCGATGAGCGCCCGCCCGAGACTGAGGCACCGTCCATAGCGCACCGTTCGGTGACACCGCCGCACCGTGCGCTCGCAGACAACCAGACAAATAAATTAATTATGGCATAGTTATTAAATAATATTTTGTACAGTATTACAGAGACCGCACCGGGTTCGGGTTTCTTAGCTACGAAATAAAGTATTATGACAAAATAATTAATTATTTATTTAGGAAATTTTTACATAAGTATTTATGGATCGATTATATTTACATAAACGATATGAAGTATACCGGCCGCATCGGCTCGCCGGTGGCATAGTCCTAGTGAAATTATTAATACAAACGAGTATTATACGATAAGTTAACGCTTAAGAACAAACTACAATTAAGTAAGAGTCGTTACAAATGTTAGGTTTTGTATGTTGTTACTACAAGTTGCCATAGGCCCTAGAGTAGGGGGAGCTGCAGCGCCGCTCAACGAGTGCCAATTACTTACACTTATGTGTTATGTGAACACAGTGCTGTTATATATTATGTATATTGTCAGTGCACACGTGAAGCCTAAGTCTCCTGATTATAGTACATGAGTATTGATTAAGTCATTCCCATTAAGAAGTCTGTCGCTGCGACAACCGCCACTTTTGAAACGTTTGTTTATATATACTAGTACAACAAGTTCAAACACACAAACGAATGATGTGCATGTATTTCTATAGTACAAGGCGTGAATCACGCCATCCATTTTGATAACTTATATTCCTAAAATAGAGTAAACGGTAAACGGCATAAATGCAAACAGGAACAGGCCAGGCCGGAGCCTCGTACAGACAAATGAAGCGTTGATAATTTTATATAAATGTTTTGGTTAGTTATTTATTATACGATAGTATTTATACGAAGGTTAGGGCGTGTACATACATAGTCATATAGTTGTGTCTATTTATTGATGTGTCCGAGTGACGCGTGGTTGAGAGTGCTATTTATTTTATTGTACGATAATTATACGAGAATTGTCACCCCTGCCTTTTATTTTCATCCCTTCGAAAATCCACTTTACAATATTTCTTTAAAAAAATATTGTCAAAATTTACGAACTCGACTGACTCGTTCAACGTGAAGGTCCGAGGTATTGTACAATTTATTTTCCACAAACGTGGCAACAGACGGTCAGCTAGGCAGCGGGCCCAGCAGGAGTCAGCGATGATGTGTCACATGCGGACGGTCGTTGCGCGGCGCGTTCAAGTGTCGGCGGCGGGGAGACGGCGGTGCAGTGCGGAGGGCTCGCTGCCGGCGCGCGCCAGCGGCCCCGCGGGCGGGTGCGGGGAGGGCGGCGGCGACTCGTGCTCCCGCTCGCGCAGCACCTCGCGCTTGTGGTCGCGCCGGCGCCGGAACTCGACGAACTGTCGGCCGAGCCGCTCCTCCAGCACGTCCGGCCGTCGCTTGGCGCCCGCCGAGGGGCCGCCGCAGCGCTCCTCGTACGCTTCTGCTTCACACGCTTCTTCGTCCACCTCCTGAAAATACATACATACATATCAAGTTTAGTAAGTTTTTAATTTCCGCACTAAAATACAACTTCAGCACTAAAAATATTCCTGTGTCATAGAGACTTAAGGTGTTGTACCGTGGGTAAACGCAAAACGAATCACTGGATTCAGCACGAATGAAAGATTCATAGATTCAATTAATTTATTTGATCCACTTATTATTTATTTTTGACGCGCTGACTTGTGACTTGAGAGGTTTACTTTTCACATAGTAATTCATCAAGACATTACGTCAACTGCTCTGTTAACACAAATTAATTAGAACGATGATGGACGATTGTATACACGTCACTATAACGATTGCGTCATTTGTCATTTAGGGAAATTAACAAATGCATAAAAAAATATGAAATTTCATCCATATTATTCACGGTCCACACAATATTCACGATTTTGGCCGGTTTCTTTCACAGCTGGCTGTCTGCCCGATCTCAATCCTTCTTAGAACTGAGATCATTTTCGGAACAGAGAAATAACGCTAAATGGGTAAATGGAAAATAATTAGGTCGGGGGTTAGAGAAGTCATAATTCTCAAACGAGGGAACAGGACGAGGAAAGGAAAGGCTTGACCACATCTTCAAATCGACTATGACCTTGAAGGTAATTTCTATACATAATGAATAAATTCCTAAACACATGTACTAAGTCATTTTACGGTTTAGAGAGCGTGGAAAACTTATGACTCATGGAAATCAGTCTATACCAGTTCCGATGCTCATAGCAGTTCTAAACAAAATGTGTTTAGTTTAAAACTATTTACGAAACAGGCAGTATATTAGAAGATAGATGTATTTACTTCCTAGTCCCTTCTAGAGACATATTTCAGAAACAACATTTGTTTTCTTAGAAATGTAAACTTAAGTGGCCCTCTGATGCTAATATTTTATATTAAAGTACCTCATTATATGAGATGTATGAGTGATCTCAAATCGGTTAAAGATAAAACTAGTTTTTATAAACTTATAGAAGTTACTTCAGCAGAAGAAGCCACCCAAGTGCCACAGGATTTATACTGAGTGCGGAAATTGTCTTAAAAATAAAAAAAAGTTACATTATGTAATCCTACTTAGAAAGACACTTGTGGACTTAAAACTTTTGAAATACAAATGCTTAAAAGAGATAGATTTAAGGCAACATTTAATTAGGCGTAATGTTTTCTCAGTTCAACTGTTACAAATCAATTTCTCTCCTCTGCAGACGGGAGATACATGAGGAATATGACCGAAATACAACAAGATTTTTTTTTGAACCTGATTCGTCCACCGCGATACACGATGCTCTAAACATTTTCGTTATTACCTTAACTTTTTATCTATTGCCACTTTAGTATCGCGTTCATAAAACGCAGCAAAGAGGAGCATTCCTCGTATAAGATCGTATCTATCGTCAGTTATCTGATACTGATGAAGTCAATAAATACATCTTTGATTACTTATTAAACACCTTTAATTTATACTTTCGTAACAAAAAGAAGCGAAGATAAAATGAAATCTTTTATTTGGCAATAAACTCACGGCAACACTTTTGCAAGTTTAACTTTTTTGAGCAGTTATCTGCTCGGAACATATGTTCGGCTTTTCTAACTGAACTAGCCTTGAGAAAAAAACACGAAACAAACTAAGGGATCTCCGTCTTTTTGAAAGTCCAGACAATCTTCTTAAAATGCAAAACAGATTCTATGTGTAAACACGCCTATACTTTTCTACAAGATCATACTTATCGAAAAACAAAATGAGTAAAATTCGCATAATTTATCTAATTAGATTACAGACACATACACATTTTGGGTTTCATGATTGCTCTCAAGGAAACTGTGCTGAATTCTAGAGATAAATTATATAGAATTCTACTTTGTGTTTATTGCCAACAGAACTATAAACTTATGTAGCAATGTTGTAAATACCTTAATTTCAGCAAAAGTGACCGGAGTGGTGCGGTGCCGTTGGCGTGGCTCGGCCCTGCGAAGGCGGCGGCCTCGCGCCAATGCTGACGCGGTTGCCGGGTACACTGTGTCCATCGCTACTAACACCCCCTAAGAATGTATTTTATTGAAACAAGTGTTCTTAAGAAATAATAAATAAACAAACAAACAACAACCCATAATGTCCCACTGCTGGGCTCGGGTCTCCTCTCAGGAGAGGGTTAAGGCCATACGTCCCCACGCTGGCCAAGTGCGGGTTGGGGACTGGCGAGAATACGTTGTGGCTACGTAAATCTTGCCGTTGGACGTTTTTAAGCCGCCCGAAGGCCTCCAAGCTTCACGACTGTTATCGTATGATAACAACCGGGACCGACTGCTTAACGTGACCTCCGAATCACGGAGACGCTCATGGTAACATGCCACCAGCGGTCACCCATCCAGGTACTGACCGCGCCATCGTTGCTTACCCTCGATGATTGTTTCTAATCACCGAGTGCAACTGGGCTATGAGCGCCACTTAAATTAAAAGAAGAAATAATAAATAAATGTATTAAATCGTTTACAAAATTGATTGATATTTAATTATTCCAAGTATTTACAATAAACGAAGACTCAAGCGGAGAATCAGCGAAGACAAATTTAACGAAACGGTTTCAATTTATAATTATCATACCTAAACCAAAGGTTTAACTTAAACCTTGTTTATAAGCATCAAAATCATTCGATAGAAGTTTTCTTTGATTTTTCAATGAGATGTTGTGGTTACTTCTTTTCTTTCTCAGAAGCCTATATTTTCTTTTCAACAACTCCGTCTAGGTAAAATGAAAAACGTGGTACGATACTCTAAAAGGTACAGTGCTCGTGTGTGCGTGTGCAGCTCTAGAATCTGCCTTAATAGATAAATGATGTTCTTTTTAAATTAGCGACATAATTGAAAAAGATGCGTGGAATCATCTTATAATGTGTAAAAAAAGTATCCAATAATTTGATATAAAATACATAAAGATGATTTGATTTAAATATACAACAAGGTTTTGCACCATATAACGCAATTCTTTTTCCATATTGTCGGTCTTGGAAGATGGTCTCGGAAGACTTGACCACGCCACTCCAGATGCAGTTGCAGTTACCTCAACACATACAGTGGCATGTACAGTTTTGATCTCACTATCGATCGTAGAGAACCTAAACAATTTATTTCTTTCATCATCGTCATCATCATCAGCCTACCGCAGACCACTGCTGGACATAGGCACACGTCACTAAGTTCGATCCTTATACCATTTGTATCGATTTATTTCTTTAAACAGCTTTAATCTTCGTAATGCTGCTAATGCTTTCATCGTTGACTGTTATTAGTTTCATCCGAAAAATAGTCAATTATTCTGCTTTCTAATTAGCAAGTTATGAAAAGCAATACCTACATAGATCACAGGTTTTGTACGATTATTACAGAGTAAGTAAGTACATATTATATTCAGTTAGGTTCTTTCGGTGAACATTTGCTTGGCAAAGATGGAATAAACACTATCTTACTTGTCATGTATCATCCATAGTGTGACACAAGAATTAAAGAGACAAACAGTCACTTACGTTGAGCGATTATGCGTTCTGTGGGTGGCTTTGTCTTAGTGAACGATTACTCCCAACTGATATTCTTCTGCACATTTAGTAACATTATTATAAATACATCGAGGCCTCTGTCAACTGACACGAACACTTATTACATTTGTATGATCCATATAATAGTACTTAAATAGGTACTCTAATTCCAATTAGCGTAAACTAGTCATGTACAGGTTAAAAAAATTGTTAAACATTAATTAAATCGTCTACAACTTCTCTTCTGCGCGTGGAGCTAAAATCAGCATCAGCTGATTCACATCCAGTGCAAAATCATTTAGTTCATCTCTCAAACACATCAGTTTCCAACGTAATGATCTAATTTTACTAACGGAGGAAAGTAGAGCACTTGTGCGTAATTGACACAGATTTATACATTACTTACCGATAAAGCGTGCGTTACGCGAGATGAGCCATGTCATCGGCAACGCCAGTTGAACAGTCTTATTGATGTGGTGGCCACTTGCTAACTGTGGCGGGAGCCACGCGGCGCCAGCGCCTGCTGCGCGAGTCCCACCGTGCAGTTCCACGCGATCAGCTCGCCCGTTCTGCTGTCCGCCACACCGAGCACTACCAAAGCGGAAAGTACGAGTCGATGATATCGCAACCGACTGTATTGTGTTACATGGCGTACGGTACATGTATACAGGCAAGTATGGCCGGCTCGACGCACCGCCGAGATCTGCGAGCGGCTATTATTTTTTCCCGAGAAATCTGTATGTTTTGGTGAGTGACCGCGTTCCGATGGCGACGTGCCAACTGCCGGAGTCCCCTCCCCTCGCGGCCCGTCTGCCGCGCTCCAGTGCGGAGCGACGCCGTCGTCGCACGCTAGTAAACAAACAGCCTACATCACAGTTCGCGAGTAACCCTCGCCAGAGCACGACTCACCTCCATCAACTGCAAACAGCACTTCCGCCACCATAACAGGTCGACAACATCGTGATTGGTGCCTACTACACCTAATAAAGAAACTGTAGCCTGGCCATTGTTATTACATGCTTTATTAAATATTCAACTAATTGGTAATTATTATGATGAAATATCAAGAGTAACTTATTTTATACTTAAATTACTATATATGTTATGTGCTATGCACTTTCTATCAAAACCGTTATTTGGTTTTGATAGAATATATATAGCTATAATATACATTGATACAACATTGATAGAATATATACATAGCTATAATAGGCATTGTAATTAAAAATGGACAGTAAAAATTATTAAAAAATACGTTTTAGCCTCATCTAACCTATGAGTCTTGTTGAATTTCAATGGTTTCAATCCACCTAGGATTATAAATGAATGAAAATGTAGAGAAAAAGATGAACGAATGCTTTAAAGTGTAAAACCGTTACTCAGCTAAATCGAAGTTCCTCCAAAAAGACTAACTAGCGAAATATCACTGAGCATTGATTACTAACTGCATTTTTATTTACATGACAAATAAAATAAAAATGCGCCAAGTGCGAGTCGGACTCACGCAGGAATGGTTCTGTACCGTTATCTACCTTTTTTAAAGGATTATTTATTAGGAATATTCATCCTGTGTCACGGGGGACTTTACGAACATACATGAAACGGCCACAAAGTACACCTTAGAACACAGACTTTGAACAGCAATTTATATATCACACAAAGTGTTGTCCCGTGTAGGATTTGAGGGTTCAACACTTGGCGCTGTAGGAAGAGGTGTGGTGACCACTTAAGCGTCTACGTTAAGCGTCTACGTTAAGCGTCTACGTTAAGCGTCTATCTGTTGCCGTTATCAATATCGAGCAAAAAATCACGTTTGTGTATGGGACATACAACAGACGTAAGTTCAAGTATATTTACCTTATTCCATTATTTGTATTTGTTGTTATAGCGGCAACAGATATACATCATCTCTGAAAATTTTGACTGTCTATCACGGTGCATGAGATAGAGCCTGGTGACAGACGCATTAGTAATAGCAAAAGTCGTAGTATTAGGGTCCCGTTTTACCCTTTTGGTACGGAACCCTAAAAATTTATATAAAAAATATATTTATCTTGTCTTTCTAAGAGTTGTCTTTTTAAGAAAAACAAAAAAACAAAACAAACAAATTGTCTCTTAGCCCCCACTTTTACTAGCAACATATGTATAATATCTAAAATTACTGCCTCTGTGGCGCAGTGGTAGCGAATGCGACTGCTGTGCTAGAGGTCTCGGGTTCGATTCCTGCATCGGACCAAATGTTTGTATGATCTGCAAATATTTGTTTCGGAGTTTGGGTGTTTTCTATGTATAATATGTATGTATTGGACTGGATATACTAGTACAAAAAAAAGTATAAAAGTATTAATATCAGTTGTCTAGAACCCACAGTACAAGCTCTACTTAGTTTGGGACTAGATGGCGTTGTGTGTTAAAATGTCTGAACATATTTATTTATTTATTTATAATTAATCCGTTTAATAGATACTGAATGAAACAAATTAGACTCGCATTTGAAATCTTTTATAAAACTGTGCACATTTTATATTTCATTCAATATGCGATTTAAGCCCGTAAATGCTTTGTCAGTGCCATTACTCCCACACGTGTTTATAAGTATTATTTCATTGAAGAGCGCTTGTGGACCAACTACACAAATAACCACAAAAATAATTTGATCTTTTTAAAGTTAACGTTCAATCTTCACTATGTTGTACATTATACTTTTTTTACCGTGGCACTGTTCTAAAATAAACCAAGTGGTTCTTCTCGTAGACCCCAGCTAGGGTCTCGTGGTAACTTTTCCAGGTCTATAGCCTGTTTAAGTGATGTTCTACGCCACCTGTAACCAGAGGTGGGTCATTGGGTTCGGCCCTAAAGGGCCTTTTAGTAGTTCCAGATATTGATCTTTCTTCAAAGTGCGACCTGTACTTAGCGAGGTCGAGCTCCTAGTGGTATAGACCCAAAAGAGCGCCCGTCAGCCAGCACTAGGTTCGGGGTTGAAGATAGATGGGTATTCGATAGTAGATAGTCCGGGAGTACTTGCCACGGAGACGAGGTCTCGTGGCAGACCATACCTGACCGGTGGTCACCGATGGTAGGGGGCGAGCTGTCGCAGGTGGTGAGCTTGCGACCCGTCAGGACGCCCGAACAGGTTGGTGCTCAGGCGTTCTACAAAGTCGTCCAGGCTCTCCATGCGCAGGTCCCTGGAGATCGTCCTGTTCCGCACAAAACGGGGGGCGTTTGCAATGCGCGGGCGCGTAGTGCGAGCGACCACTGCGCACGAAGCCAGCGGCGATTCGTCTCGGAGACGAGGGTGAACCAGGCCGGGGCACCATAGGTCAGTCGGGTACGAATGTACGCCTTGTACACTCCGAAAGTCGCGCGTAGCGGCAATCTGGAGGATAATACGGGCCGCAGAAGGGACGTGCTGCACTAATCTAGGCAGCGATGTTGTTGACGTGAGGCCTCATGGAGAGGGTGCGGTCAATGGCCGGGTGCCGAGGTTCACCGTCACGGACCACTCGATATTCTGCCCTATGAGCTTCAGCTGTCGCAGTGTCACAGTCCCTAAAGATATCGCCTGAGTCTTCGCCACATTAACTTCCTTGTGGCACACCGGCAGAGATGGGTCGCTCTGCGGACAGGGCACTTTCAACCGACACTTGAAAGCCTCTATCTTGCAAAAAGGTGGCCACAATCTTCACTACTCGACGAGGAGTAGTAGATGTGGACAGCTTGTACAACCGGCCAGTGTGCCAAACGCGATCGAATGCTTTCTCCATATCGAGGAAGTCTGCTAGAACTGGCTTGCGCTTGTTACGCGCAACCGCAATATCGTGCAGCAACCCTGCGAGCTGGGGCGTATTGGAGTGTTCAGCACGGAATCCGAATTGTTCGTCGCGTGGCTGAAGGTGTGGCGTCATGTGCAGCAGTAGCAGTTTCTCGAACAACTTCGACGTCGTCGAGAGGAGCGTAATAGAGCGATAGCTTCCCAGTTCGAGGATTTTTTCCCTTGCTTGGGCAGCATGACGACTCTGCCAAGTCGCCATGTGGCGGGAAAGTGTCCAATTCGTAGAATGCTATTGAAGAGACACGTCAACGTTGCCCTGTCAGGCCCTTTCCGGAGAGGCGTTCGGCGAATCATCCACTGGATTTGGCCAGGGGAGAAGATGATGGGGTTTTCAGTCGGGCTATCGGCTCCTTAAAGTATAACTGTAACTTCCTCTCGACCTCTGTTGCGTGCTGCATATTATGGAGAAGATTCGGTTTGAACTGCGCTTATATGAAATCGGCGAATATCTCCGCTCGGTCCTCGGCACGGTAGCGTGGGGTTCCGTCGCCAGCCAAGAGGGGCCTAATCGGAGCAGGTTTCCCGGACTGTTGAACACTACGTCGTCGACATCACCTTGTTGCACTGCCGCTGACTACCGGCTTCACTGCTTCCAACAAGCGATCTGCTCCGGACGTAGCCGGTACAGGGTCTCCTCGTACCTAGCCGCAACAATCCGCTGCGAGTACGGGAGGCGGCCAAGCTGGCACCGTTGTACTCAAAAATAGTCCAGTTCGACGGACCAATCGTAAATACCAAGAGTTGCCTGGTATTTAATGAGGAAAACACAATTCCAATGGGGTAACTAAGTGGAGTGAATAAAATTACAACTTGTCACTTGTTCTAAAATATGATATTGTTTTCCCGAGTTGGTTCCTTAAAAACAGATTACTCAAGCTTCTTATAACACTGGGCTGACAACAATAATATCGCGATTCAGATAGAATTTACAACGCCGTCTATCGACATTTAAAAAAACTATTATGTATGGAATCTGCATATTCTTTCCCTTTTATACAGTGTTCTACTTCATCCTCACAGGCCCCTTTATCTCAAAGAATGATGACAATAACCAATAACCACCAAAATTATGTATTTATCTGATGAAATGAGGTTCATACAGTATAAAAGTTGTATTTATTTTCATATTTAGAGCGAGATTAATAGTTAATTAACAAAAATAAAGCTACAAAATATAACAATCCGCCATGTTAAGTTGAACACCTTTCAGATCAAGTATGTCGTCGCGTCTGCGACGTGACGTCACAGACAGGCGCAATGACACAACCAAGCGTTGAGGCGTGAATTTTAAACTTGAAATTTATTTTTTGTATAAATATAATTGTTTTTGATAATAGGAGATACTTCCGAACATCATAAAACAGTTATTTAAAATTTGGTAGCACACATATATACAAATTTATTTATATATTTATTATATACAAATTTTGTGGATCACATAAAGTGTTGTCCCATGCAGGACTTGAACCCACAACACTTGGCGCAAAAGAAAGCAGAGTGGAGACCACTTATACCACTCGGGCAGCCGTGCAGTCAGCTTGTTTTTAAAGACTTATTCATTACACAGCGTTTGCCTGTATAGATAAGACGCAGCTGACAAGCTCAACCTATTGTGCAACAACCTGCTTTTATTAACATACTATTGTAACTATTTTCTAAACGCAAGATGTCTCACTTTTTACCCGACTGCGAAAGGAGAGTTATATTTTTCCAGTGTATGTGTGTATATTTCTTTATACATTTCTTTGCCCGCCCTAGAGCCTAAACGGCTTGTCTGTAGTATTTTTATGTGAGTAGTGCCAATAGATTCGTCTTAGGCGTGGGAGTGCCACTGGGCACATTAAAATTTGAAAAACTGAATTTAATAAACATGACAGATATTGACACAGTCGGGTTTTTAAATAATTTTACTTGTTTATAAACAAGAACATATAATTCAAAACAGTAGGCATACCAGTATTATAAGATTTTTTTAACTTTAATCTAATATAAGACAGAATAATGATTAAATGATTATTTATAGTCTGCCAAACTGACTTTACTCCACCTGATGGAAGACATGAGTAGAATCCGAGCATGATCAATTCAATCAATCAATCAAATTGCGAATGCAGGCAATCAGAAAAGTAGATCAATAATAAAATATTTTTAAATCTTAAAATAATTTATTTTTATTACAAATTTTATGAACATTTAAAACAATGCTCTTCATTTCTTATGATAAAATCCTTATATTTTTATTTACATATTCTAAAATTTTCAAGCCTAAGTAAAAAGAATTAAGCTAAATGATGGGTTTTGGCAACACTAAATACTTTGTAACTTAATATCTGTACTTTGTGGAGTAATCTTTAGGCGACACGACAAGACCTCGTCCCTTGCGAGCCCCACGGTACACCGTCTCTATGATGTCAATCATCTCCTGCTTGTCCTCCAAAGGCCAGTTAATTTTGTTGTTGTTACCGGTGCCCAAGTCAATCATTATATGTTTGTTGCGGAAGAAGAACATCACCGTGCAAGGGTCATACAATTCATACCTGGGCAAAGGGAAAAGATAATTTATAGAAAGAGATAACTCCTTTAACAGAGATTAAACATAAATAAAAAAAGTAATAAATATTTTGCCATCCATTATAACTGCACCTAACTTTAAAATAAGCAAAGCTTGTACTAAAACTCAATTGACAGAATATGGTTTTGTAAATACATGCATATTAACATATTAAACATAATAGACAGCTTCAAAACAAATATTTTCAGATCATACAAAACTTCTTGATCTGGGAATCGAACCCAAGTAGTGGCATACCACTACGCACCCGTAGCAGTCCAATTAAAATATATAACATTTAAGCTACTCAACATTTTAACTACTAAGTCAAACATCACCGTCACCATTGACAGCCTCCCTGGTTCACTGTAGGACAGCTAGCACCACGACCAGTTGATCGCATTAATGCCAAACAAGTAAAATATTAACAAAAAAAAATACTTAAGAACCGGACCAAATGACCACAAGGGAAGCACCAGCTTTCAAATAAAAAAAAGACTTGTCAAAATCGTTTCACCCAATCAAAAGTTTTGAGGTAACAAACATCAAAAAAATACAGCTGAATCGAGAACTTTTAAAGTATGTTAAAAGGTATTTTTGTAGTAAAGTATTAAAAACCCAATAATTGCCTTTAAGTAATGTCATCCTGCCTACATAAATAAAATTGAATTACTGAAATGTATGTATGCACATAACTTTCCATAGGTTGCACCAAATTGGAATCTTTTTCGGTGTTTGTTATTGTCAGGACAAGGTTTGTGTAGAAGAGAATTAAAATAAAAGTAAGCCAGAAGTAGTAAGTCTGCACTATAACTACCCATAGGAAGCTGAAACAAGCATACTAAAACAAGTTCTGTAGGAATTTAGAAAATATTCACAAGAAATGGCAGTATAACATTTGTCTGGTTAGCTAGTTGATTTTGAACAAGTTGAATAAGTAATCTGCTAGCCGTAGTAATAACTAACTATTTCACAACAAAGCATCTGTTAGATCATCAGCAGAACAAAGCTGAATGTTGACTGACTTGTTATAAGAATTGGCGCTCAGAGGTCATCTTTGGTGTAGTGTCTTCTTTTACAGTGACATGCAACATAACCTACAACCTAATTCAATTTGCATTTTGTACTAGATGTGAGAATACATAGTATTACAACAGAACAAGTACCAATTTCTCATTAGTAGTTGTGCTATCTAAATTTGAGTTGTGCAAAATGTAGCAGCCAGTAAACTAACAAAATAAATTTACAGTGTGGTACTTTACTCCAAAGTTTACATTTCAACTGTAAATTAACTTACATTTTGTTGAAATCAGGTACTTCAGTAATATCTACCAGGTATATAACAGCGAAATTTTTTACTTTCTCGGCAATACTGTAGAGAACCTCATCCATCTTCATGCAAGTCGGATCCCAATCGTGACCGAATCTTATAACCTGCCGAAGAAATACACTCATCACTATTCCTGATAGATTAGCAACCTTCTATTAAACTCTTAATTACAAACAGACCTAAACACAATTACTAGTAATTATGTGCTTATTATCGTATATAGAAATTTATGAGCGCACAGACTTACCACAACACGATCTTCTTCGGATAAGATGGCTTGGTCAACTTGCCAGCCGTTGTGTAAATGTCCCAGCATGTAACTCATCGTGACGTTTTTGAATAGAAACTTTACAGCAAAAATAGTATATACTTCAGAATTCTCTGCAAGCAAAACGAATTCAGTAAATACTCAACAAACCGAGTGTCGACGCCAAATTTTTTGACATTCTTACAAATGATAGCTGTCACTATCAGCTGTCAGTCAAACGTCAAGCAGTGTTGCTATATCCGATCTCCGTAGCTTGTGCTCAGGAATATTTATGTGTATTTATAGAGATAACTTTAGCTTTGAAGAAAACAGATTCTGGTATTTAAAATATGACGTTTGGTATTGGACGTGGGTCACCATGCTGCATTGTTCTTTTTCGCATTGAGGATGGTGACCACCACTCTTGGATTCTGCTCATGCTTTCCATCAGGCAGGGCAGAGTCATTTTGGCAGCTTAAATAAAAAAAAAAAGGCAGTTAGCCTTCATACTATCGTGCTGTACACACAAGGCTGTGTGCTATGGCCTACTTTGTTCCTCCTACATATCAAAGATATGCTGCAATTTAACTGCATTCATTGTTATGCGGATGACAGCACGGGCGATGCTCTCTACACTAGCCGCGCTAATATTTTTCTGGAAAACATCATTGAGAATCGAAACAAACTTGTGTCTAAATCGAAACCTATCTGAAAAAGGTATGATGACTAATTTTGAAAAACTGTTTTCAGTTGTTCGGTAGTAGTCCTTTTGTCAAAGACAGTTATATTTCTACAAAAAATAAAGTTTTAGCAAGAAAAAATTGCGATTTCAATTTTAAGTTTAAAATTCACGAGAAAACGCTTTCCGATCTCATGGCGCCTGTTTGTGTAAGAGGCGACGTCACCATTTGTCAATTAGTATCAATTATAGGTCTTAAAACGGGAAAGTGATCGTCGATTATATCCGAACAAATTGAGCTTTATAGATAAGTGACGTAAATCGCTTCGATTGGTGTTTAACTTAACATGGCGGATTGCCGTATTTTGTAGTTTTATTTTTGTTATTTGACTGTTAATCCCCAGTGCCAGCTCCTCCCTCTGAATCGCATTCAACGGAGATCGTTGAATCGTCGATTGCCAAGAGGTTTCAATTCGGATGGATCTTCAAACCTTAAAGAAAAACCGTACTCCTTCTTAAAAGGCCGGCAACGCACTTGTGAAGCCTCTAGTGTTGCGGATGTCGGCGGCGGTAATCGCTTACCATCAGGCGATACGTCTGCTCGTTTGCAACCTATCACATCTTATATTACCTTCTTAGCCTTTATTGTTTCCAAGATTACTTAGGGCCGGCTACTTACGCAACCTTTTACATAAATAAAGAAAACTGGCTGTCACGCGTCGGCGATGTAGCGAGCTCGATCCAGCAAAGCTACCAATGGCGGCAAACGCACTCAACGTAAGCTTGGCCACGCGTCGAGAATCAGTTCATTTTTATAAACTCGCGTCACGAGCGGTCGCTCGATCGTTATGTATTACTACGTATACGTTATAGCGTACGTCGCGGCGAAGCGGCGGCGCGCTGTCTCAATTATAATTTCATCTTACGAATATTTTATAAACCTCGCAAGTTTTTATTCCTTTTATTTATATTGTCAATGTATTAATTACTAGTTAATCACTACCGCTCGATAAGTGTAATTTTGTTATGAGATTTATAATAATTGAAAACCTTTAAATTAAAATGCACCTACGACTCCGTTACCTCTGCAACGCCAAACGGTCGATCGGTAAAGATGCTGGGGCCATTCGATCCGTCAATACTCATACTGGGGTACAATAAAAGAAACATAAAATATCACTGAGATAGTGTATGTAAGTTTAATTCAGTCTTGAACAGACAATCGAGTAGGGAACATCGTAATAAGTTATCTGTATGCGTGCGGGTGTCGGGCGTGACGCGTCCCATCGCGGTCTCGGCGGTGGAGCTCGTCGCTCTCTCGCACGCACTTTTCACACGGTTATGTCTTCTCGATGACATCGAGGGAAACGGAGCGCATCCTTGCGTCTGTCAAAGCTATCCACGATACGATTCGTCATATTCAGTCATCTCGTTCGATTCAGGTCACGAATACGTCAGCGGCGTGGAACGATCTGCACGCGTGGAGAGCGGGCCCCCGTGCACCGGCGCGGGCGTGACTAGGGCGCGGGCGGGTCGGGGCGGGGCTCGGGGCTCTAGTGGGGGGCCCCGGGCTCGTCGGTGGCGGCCGGGTCGTCGGCGCGCCAGTCGAGGGCCCCGGGCGCCCAGATGCTGGCGAGCGAGCGGAAGGGGTCGTAGGGCCGCACGGGGCGAGGCGGCGCGCCGAAGCCGGGCGGCGGGCGCACGGCCGCGCCGTCTCCCAGCCCGCCCCACAGCCACGCCGCCGCGGCGGGCCGGGGCTCCAGAGTGCCGCCCCAC